>CM031858.1:39434828-39497958 GCA_018697195.1 Certhia americana
CCGCAGAGCAAACGGAGGGCACGCAGGCCGAACAAAGCTTCCGGCCCGCCGCCGCCGCCCCCCAGAGGATTGGCGAGGGGGGACGACAAGGCCGCGCGCACACGGCAAGGCATGCGTGGCATACGGGCGAGAGGGGCGGACCCGGAACCGAGGGTCCGCCGACGAGGGCTGGGGGAGCCACGGCAGGGGCCCAGCGGCGCCCCCCGTCCCCGGCAGGAGGGCAGGGACGACCCCGGGGCAGGACGCGGGGCAGCGCTGCCCGTGGCGGCCCCTTGGGTGAGCCCCCCGCCGCACCGAACCGCCACCGCACCCCCCGTTACCGTGTAGTGAGCAACGGTTCATCTGCTCGCCGGCCGCGTCATCTTCCATCGGCGGCCCCGCGGAGATCGCGGGAGACAGAGCGAGAGAAACAGGGCGCGGAGCGGGCAGACGAACGGCGGCGAGCGGGAACCGGACGCGGGGGCTGCGCTGCCTGGCGGGGAAGGAGGGCGCCGGTGCATCAGGACGGGGGGCCGCGAATGCGCCGCCGCGCCGGGGGCTGAGCCGGACCGCTCGGCGGCGAGCCCAGCTGCCCCGCCCCGCGGCCGACACGCCGGGCCAATGGGAGGCGGGCCAGGCGGCCCCGCCAGCCCCCCGCCCGCCCGCCGCCGCGGCGGGGGGCTGCACGGGGGTGTGGGCTGGCAACGCGACTCGGTCCCACGCGAAGCCGCGTGGCGGTGGCCCGACGGGTCCGCGCCTCGCCGGTGAGCGTGCCGGGAGCGCGGTCCGGCCAGGGCCATAAGCTGACGGCCGCACCGGGACCCGAGGGCAGCACGAGCTCCAGCCTGATGCTTGCCTTTCTTCCTTTTGGTGTTTGTTTTTGTTTTTTGGGGTTTTTTGGTTGGTTGTTTTTTTTTTTTTTTTTTTTTTTTTATAATATCTTCGCACTTGTCGGTTAAATTTCTGCCAGCTTTTTACAACGCAAGCGCTGAAATTTCCGTGCCAGGTGTCTGCCTCGGGCTGATTTTTTCTTTCCTTTTGGAAAAAAAATAACGAAAATAATTCAGTCATTTCCAAAAATAATGTTATTTACCCTTGCATAAGTAGTTCAGCAATCCTCTATTCAAAGAGCTGGGGGGGGTGGGAGGAAGCAATGTCAAGGTTGTACTTCTGGCTGCCCCTGTAGAGCTTTGCTCCAGTGAAAGTTTTCAGAAACAGCTGTTAACACTTGTCTATTAGACATAACTTTGCCTTGTCTGCCTCCGTAAAAATTACTCCCTCCTTAGGCTCATTCAGTTGTGAAACACCTTGTGCTGATGAGGCTGAACATCCACGTACAGCAGGTGAACCATCCCTTCATGCTTCCTGTTCTTTACTACATGCTCACGTTGCCCTGGGGCTCCTCCTTCAGCCTACTCCCACTACACTTTAGTGTAGTTAGGGGATTGCATACTGTGGCTCCTTTTTCCACCCTGACACTCTGCTTGGCCTGAGGAGAAAAGTCTTTATTTGCCCATGGCTTCTGGACTGAGCTGTCACTGAAGCTCTAACATAAACACAGGGAGTTGATGGGCACCAGCCGGGCAGAGAGGTCACAAAGCTCCACAACACGTTCAATACAGCCAGTTCCCTGGATGACTTTTGGGATGCTTTGGGCTTAGCGTTTGTTACATACAGCGTCTGAACTCTGAATGGCTGGGAAGCATCAGGAAGAAAATAGCAGTGACTTCACTGCAACAGGGCCAGTCCCAGCTTGAATTCTGAAAGAAGCAAAAAGTCTGGAGTGACTTGATGAGAGGCACAGAGGTTTCAAGATCAGGCTGGGATCACTGGAGATGCAGTGTAAAAGTGAAGGCAGGCTGACTCGCCAAGATACAGCACAGTCAAGACAAAGCAAGTTGAGGGGATCTCAGTTGCACTGCGTCTCAAAAAAGCCCTCTCAGATGGAGACAGAAGAGCTTCTGGTCTTATCAGCAGTTTTGGAAGCAGCAAATGAAAGGAATGCATGCATCAACAAATACCGTGCTGAATTAAGAACACTATAAAAGGAGGCTGTGCAGAGCCTGTGGACAAAAATATAAACCTGGCTGTGGAGGCAAAGCAGGCCTCTGGCACTGCCTACCAGCAGGAGGCTTAGCACAGCCTCAAACACTGGCTTGCTTTGGAGGCTGGCCACAGGAGAGTGAAAGGCTCCTGAAATTGCCTGAGCCTGGGGAGGCAGAGCTGATTGGTGACCAGTAACCCTCTCTATGCTTTTCAGGAAAGGTGCAGGCAGAGTCAGATCAGTCTGCAAATGAAGTTAGTTCACCATTTCTGTGAACAGAAGCAAATGCCCTGGAGGGAATAGCAGGTGCGCACACCGTTAGATGGCACTGGGCACAGATGCAATCTTTGCAATCCTGCCCAGAGCTCCTGACCCATACAACCTGGAGGGAGGTTTTAAATGGAAGATTTGGCATGGGCCTACACCAGGTCACTAAAACCTGCACTTTGAGGAATGCATTATTAGTATAAACTACACCTGCCTACTTGTACTGAGAAGATGAAGTAAGGCAAGCTGTGTGGAACTCACTGAATAGGGAGTAGTCTTAACACATTCTTCAATCAAGGATTATGACCCGTTCAGGTCCCAGATGAGTTTTAACAGATAATAAAACACTGTGCACAACCACCACAAAAATAATAACCTTGATATAAAGGGCCTTGATACACCTGCATTATAACTGTGACCTATTCTTTCTTTTCCTTTTCCAGGAACAGTGCTGGCAGAGTTTCAGCCCAGACAAACCATTGAAAATAGTCTTGTATAAAACAGCATGGGTATATTAGGGATGGATTGTAACTTTAGGACCCACATAATTGATGCTAAATTTGTCTTGGGAGGCGGATTGCAGCGGTCTTCCATTGCTATTGGAAAGAACACAACCCATCTTCACAAGCACTGAACTTCTCCATTCTCTGGGGAGTCAGCCCAAAGAACAGTATTATCTAAAACAGGACTTCCCATAATGTGCAGTGAACTACAGTATTTAGTGAGGTTTCTCAGGGGAAGGCAGATGAAGGGTTTGAGTGAGAAAAATGTTTATTCCATCAAAAAGGAGCCTACTGACATGAATGCCAGTTAGGTTTTGGCATAAAAGGATGTTCCTTTCCCCTTGATCTCTGGGAAGGGATCTCTGATAAGATGCTCTAGCACTTTTTTCACTGCCATCAAAGAATGCCCAATGGACAAATCAAGGTTCAGTAGGGCAGTAGGGCCCAATATTCATTCACCTTCCTTTGGCACTCTGCTGAGAACAACATCTCCAGGTGAACACACAGTCATTTGCTGAGCTGAAAAACTTGTTTGCTCACTGCATTCCATCTGGTCACCATATGTATAACTATAACAGAAAAGGCCAGCCTAGCTTCCCAATGCCATGCTGCCTGAGTGAAAAGAAAGTGATGCCACTGTTCACATGTTGACCAGAACTTCAAAACATTTGAAACTTAACCTAACCTCACAAAAGTCATTATCAAAATAGAAGCAGGCCACCTTTGTGCATATGAATATAAATGCCACTGTCACTGACACACCAAGTGACATATGAAAGGAAATGTGTAGAGCTTGTGTGGCACTTGAAGAGGTGGACCATCAGTATCTTTAATAAGATACTGTACCTGGTCCACTAAGACCAGGTGGACCACTAAGACCTGGTCCATTAAGACCAGGACTGATGGTGCTTTTCCTCCCCTCCTCTTCCTCCCTTTCCTCCCCCACCCCTTCCCCAAACACATTCTTGGACATAGAGGGAAGTGGCAGAAATTGTTGGATAAGCCAGATCTCTGATTAGGAAATTGCCTGTCTCCTGTCTCCTTAGGGCAGTGCCATAAGAGTCAGCTTTGCACATTATTCTCCTGCTGTTTAATTTCTTGCCAACTACCAGGCACTTAAAAAACTCAAAGAAAGGAAGTGAAAGGCTGATAAAACCTTCCACCCAGCCTGACACCAGCATCAGATCCACTCCAGTCATCAGCTGCTCTGGCAAGTAGGACCTCTGACAGGAAGTTACCACAGACTTCACAAACAGGATAAAAGTTGATATTTGATGGGATAACTGGAACAGCCATTACTTCTACCAAAGTAGATTCTTTCTCAAGATTTTATCTATTAATACTGGCTGTTCTTACAGGCTGACACAATATTACTAATGAAAATATTGTCAACTTGAATGGAGCTGAGTACCTGATGCAGGTAATCACAAGAGGAGGTTATTTTAGCAGCAGTAGCATCCCTAAGAATGGCAAAGGAGGAAAATTCCAGGAGTCAGTATTCCATGATCCTTGTAATCTTTTCTTTCAAGACAAAACAGACATAATTTCCATGGCTAAGACAGTGTTTTATACTGAGAAGCCATCAATACAAGAAAAAAAGGAGGAGCTGAGGGGAGAAGAAGATAAGAGACCTGCTGCCCTGCTGCCCTGCCATCATCTCATTAGAGCATCTGATGCTGGCAGAAGCAAACAAAACTAAAGAAGTAGCATGAGGGGGAGAGGGACTGCTCTCGTACTGCTGTATGCAAACAACCGGTTCCTAAAGTTACACTGGGATAAAGAACATTCAAATAGGAAGAACAAAAGTCAAACAAAAGGAGTACGGGCAAAAAGACACAAATATTAGTGCAGACAATCGCTCATACAGAAGGAGACAGGCAAGAGAAATACCTGGGTAGGTTGAGAAGACTGGCTCCAAGAAAAGAGGTGGAGTAAACCTGGGGAGAAAGCAAACCTCATTTCTCAGGGATCAGAAAGGTAAGTATCAGATGGTAAACAGGTAGTGAGGGAAAGAAGGGGTAAGGAAAGAAACACACAAACTAAAGAGCTGCAAAAGGAGAAAGAGGTGTTCTGACCTAATACCCTTAAAGAAAAGGGTCTAGGGAAAGAATACTCTCTGCTAGGAGGAGTATAGTAAAAAACTGAAGAGTCTCAGAACCCGCAAATGTAATTTCGGGTAATGTAAAATGTAAAATGTAATTTTATACATGTATTACATGTATAAATGTAATATATTTAAAATATATTTTAAAATATCGCATTTTAAAAAAATAAACCTTTTCCTATGTGCTCAGCTACATGGTACATTCTTTACACTCTGAGTACCTGTTTGCCAGTTTCAGACTGAAAAAAGCCAAAGACATTTGCAAAGAAAGCCAGATGGTGTTGCATTTTGAGGACAAGTGTCATTCAATTCTTAGCGCATAAAAAATTACCAGTTGAAGTATCTAAAATTGGACACTGAAGATGAGTTGAAACTTGACATTGTTTGGCCAGCTATTTGCAAAAAGATAAATCTCCCTTCCCATGCTTGGGAAAGATTTATGAAAGTCAGTGCTTATGAAACAGATAATTAAACTTGAATGTTAGTAAAAAGCAAAAAAGAAAAACAGTAACCTCATTCCAGGGCAGAGAATAATAAATACATGCATCCTAAGTCTGCACAATTAAAATAAAACACCTAGAAGTTGTTCATTAAATAAATGCTGTCTTATTTTCTGTGATGAATACAGTATGAGTGATCTTGTGAAAAAAAATATTAAAACCCAAAAAACCTGAAGCAATTGTGTAAATAAAGATCATCACATAAGGCACATGAACAACAGGGTCAAACCAAAACTAAGAACAACCTGCACATTCAGGCAGATCCTTAACTAAGATGTTTAGTGCTCATCTCTGCACAGTTTGCAGACATAATATAAAATGCAAAATTGTGACTAAATGTGTATTGTAAATTCATATGGTCAAGGATCAAAGTTATTCTTGTTTCTTTCTAGGCGATTTAGTGTATTGTGTGGTTTTTAAATGCTTATGAAGAATTAATCACAGGCCTGATGAGTTCATAATCTAAAGTGAAGAAAAGCAAACTTGAGGACAAGTGCAGTATGTTTGAGGTATGCCAAAATTACCAAATTCCAAAGTTGAGGAGTAATCAATCTCCTAAAACTATCTCTTTTGTGATTGTGCTCAAAAGAGATTTCAGTATAAACAAAACGATGATGTCACCGTCATTACAGTCACTAGCTTCAACAAGTACAGGTTCAGATGAGTAAAGTAGATTTGAAAGGCATATAGCAAGTCAAGACAGGCTCCTTAATGAATAAAATCACTTCCACTTCATTTTCTCTCCTCAATTCTCCTTTTAAAAGATCAATTGTCCTATTGTTTCTTTTTTTCTTCCATGCAAAAAGAAAGAATATTCATTTTAAATCAGATGCGTATTTGAGCTGTTACATAAGTTTGAAAAGCTGTTTTAGTCTAGGGAAATTTATTTCGCCTTGTCTTAAAAAAAAAAAAAAAAATCTGCTGTTTGATAATTTTGTGGTACAGACCTCTGACAGAAGGAAAATATTTATTACCCTCAGTGTATAGAACCTGGCCATTTTAGAAGGCATGGTCAGGGAGTATGAAAGGTCTCTACACTACCAAGTGTTTTGATTATGTGTCCATCTATTGCTATTTATCCCTCCTTAGTACTATCCTTAATCATACATGATACCTACCTTGTCCAGTTACACTAATGCAAATAACAAATTTGACCATCAACTGTTGCAGTAGCAGACTTCAAAGAAATGTTCAGTTAAATGTCCATACAAGTCACAATTATATGCAGCTGATTTTTAACACCAATTTCTGTTTGTTACCCCATCCAGTTTGTGTGCAGTATCTAAAATGTACCCTTGTGTAGAAAATCAGTGAAATCTATCCTCAGATGTCACCATATGCTTAATGCTCACTACATTTCAGTGCTAACTTAGCATTACCATGGCCAGCTTAGGAGAAGGAGACACCCTCCTGACATTCTGCCTGCACATGATTTAGCCCTATGGTAGCCATGATATTTATTTTTTCCTCAGGATAAAGAAAAGAATAGTTGCTTAGCATAAAAAATAACACTGGCACAATTTAGGCTGGAAAAGGTTTCTAGATATCAGAAGAATGAAATCTAGGGAACCCTTTTAGGGCAAGTTTAGGGCAACCCTGAGAAAGCTAGAAACTACTTAGTTTAAGACCTTGAAGTAGTAATTAAGGAGTTCAGCATGTAAATGCCTGCAGTAGGAAAAGACTCTTCCAAGAAAAGATTCCAAGAAGTTCTTTGCAATCATGCGGTCTCACACATTTCACAGCTGCACTTGTTCCTTGTTTTCTATACAGGCCCTCAATGTAATATTTTGACCTCACCCAAGCAGGTCTTCACATCACCAAAACAATCAGTACCCTTTATTATAGCCCTACTTAGCCCAAAGTCATGCATTTAACCTTTAACCTGTTCCTCAGCCAAGGAATAATATTAAAGATTAGTCAACTTCTGTAAAAATTTTTCACATGCACAGAAGGAAGACAGTAAATAAACACCAAAGATATTCATATATCCAGGGCTCCAGGGAGGTGAGGTAAATTGTGCAATAAGGGACACCAAATCTCTTTTCCCATAAGGCTTTCCAGATGATCATTTTCTTCCCACACAATTTCTCTTCCATCACACCAGGGAGTTTAATCATACCTGTTGTGATGAAAAGCCAAGTTCTAAATGAGTTTGGACACCCTCTGGACTCAGTTCCAAAACACCCAATACACCACATGCTAATTATCTACATATTAAATGCCTTCAGAGTTGGCATTTCTGTTTCAAAATGATGTACCACAAGGTCTTCATATAGGATCTGGTGACTTTACCTTTAGTAACACTATCTGCATGAACATGATTTTCCTTTTTTTCAGTAATCAGCTGGGAGAAAAAAAAGCAGAAACAAATATAGACAATAAATTTCTGCAATCGGTACCTTTCCAAATGAAGTATCTTTACGACATAAAAGTTTTCAATTTGCTGTTGTAGTCTTTGTTTTCTGCCCAAGAACATAGCCAAAAAAACATGCCTAACTTCAGATACTTTTCTTTCATATTTAGGAAGTTTCAGCTTTTGAGAAGTAAGATACTTAGGGACAGAAAACAGAGGCATAACAACATCATAGTTTTATAATATTTAAATAAACAGTAATAATAAATCAGATTACAATATTATTTAATTACAGATTTCAACATAAGTGTTTTACTGAATATTATCGAATTTATTAAACACTGCCTTTTTTCTCTTACATTAAAGTGTAACTGTATATATTTCTATTTTCTCCTCAAGAGACAGGAGAATTCCCCTTTTTACTTTAAAAGGGGAATTAGCCAAGAAGGTACCAGTAAAACAGGAAGGTAATTCTTTCACTCCTGGCCTTCTGGGAGAGAACAAATTTGAATATTGTTCCTAAGAGAACATGGTCAGTATAGTAAAAAAAATGTTTGTGGACGAAGGACATGACTCATGCAAATGAGGTTACACATCCCACTAGGCACAGCTTTGTGATATTTTGGGGGAGGAAGTGTTGGCCTACTTTGCTTACCCCCTCACTTAAAGAGAAATACTGCATAGATCATCATCCTCACTATCTTAAATTTTCTGGCATCTTAGAGGAGCGTGGATATATGGAACGTTTATTTACAAGTGAAATTCATGTCCCACACTTAGTTATGTGGTAATTAAGATGATAGTGCTGCTAATGAGCTGTATGTATTCTCTAATGCAAATCAGATTAGGAATTATGGAGATTATAATCTCCCATGAGGGAACTGTTGTCCAAATCCCTTGTGTAAATGTGACTTCTAAAAAGTTCAGATCTCCTATTTGAGACTTCTAGTGAATAATTACCATTACAACCTACTACATTAAAGAGTCTCAACTGAAAGGAAAAATTATCAATGGCAAATGGAGGTGCATTATTCAGGACAGAAAGTCATTACAGCATAAATTCAGAGATTAATGTCCCTCAAAATATTAACAAAACTCATCACCAATAGATAACATGAAACAAAATAATACTTTCCAGGTCCTTGTAGGCTAATCTATTCTTGTATCTTTTTCTTAATGAAGAGGTATTCACCAGATTGTATTAAGAAGTAGGATGTCCACAAAAAAGCCTAGAAAAAAGAACAGATCAGAGTTGAAAATTTTCCTGAGCCATTATCAAAGTACACTCTGATTCTTGTCATTCAGGACTCTTCCACACATGTACTTTCAATTCTAATGACTTACTCTGTTTCCAGTCTGGAAATCTCCTTGGCACAAATCCCACCCGTTAGACAATTTTGGGCAAAGAAACTCTGAAGCTTAGAGCAAGAAGAAAGCAACCAAAAATGAGAATGGCCAGCTAGGGAAAGCAAGGTACAGCATGACCAGTCTCAATTCCTAAATAGACTGTACTCCATTCTAGAGGATTTGCAGAGTGAGTTGGCAGTGAGCTTAGAAGTGATGGCCTAGGGCCACAGTGATGGAAACTGCTACCTGCACTCTCTGTGCTGTACCATGCAAGTTCCTAGAATATTTATGAAAGTACCAAATTGTAAGTAAATGCTACCCAGGACAATCGTTCTGTCAACAAATGGAACACGTTTCTGCAGCACTTGGTAACTGAGTAGGAGTCAGATTACCTCCCTTCAGCCAGCTGGGAAGCTTAGTTTTCCCTTGTGATTGTGAACCACTAAGTTGTTTTTGGCAAGATACAAATAGCTGTGGCCCTGACAGACATCTAGTCACTGAATTTCCAATTATGGAGAAGTTGCACTTAGGAGTTTCAGATCTGAGATATGGAGTTCACCTTAATTCCACAACAATTGCAAAACAATTTGCCTATGGAGTTGCAGTTACTTCTTCAGGTGTGGTATCACAGAATCACAGAACTGTTTGAGTTGGAGGGAGCCTTTAAAGGTCATCTCCTTTTTTCCCCTGCAATGGGCAGTGGAATCATCCCATAGGTTAGCTCAGAGTCCTGTCCAATTCCATGACTCTATGATTCTTGAAAGTGACATGAGTATTAATTCCATGGCAGGAAATTAACTGAAAGCAGTGGCTCTGAGCCGCATCAGCAGATTCACAAGTGCCTTGTAAAGAGTTGCACAGAATTTCTATTCATCTCTAATTTTGATATAGATTTTGAGGTTCTTTCATCTTAAAAAAAAAACAAACAAAAAACCCAAAAAAACCGTAATGTTCACTATCTTGATTTAAGGATTTTATCAATGTATATAAGAGGATTTTTGGAAACAAATGTTATCACCATCTCCAGGACAATGGAAGTTCCTGTGGAACCAAAGGAAGAATGCTGCCGCAAGTACCAAACATCATAGGACAACAACTGGATTACATAAAACAACCTAGACTAAGCTGATTTTTAGGATGCCAACTTTGATGATGCCTGAGATTGATCTAAAGGCATGTTTGCACTTAAGATGAATATATACCTGCTTTCAAGATCCCATTTACAGCATGTAGCTCTCCTGAAGCCTGTTTTATTTCAGCTTAGAATTTTTTTTTTCTTCCATATTTGTAGTTCTAATACTCCAAAAATTTTTGGTTATAGAGACCTATACTAACTCTATCTAGCGAAAGATTATCTTGCCCTGGATGTAGAAAGGATAAGAAAAGCCAAATACAGTCTCTGTTGTTTCATTCTTTCCTGAACAAGACATACTCTGAACAAGCCTCTTCCTTACTAAAGATTTGCAGCTTGTGTAAATCATCTTGGCTACCTTGGCTTGACTACATCTGTGTCAAGCAGTCCATGCACAGCCTAAGCAATAGCAGAAGAGTGCAGTGAGACATAGAAGGAAAGAAGCTGACCAGGCATGAGATTATTCTAAACTGAGAACCAAGCTGGCACATTAGCATGGAACTCTCCCTCTGGTGAGAAAGCGTCCATAGAGATGTACCCCCGGATAGTTGCTGACATTTTATGACTCTCCTTTGCCTTTTATGGGAGTTGCCATTTATAGCCAAGAAATGGTTCTTATTTTATTCCTTCTCAGTTTCTGGACCTAAACCAGTACTAGAAGTCTGTTTAACAAACCCACATGAGACTTCCCAGTTTAAAGTTGCCACCACCAGGCTGCTGAAGTTTGAAGGTAACATGCACTGTAGTTTGGCCTTCCACCTTATCTTCCCATCAGCTTTTGTCTTAAGCTTTTATTTATATTGTTCTGTCAAAGTAAAAACATACAGAGACAGCTCTTTTATCTTCAGCTCTGTGGTGTGGTTTGGAGTGATTTTGGCAGTGTCGTTTATAATCAGACCTGCTTAAGCTGTGAGCAAAACATTCATTTGCACCAGCAGATAGAGAAATCATGTTTACACTTTCAGTTCTGACTTAGTACAACCAATAATTGTAATGCTTTTTGATCCCTAATTGCAAGGTACAATAAGAATATACAGTCTTGCAATCATTATACACACTTACCTTTTTTTTCTATTTATTAAAATATTACTATAATAGCTACAGAGAAATATATTCCAGAAATTTAGCACACCAAAACTGTCTATTAAAAAAACCAGTCGCTAGTATTTGGTTTATCAAAGAAAATGCACATAATAATGACAATGTTAGGGCTCCAAGTTTGGTCTCTATTCTCAGATCACCGAAGATATTTCAGTGTTACTGTTGTATTGCATTTCAGTAAGAAATTTGCTCTCCACCTTCTTCTCGATTACAGTTCCATTTGAAAGAAAAGCAAAACACTACTGAAAAATAATTGTTAATTCAACATTAACATAAGTTCAGCAAAGCTCTGCACAAATTTTCCAGTACAGAATATGGCTTTCTTTGTTTAAGCTTCTAAATTGCATTATATAAAAGCCTATTAGAATTTATATCACCCACCCAAAACCCTGTATAAACCCTAAGCTCTGCAAAGTGTAATGCAAACCAAAGATAGAAGATTGCAAAGAGAAATAAAATGCCAAACATAAGCTTCACAATTTGCCAAGAAAAGTGAAGATAAAAATAAAGCTTGGAGTTTAACTCTAATACTTGGCTTCAGGAAAGCTTACTTTGCTGAGGACTAGAGTTTAGAATAATTCCCCAAAGAACTCTGGCACTAGGAGACTGCAAGGACTTATGTTATTTAGAAAACAGTTCTTCTACAGACAGAATGATTAGCTTTCAAGAGCATATCTGGCTTTCCTTCTTCTTACTTTTTAGTTAATATAAAATCCTTTTGACACTAGTCTTTTTGGAGAAGACCCAGAGTGGGGAAAAATGGTTCCATTAAAATAAGACAGCTTTGGAATAGAGATGATAAATTCCATTATGTCTCAGAGTAGAAGCAACAGTAATCAGATATTTTTGTCTTCTTTATGTTCTCTCTGGCTACAGAGGAAAGGATTTTCCTCTGTGAAAGTCTACACCCCAAATAACTCAAGTATATCACTGTTCTCTCAAGATGTCTAGGTCAGAGGCAAGTTACAATTCTAGAGCTTATTGTTACTACCAAGTTTCAAGTTTTGCACATTGTTCCATGCAAGGGAGTATATATTGCCATCTATTTCTACCACTTAAATGCTCTGTTCAAATCTAGTCCCTGAGAGCAAGACTATATTAGCTCTTTGCAGAGCTTGTGGCAGTGAACAAAAATCAGCTCCTAACTTGTGAGACTGCTTCCCTTGCACCTATTATTTCTGACTCAGAGTCAGAAGGCTGGTGTGTGGTCCTATAGCTGTGTGGTTTGATCTGCACCTGGGCTGCTGCAGTCTTTCTCTCCTCTGCATGCTACCATTTACCTCTCCTGTGCTAGCACTGCTGCTTCTGCAATTGTTCGGTGAGGTGAGCCAGCTGAAAACCAATCCTAAAAGAAAAGGATTTATTTTTGTTTGGCTCAGCCCTCAAAGGAGAGAGGACCACGGCAGCCTCCAGCAGTTCAGCTACAATTGCTTCAACACTGCACCTTTATTTGCATCTCCAGTTTGCCCATCACATCAGACTCTTCTATCTCTTCCCCCAGATTTTAACTGGAGCCCTGTGCTTTCCTCTTGCAGATTTTCAGTTAGCTGAAGCTCTTCATAAGCATCCCCTGAGCTATCTTATTCTTCCACTTCCAATCCCCTGCACTTAACATCAGTGAAAACGCTGACATGCAGTGACAACTTGTTATAAACAGAGATCAAAAATATCCCCCTTGTTTACTTACCCTGACTATTTGCAAGACTTGTTTATGTGATAGTCTTTGAAGTACTGGCTATGTCTGTGCTATATACTGCTCAAAACAGAACAAAAATTTCAGCTGGAGACACAAGGCAATAAAAGTTCCATGTCTTAGATCCAATAGAGCAGTTACTCAAGGAAAACATGATGTGTGGATCACTACCAGCACTTCCAGTGCTGGTACCTGTTGCTGTTGCTGTTACTATCACTGATATATAGAAAAACAATTAAATTAAATTAAATTGTTGAAAAAGAATTATGAGGTAAGTAGCACTTGTGTTACATGGGTTGAACTTTACTAAATAAGCTACCCACTATGCGTGCTCACTGTGCCTGTGCTTGTGAGGCTCAGCAGAGAGAAATAGGGTTCTGTGATGAAAAGCCCCCACCCAGGTGCAGCTGCCTTCAGGAGCAGCAGAGCCAAGCCAGCAGGACTTACTATAAAAGAGAGGAAGGGTTGTGCTTAACCTGTCATACTGAATAAAGCCTACAGACACCAGTTCTCCCACTCTGTCCTCAGACATGCGTGAACCCTGAGCACATTTTCAGCCCAGTGGTAGCAAAGTCATTTGGCTTTGGTGAAAGAGCCCTGAATGCCACCTGGACGCTGCTGACACAGGATGCCTCACAGCTTTGCATGCTTTTTTGAATGTAGAGGTTCCTCACAAACACCAAGCTTGTGGGATGAAAATGTCACTCAGCACTACAAGCATGTTTTTTTCAGGCAAGAAGGTAGGGATAAATCAAAGGCCATTCCTTCTATCCTTGCTACAGTCCTCAAGCAAAGCGACACACTATAAATCTGGGGCACCTCCAAGGGCCTTTATTAACAGTCCCAAATGTGATTCCTGGTAACAAAGTCCAGACTAAAATAAAAGTTACTAAAATAAGACAGTAGAAACTAAGTACTTTTTGGAAATAGTTTACCAGTAGATTGCCAGAACAGGTTCTATATGACTGGTCCTGATAAGAGCAAATCTCCAGCAACTATCCCACAGTGTCTTTGTTCTTCAGGTAGTATAAACTGCAATTTCTTTTTAGCACTTCTCCACCCAGGAACCCAGACACCATCACTCTTTTCTGAAAAGCTCATTTCCTAGCCCACCTTGCCAGACAAAATCTCCATCTCAAACTGTACTGCTGCCTGGGAAAGGATTCTTGGATCCCTTAAGCCTGCAGGTTTGTGGTGCCTCTTGGATCCCACTGCAGGACAGATTCACGTGGTTGCTGAAGCCTGGAAAGCAAAAGTGGGCTCTGCTAGTAGCACATTAGGTAAAGGCACAGCAAGAGCCTTACTGAGAAGGGAAGAAAACATACAATCCAGGCTGCTCTCCTCCAGAACAGACAGGTTCTTGATAAACCTGGCAATGATGCCACTCCAGTGTTTCACTCATGTTGTCACTTGTCACTTGTTGTATCTCCTAAGACCCAGAAGGAGAACAGTTGGCAGGGCTCACTGAGACTGGATTTGAGGTATTATCCCTAATGGCAGATGTACACTGAGGAGGGGGATATGGACTTCATTTACAGCAGGAATAGCTCTGTCCTAAGTCAGGTTAAACCTACACTTTGAAAAAGACAGAGTAAGAGCAAGGAGAGGCAGTTCAAATTACTCTGGCACACATTTTTCTCACTCAGGAAGTGTGTAATCTACAATCTCCCTCCTTTGCAATGTATGAGGTGTACGCAGGTAGTTAGAGAATTAAAAGTTTGACTTTTTAAGACCAACTTAATACAGGGTTGTGTCCTAAGGAAGCAGATGAAGGAAAGGACTAAGAATTTCCACAGATGAGCACACCAGGAGGCTAGGAGAGCACTGAAAGTGGTCCTGATGGTCCTGACTCTGGAAAGTAGCATGTGACAGCCCACTGGCCCTCTGTGTTATGCAGCTGTGTGCATCCCCACTGCACCAGAGTGAGCAGTTTAAACTGACGCTCCTTGCCTCATGGCTGTGGCAAGAAGAGGCCATGCGTGTGCCCAGGTCCCACAGTGCACCTACAGGCACGTACTAACACAGCTTTGCAAGTGCCCACACCCAAATATGTTTGTCAGTCAAGGAATTTTGACAAAATTTCGAAGGACAGCATTCACACATCTGGCAAACTAGAAGATGAGATTTTCCATGGACATGGAGTGTAGCAAAGGTCCTACAGAACAGGATTTTGGACGCTGGTAGGATGCTGTTCACAGTGCCTGTGCATTTAGTGTCTGTAGCCACTCATAATGATGGCATATCACAAAGATCCTGAGCGCAAATGTAACAGCCAACCAGCCAAAGGCCATTATCCACTCTAGCTTTTAGTGTCAGACCTGGCTTTAGTCACGTTGGCCAAGACTAGTGACAGGCATAAAGAAATTGAACAGTTGGCCTGAGTTCATCTATATGGAATTAGCCAAAGCACTATAGCCACTCTCTTTACTTCTGCTAGCAGAGATTGATCTGTATCCAGTGTTCTATATTGTACCAAAGGACATGGCTTCACGCTGGCAGCCTGAGCCTGTGTCACACAAACCACTACTGCTAGGTTGAAGCCAACCTTCTGCATATTGGCTACTGTGCCTATAATGTTTGCATCTTATGTTATCTTATTGGAACAGCTTCGCAGAAACAGAAGTCATTTAATAACTCCTTATCCAAGCTTCAAGCTGGGTTTTATCTTTCCGCTCTTCTTGCAAAGGATATTGTTTGTGAAAAATAATCTAACTGACCATGGACTTCTTTCTGTTTGTTTCTATGCCCATGGAAGTTTATACTTAATTTATTTTCCTATATGTAGTCAGACAAGTTTAACTATTTTCTTACTTGGCCTGCAAATATGTTTGTACATGGATATGTATCCTATCTCATGGTTAAATATCAGTTTCATTGTTTTTACTGCAATGTATGATTTATGTGGCATCTTCACACACACATGTTGGATATGTTAGGTGTATATTTTGGATCTTGTAAGTGCAAGTGGCTACAACAGCCTTTATAAATTCAACACTCTTGCAGAACCGTATTAGATATACATTACACTATTCTAATGAAGGAGAAAGAGAGCAGACTTAGACTTCAAGAAGTATCTTTTTTCCTAGAAATGTGTATTTAGCAGTGTGGTGATGCTCATTTCAGCTGAAGGTGACTGAAGATGCACAATAAAAAATGAAAAAATCTATTAATCAGAGGAAGGGGGAGAGGTTGCAAGGCAGAAAAGAGACTGATGGCTTTCCATAAAATGTTTCGATTCTTGCTTTGATTTCCTTTAGCTTTATGTTTTGCTGTTGCCTAAGGAAAACTCACTGATCGAACACATCGCAGCTAATGTCAGACAGAATTAATCTAATTCTTTGTATGGAATACTGTTGGTTTACCAAAACGATGCATCAAATCCCTAACTAGTTCAAAGGCTGTATGCACAAGTTATTATTTCCCTAGAGATAGGACAATCCAAATAAAACATTGTTTCTGCTCCTTGGACCAGAAACAGAAAAGGCTAGTTTTGCAGTAACAGGCACTCCTAATGTTAGGCCTATTTTGTCTGACAGAAATGACTTGAAAGATTGTCAGCTTTATGCCTCTATTGAGGACTGAAAAAAGATCACAGAATATCACCCAGATATCAATAAAGGAAATTATTTTTTTAATATACAAGGGAATTTCCGTTATCTCCAAGTTTTCTGAGTTCCACTAAGAGGAAATGTGATATTTTTTCAGTGTTGCTGTAGAAAATTCCATTCATGAGAATTAGATTGACAGTCCCTGTATCTCACACTATCCAAAAAGAATCTCCCATACACATATTAGCTCATTTACTGTTATGAATGGTAACTGCTTATGGCAGCACAAACAGCTCTGGGGACCTTTTGATGTAAATTCTGCAATCGCTTAATTGCATGCAGCTCCAATGGCTTCAGTGCAAATATGTTAGATTTAAATAAGCACAAATAAGCAAAATTAGAACTTGGAACCATACTCAGCAAAGTTTTCTTACAGTCAGTCCTTCTTGCAGAAAAAATTATTTTGTCTTTCCTTTTAAACATATTTGATAAGCCTTAAAACACCCTTCTTTCCTACAACACACACACAGGCAGTGTCACAATGTTACATCCCACTTAAAGTGTCTTCTCAGCTTTAAGAAGAAAAAAAAGATGCATTTCTGTTTTAAAATTGTAGCACAGGATGTCATTTTTGGCATAAACAGAGCTACCTCAGATGGGCATAACTTAAGCTGTATCTTTCTGCAGACAGCTGCATTCAGAGCAGACATGGCAGGTTAATCGTACTTTCACTGTGTCATGTATTTATGATCCCACCGGAAAATAAAACTAAAGAAAAAGAAAAAAAAAAAAATGCTGAGTCCAGTTACACCTTTAAAATGGGAGCAGGTACAAACATGCTCTGCTTAGAGCTGTGCCAAGAACAGCTCATTCAAACATGAAAAAAACACATTCACTCCTATTCCAGCTTCCCAATGAACTTTCACCAGCATGCCGATCAGCCACCAAAGCAGGGCAGGAAATCACTTAACAGAACTTGTCATCAGTGTTTTACCCTCTCTATTTTCAGGGACGTAATTCCTAATCTGAGGAATTTGGGAAGCTGTATATCTTTGAGAATCCAGATCTAAACTTCAAGTAATTCAACCTGAATCATTAAACACATATTTGAAAAAACCTGCCCTTTGGGAACATATCCTTACCCAAATCCCTGTCCCAGATTTGGACTACTCACTTTACTCTCTGCAATTCACATCCCACAATTCCCTGAAGCAAATAACTAAAATGCTTACATTTCAAAAAAAGCTGGCACTTCTGACTGCCTGTGGTAATTCATACCTGAAGTGCCTCTTTACTGGACAGCAGGTGAACCGGTGAGAGACGTCTGGGGCTTCACTAAGTGTGAAGTCTTTCCTCTGTGGAGGAAATGTTTTTCCCATTACAGTCTTTCACCTTCTGCAAGTGTTAGTTACCAAGCACTGCAACAGGCTGCCCAGGGTGGTGGTTGAGTGACCATCCCCACAGGTACTTAGAAGATGTGTAGATGTGGTGCTAAGGGACACAGTGGACTTAGCCATTAGGTTTATGGTTGGACTTGGTAATCATAAGGGTATTCTCCAAATGAAATGATTGTTAGATTGTTAGATTGATAGAATTTTAGATTGATTCTTAGATGCATGGCTGCATCTAAAGAACTTACAAAGTGGGAGAAATGAGAAGAATTATTGGATTTACTATAGCTCATCAAGACAACATCTTGTACACTGAGCACTGTGTATCAGCTGCTATTGATGTAATTTAAATCTTTTATTGCTTCTAGGTAAAATAAAATCAATTTGAAAGCTTCACGGATTAGTCTAACATACAAGATTTACCACAGGGAGAAGACAGAGAATATTTCTCTATGAAGTCACGAATGCTGATTTCAAAGAATACATTAGGCAGACCATCACTGGTCACCAGAAAATATCTTTAATGGTTTTCTTGTGTAAATGTCACTGTTTTTCAATACATTTGGATCTTAAATTTTAAGAGGTAAGAAATATATCATACATAGGGTACATATTTTGCATCAGTCCATTATCCAGTGTGTACATTTCTTTTTCTGTGATTGTTTTCATGTTCCACACCTCCGTCTGCTGGAGCCAAACACAAGGAGATGAGAAATCTTATGGATTTCACAAACAAAAGCACTCGAGTTGTGAGCTCAGGCCACAGGAAACAAGTTCAGACACCATGAAGTTCAACTGGTCATTTTTTTGCTTGAAAGAGACTTGTTAGTGGAAGAGGAAGACTCAAACTTGTTAGTGACAAAGATTGTGGGCATCACCTTTCGTAACACTCACATGCATAAGATTAGCTCATCCTCTTGAAGTAGGATCAAAGTGCCCCAACACACTTCAGCAGGAGTCCTAAAAATATACTGATCTGACAAATAGCAATTAAGATTATTTGTTTGTTGGTTGTTGTTTGGGGACTCCTCCCCTCAGGTTTCAAGAAGATTCTTGTAAGATGTCCATTTCCTCATGTACAAATACATGATCCAGCCTCATTATATGTGTTCCTGAGACTCAAGACGACCAGACAAGTCTTAATCACCTAACTAGGAGATTCCCTAGACATGTAAGCCTTTCTCAGAGACACAGCAGGCTGCTGCCTTTCAGCAAGCCCTTGTTTTCATTGCCTGAAGGGTCTCTGCATTGGGCCCTATTTAAAGGAAATCACAGAACACAGGACTAGAAACAACCTCATACAGAAGTCTCTCTCGCAGCCCTGAGATTGAATCAGCAGTACCTATATGATTCTTGACACAGTGATGGTGCAGTTTTTCCCCCCTAAAGGCTGCAGAAAGGATAACTACCTCAACTATTAAATGAGGCCTTGTCTGCATCCAGTCCAAACATCACTTGCTGCAGCTCAACTACCATGCACAGATAACACAGGCCATCATTCATTTCTTTCCATTTTGCAGATATCTTGTCTATATTTGATGTCTTTTTTATCTTTCTTCTGACTGCTCTTTCCTAAACTAGGGACTGACATTCTTTCTGTCTTGCAGATCTTAACTGCTAGCTGGAGTTACCACCAGGAGGACAGCACTGTATTTCATTGATTGCCATAGTGACAACTTATTTGTATGCCTGAAGATCTTTATCTTTTAAAAATCTATTTAATTGTCTAGGACTTTAAAAGTCATTATAGCATGTACCAATAGACATTTTGTCTGTTCACTGGTAAATGCATTAATTTAATTTACCACTGAATTGTATTATATTGCTGTGCCATGAAAAGAAATGATTTGTAAGTGCACAGAACCTTTATTTAATTCTGCAGCTCATCTGACTGCAGCAAACCACTGGGTACCATAAGTTTTTTCTATAATACGTGAGAAGAATATGCTACTCCTCTAGTCAGCTACCCTTCCACCTGCTGACAACAGCTATAGTCAAGATAATTTGACTACTAGCAAAATTAAGAAATAGAAGTTCATTTCTCCTCCCTTTGGACAAACACATTATTCGATTTTTCCAGTATCTGGTGTTTATCAGTTTTTTTATTAGATAGTTTACCTATGTGCTTTCTCCATACCAACCACTGATAAACTACCACAGTCAAAATGGAAAACCACATCTGTTCAGGAAGTGTGCACAGACAAGAAAATTACTTCAATCATTTTATTATCTCTGTGTCCCCAATCAGGAAGTAATTTATGGTTTTTCAATAGGAAAAATGAAGGTGTATCTGCTTTGCAAATTACTTAGTACCTGGAATGTTTAGACTTTGGTATCCTTTCATAAAAAATTAAGTGTGGAATACTTCAGGTGTCCATAGTTAAAAATCAACCCTACAATGTAGCCTGCATGGCCGTTTAATAACAAAATAAATCAGATCAAATTATACACTGACAGTATAAAGCAATACTTCAACAAAGCAAGTGGGAAAAAAAACCCGCAAAGCTCTTTGTTTAGCAGATGAATCAGTTTCATCATCCTTGGTAACAAGATCAGGACTGTAATTAACTGTTAGAAAGCTAGTAGTGTAATTCATCCAAGTTAACTGAAACCAGTGTGTGATGTTTTTGTGGAAGGGTGTTAGCTTCCCAAACCCTCTTCACAAGAACAGAAAACAAGATAAATATTCTTTTTAATGAGCTGGAAACAGACATTTCAATTGAGCTGTAACTGCAAGTCTTCAGAAACAAAGAGCAAAGGGAAGAGAAAAACACCACACTCAAGTACTATCTCAACGAAGAGAAAAAAAGGAAAGAATGAGGTTTCATATAACTAAGCAGTTTCTGTAACTAACTGAAGTGTTCAAGTAGTCTTGAGTTGGAGACCTGATCTGTCAAAACTTTGTCTCTAAATGATTCCCACTCAGGTAAATATTCATAAGAGCTATAACACTGATCTTTATGCTTCTCTCCATGGAAAGCAGAGGACAGAGGATGAAACAAGTACAGTTCTAAACATAATTTTATGTACTATCACGTGACATTCCCTTTCATGATTGTCTCTTTCTATTTCCACTCTGAGTGGCAGCCAGTACATTTCAACAAAAATAGCATAGCCAGAGCTTAACTGCTTTCAAAATGCCTGAGCTGGTCAGAGCTAACTCTTGCATCCTATGAAGCACAGATGTGACCACTCTGTCACTTATGAACAGGCCCCACTACAGGTGTAAGTGACCCAGCCTTCTCTATGGAGCCTTGGATCCAAGCTACACTGAAGTCTTCATTTTTTTCCAAAAAAACCCTCTCTAAGATACCATTGCATTCAGAGATATTGATATTTAACCACACACTACTACAGACTGTAATCTTCTATTCTGTGGTCTTTGGGGCTGTAGATAAGCTCCACTGTTAGAATAACCATGGCAAAACCTTTCCTTCATGGCATCCCCAACCTTTGAATTCTTCCAGCATCACTTTTCTACCCAGTACTCTGCTCTGGCTTCTAAGATCTATAAAATTTCATGGCCTCCCTATTAGTTCACTAAGTTGACTTACTACCTATACTCAGCAACAACATAAACCCTCCTTTACAGTGACACTATAGGCCACTAATCTGTTTAGCAGATGCTTTTAATCATTTGGGATTAGACAGAATATAACTAACAAAGCTGGCATAATTTGAGCAAGGAAGGAAAGAGAACAGACTCGGGGTTCGACTTGAGCCTGGTGAAGTTTGACCCAAAATATTTTTAGGAACTGCCTGAAGCTATTTCAGAACCATTAGCAATTATCATTGAGAACTTGTGGAGAAAGGATGAGGCTTTTGATAAAGGGTGAATGCAGTGCTTATCTGTACAAATAGAGAGATAGGAGGACCCTAGAAATGACAGAGCACTTAGCCTAACACTTAAGTCCTTGGAAAGACATCAGAACAAACAATTCAGCTCCTATGTAAGCACCTCATAGATAAGGACACATCAGCAGGGATTTGTCAGTAGCAAATCACTTCAGTCCAAGTTAATTTTCTTTAAGGCAAAGAGCAAGCCTAAAATCCAGTGGAGATATGAGCAATTGTTGGATTGTTGCCTTGTTAAGGCTTTCATGCTCTAGCACACAACAGTCTCATAGGCAAGCTATATCAGCATCATAAGACAGGTACAAAATATGGAAAAAATATTCAGAATTATGAGTTGTCAGTGAGAAACTGTCCAGCTGGAAAGTATATCAACCTGTTTTATGTAGAACACTGCTCTAGAGCCTCAGTAGGTCAATATATGTATCTGTGATTTGAAAGCTGGTAGAGACTTATTACATCTGCAAACAATGTCAAACTGGAGGGAGCTGTGAGCACTCTGGAAGATGACAACTGAAAGCAATCGGGACAATGCAGTGAATAACTGGATCTCTGGCTCTGTTTTCTATGGTTGTATTTTTCTTCATATCTAAACCTTACACAAAACACAAGCTTTAATCCCCTAATTTGACATGTCCTAAGGCTTCCTGTTACCCATTTTGTGCTTTCATTCAATACTTTTTGGCCAAATCCACACAATTTTTTGTCTCTCTTAGGCTATCACAACTTGATGCTTGACTGCAAGTTTCTCATGAGCAGAGCTGCTTTTCACTGTATTTGCACATCCCAAAACTTGGCTGTGGTTTCCAACAGTTTACATGTTACAAATCAGTTAAAGGAAAAGATTAAGAATCCAACATAAACCAGGCAGGCCTCTTCTTTGTCAAAAGTGATGATTGTTGTTTTCAGCATTAAAATATTCTGATTGTTTTGCAGAGAACAGCACACTGGGCAGGAATTGAAGTTAATTTGTATGCACTTTTAATTTGCTTTCTTTTCATACAGTATCTAAGGAAGAAGTATTCAGCTCTGGTATGTACTAATAGTCCATGTGTTGAGGGCTGTGGAAAACAAAGTGAAGTCTATATAAAATGAAATCATTCCATACAAGGATACAGGAGCCTAAGGGATGGAATTGCCAGCCCTAAATGGCACAGCAGCCAAATTCTGCAGTGTCTGATCTTGCAAACATCGAACACACATGCTCAGCTTGACTATGAATAACCCCGTTGAGTTGAATGGAATTACTTACAGTAGTAAAGTCTGTGCATAAGCGCTCACAGATTTGGGATTTAGCACAGGCCATTAGAAAAACAAAAGGAAGAAACTGGCTGTCTCCTGTGCTACAGGGAGGTTTCAGACCAGCAGATCTGCTCAGACCGAGGTCCACGAAGGCTGGAACTTTCTGTAAACATCTACTGTGGAGTCTTTCAAGCAAGCAGATGGGGTGGAGCTCTCATGTATCAGAGGCACTGCTGTACCTACCCAAACACCTTCACAGTGTCCATGGTGCATACGGATCTAAGGTGACAATAAAAAGGCACTCTCAAATTTGGCACCTGTGGCCTTTTCACTCAGTTCAGAGAAGCTGAATCACATACTGTATGTTCATTCACAGTGAAATACAAGCCAAGAATAAAACCACACAGGCTTTTACATATTGCCCTCACCCCTCCACACTGGTATTTTCCTAACTCACAGCCAAATGAATTACACATGTCCACAGCCTTTGAAGGGCCAGCCTCAATACTGCAATGCATCTCCTCTTTACTATCTCTGTTGTCATTTAGGTCTGACTTTGGTTTGCTTAGTAGTTTTAAATGCTTTTTTTTCATTTGTTTGTTTGTTTTAAATTTAGGGAGTAAAGCAAATCACTAGATGCAAAAATGTACTTAAGTCACAACACAAAAATAAATTATCTATGGAGGGTTTAAAATAGGCCTGTACTCTCTGTTCTGACTTTATGATTAAGTCACTGGAATGGAGAAGGGATGATGCCACAGTCAAAGCATAAGATTGACACTTAAGAGATAGGAGCTTTACCACTGACTGTTAGAAATAGCCTCTGTAATTCTAAGCACATTATCCAAATTCTTTGGAAGAGTTTTCATCAGTGATCCATCATATCAAACCAGAATATTTGGGGTGGACACTTAGATACCTCACACTCTTCATTCTGGAAATCTAGAAGGTTTCCTTTTCAATACCTCATATGCTGCCTACCCCATAACTGACAGTTTCAAAGGAAGTGAGCATGAGGTGGAGAAATTCATTCAGAGATCAGAACATTCAAGCTATAAACTGAGGCTGGATTTCAAATCCTAAGGCTCAATTCATTAATGAAAGCATCTGACAGGAAAGTGTTCTGGACACAATGTGTTATTTCTTACATTTTTCTGTCTCAAGTTTGCTTGCTCCAAAAACCCCGTTCAAATACCAGTCCCTGTAAGGTCAACCTGAAGGTGTTGTAGTTATGGCAGGATTAGAACTGAAACAGCCCCACCAGGAAAGTGCCTTACAGCAGACTACCTTTGACTTCAGTATGGGAAAATAATACTAACAATCCCTTTTAGGCTGATACTTTCTGGCTCGTGTAACAGGAAGCGGTATGTACAGCGCTCACAGACCTCATCTATCACACCAGTTCCTCTAAAGCAAAGGCACAACAGAGCACAAAGCAGGAGCCAAAGAACTTTTATCCAGGTTCACTATCCACCCTGCTCTGAAAGGCAGCAGGAGACAGGAGCAGTGCTGAGATGATGGCAGCAGTGCCCCATCTCCTCCTTTGAAAGGCGCTGGGCACTGGTGCAGAGCTGACTGCGAGGCAGTGGTGTTGCAGAGGAGGAACCAAGAAGTCATGCGTGCAGTTACCATGAATCCCTCCTGGCACAGCCAGATGCTGTTCAGACAGAACAGGCAGAGGTTCCATGTTGCATCTACAGCTAGTTTTGCTGAGGTGGGCTATGATGAGTTGTACAAGCTGAAACACACCTTTGCTGTCTAAAACTGTGGCCACAATGGGGAACTGCTCTGAACTTTAATGGCACAGTAAACTGAGAAGCACCTCCTCCAGAGAGAGACAGAAACTGTGTGCAGAGACTGTCTGGTTCTCATTTCCTTCTGCTTTCTCCACCTGAACAAAATCAGAGGTGTTAATCAGCATAAACATGGTGAATTATTCTCCCCAGTGATTTTGTCAGTAATAACTCCTGATTCCTTCAAATTTAGTTTTCTTTTATTTTTTACTCAGATAAAAATAGAAGAAAGTCCTAATTGTTTGTGTTTTATTTCAAAGTTGTCTGAAAATGTCTTTTTGAGAAGGGATGATCAGTAAATACCCATTCATCAGGATTATTCTGAACTACAATGTGGGTTTAAATTTGATCACTCTTATAATTAAAAATTGTAAAAAGTCCTGGTGTGAACAGACATGTATACATCCTTATGATATCCTGTCCGTGCACTGTTTCATAAGACTATACTGTCATATGAGAACAGGCCCATTTGTATCACAGGCTTCTTTTGAACTGAGAATGTGTTTCAGCAGTTTGGACTTCTGTCTCATGGGTGGGCATTTGTCAGAGAAAAGATAAGGATGGGGCTATTTAAGCAAGTGGACAGATAGAAGTCATGGAATATAGCTCCAGGATTTTGACAGGTGTCAAACACCACTGAGCAAACTTTGAACAAGGTACCAGGTACAAAATAGAAGGGACTGCAATGCCAAGAAAGCTTAGGGTAACATACAAAAAATCCAGAATAACCACTGAAGGCTGTCCAAAATCCAGGAGTTGTTGAGAAGTCTCAGCTCTCAGAGGAGAGTTGCCACAAGCAAGAATAGGAGTTAACCTTGCAGCAAAGATGTCATTTACATTTCCTGGTACTTAATATTTGTGTGGAATGTCTATGTTTTGTTCACTACCATGTCATCTGCTAGTTCTATGGTTTCAGCCACAATAGTTTCATACAGCTGAAATGTTTTTCCTGGCCTCAAAACTTTTGCCTTGCCCAGATAGAAATCCCCTCAAATGTTTATCTTGATATCTTAGAATACTGGCTTAAGAAACAGAAATAAAGAAGTGCAGCTAATGGGGCAAACAAGAAGAGAGGACTGAAAAAGGAAACTGGAAAAAAAAGATCTAAAGTACAGAACAGTGAGCTACCTTCAAAGATATCGGAAGAATAGTTACAGCTGTGAGAATAGAAAGGTGTAGCGTGAGATTGTTTACTTTTGTATACATTAATAGAGGAGAGCCAGAGCAATTCAATAGAAGGCATTATTACTGCTTGTGTGTAATAACAGCACACCTGAAACTACCAGTGAGGAGTTTAAACTTTACTAGGCCCAGTTCTTACCTGAGGAATCGTCCATATCCATCCCCTCAAGTTCTCTTTGCTACCACCCAGTAGACTGGCATTTTGGCACCTCTCACATCCTTTGACAGCATATTCATGACACCACAATGTGTGTGGAAAGAAAAGTCAAGCTCATTGTTTTTAAATGCACTAAAACAAAAGCCAGAAAAGTCAACCGTAGGGTATTTACATGCTTATTACAAAAAACAAGGATTGGGCACTAGACAGCTAAGATCTATTTAGTCACTTGTCTGAGCCAACATGATTTCTTTGAAATTTGGGCAGATGCATGACACAGTTGTTGCAGCTCAACAAACAGCTGGCAATAACTTTAACTGCAGCACAGCATCCACTCTGTGTCAAGAGATCCCAGATGACAGAGCAACCCAGACCGATGGGGCCCACAGGCTTCCAGCTGTGGCACAGGATCAGGAAAACTGAGTATTGTGCTGGCCTGTAAGGACTAAAGACCTTTAACGGTCTGCTCAATGCCAGGCTTCATATACATACTTCAGACTGTAATTCTACTGCCACAGAGGAACTGCCCACCTGCCTTGCTAGATCTAGGCTTTCACATCTGCCTTGTTTCCCAGATTTTAGTTAGACAGGATCTTTGCTCCCTTGTTAGAGTTGATTTTAAAGCAAGATGAATTGGGCAAGGTGATATAAGTAGGTAAAATGTTGGCTGATTAAAATAAATAAATAAATAAATAGGTAAAGTTGATATTTCTGTTACCTCACAGCAAAAGAGCCAGAAAATGCTGAAGCAAACTGCAAGATGATAAATTCAGAGCTGATAAGAAAGCTGTTATAAATAGATATGTAATATAATAATTTCAGCCAAACCCTACAGTCAGACAGCATTGCTGAAGCTACAAGTTAGGCAAGACTCTACCAGCATTTGCAAATTTAGGAAACAGAGTTATGGTAACCATTTTTTCAATGGGGAAGCACAACTAATTACATCCTCCCAGGCTCAGTATTTAGAGATCACATTGTAACAAGGAATAGGCTCCTTTGGGGACCAGAATCTCACACATAATAATTAAAATCCTACTGTGCATCCTAGAGCATCCTATACTGACCACTGCTGGAGAAGAGGAACTGTCATGCTGAAGCAGATATGGAAATGGATCAACTTCTGTGACTTACCTCAAAGTACTGTACAGAGACATGGTCAGGCAGTGAGGGGCTGCAGGGAGGTGAAGACTAACTCTGTAGCAGCATCACCGGGGCAGGGCTGGGCTGAAACTGGGGTTTAAGCCATGGACAGAGTGAGGGAAATCCCTTGGGGAAGCTGGACATGGCCATTTGTGCCCTCAATGTCATAACAGCTTATGGAAAAAAAAAACCAAAAAACACGAGTTTAATTATTCCCAGTTGCTAAATAGTTTTTCTATGACCGACTCAAGCGCAGCTTCCCAAGTTACACTCAAAAATAAATATTCATCAACTTTTATGTTGAATATATATCTTTATTTCTTTCAAAGGGTGGAAACATTTGAGTGGAAAAAGCAGACAGACCCAAATTCTGCTCCTGGTCCTGCTAATAACCTGCAGAGGGGAGGTCACTTGTCCTCAATTTTACCATTTTAGAATAGAGAAAAATCAAACAGTCCACAGCTACAACCAATAAGCTTTATACATGACCACAAGAAACGGAGTAATTTTGCATCAAGCCATTTTGGAAGCTTTCAGAATTGAGGGTGAGAGAGTTGTTTTGTTTGCTAATATAGGCTGTATCTTGGGGTTATTTTCTAATTAATTAATACCAGGCTCTCTTAGTAGCCAAGAGTCCAAACAATACAGTTCTGGGAAAGAGAGAAGTGTCTCCTTGATGCATTTGTAATATTTTAAGACTATGTAGAACAGCTCACCTGTATCTAGGTGACATTGTTAAGGCGAATAGGACAAGCCTATCTAGAACTGGATCTGTGCAAGCAATACCCCTAACAAAGAAAGATTAAAGGTGGAAATATGGTCAAAGTACTCAAAGTACAGGGTAGATTGTTTTGGTTTGTTTTTAATCAGGTAACTCCACAATTTAACTCCACAATTATGTCCTTTCATATATTGAGTGCTGTTATCTTAGCGGTCAAGCAGTAATCAAAGAAAATCTCTGCTCTGCTGATTTCAGAGTTGGTTTTTTTTCCAGATACATTATTTACAGGCTATCATAAGTTTTACATTGGTCATAAGAACAGATGTTGTCACTGTTCCAAGAATCTAATAAACATACCTAGCCATCAAAAACAACCAAAGCAGGAAAAAAACTCTTGAAGCACTGCTTTCATCTGTAGCTGATGAGATAATTATAGGCAGCTTTTCTGAATAAACAATCTAAAACTTCAAAATAATTTTCCAAGTGAAATCAGATAAAAAGACAGAAGCGCCACTTGGACATGAGAACCAGCAGTGATCCTCACAGACATATAGCTTAAGGAAAGAGGTTTAGATGAGAAAAATAGAAAGGGTCTAGTCCAGTTTCACTGGAATTAATAAGAGTCCTTCCATTCACTCCACAGGGTTAATATGGGCAAAGACAGCAGTTAGCAATAAGGCCTGGAAAATGTAAGCACTGGATAAAGGATATGAAGGATAGGAGCAGATTGGGCTGAAATTATAATGAAGTTAGGATAAGGTTGGACTTCCACAAATATTGAACTGATTGTAGAGAGGGTTTCATATTTCAGAGCTGAAGTAATGATCATTAACTGAACTTTACATCTTTCTTCTAAACCAAATTTTGGGGGATATGCAACACTATTGACTATTATCCTCAAAGAAAGGTCTAAACTCCAATTGCCTCAAGTACCTTCACTACTTATTGGCCTGGAATTTTATCATAAATACTAGAAGCATCAATCCCTATTGAAACTGTGCTATCATGATATCAAGATGTTGGCTTGAATGGATATTTGGTCACTGTCTGCCAGGGAGGTAGTCAGAAACCAATTAAAGCTATCTGGCTGTGCTGAAATTTTACTCAGTGGTCACCAAGTCCTTAATTTCTGTAAGTGTACATTAAAATTTGAGCTGCTGAGAGTGAAGGGAGGGGAAAAAAGTTCAGTCCCTGAAGTCTCTTCTGTATCAGGTTGGAATTTTTGTTTAAAATCAAGTCTGATCAGTTCCCTAACATGGGTAAAAGTCCTGTGATAGAGGCCATGTCATTCTCCATTCTAATGGCCAGAAGCCATCGTTTCCACAAGAAACAAAAGCAACTAAAAGCTTTAAATCCTATCCCATTGTAGGAACACAATTGAATTCTCTTGCCAACATGAGGACAGAGTATACATAGTCACTGCATAGGACTGACAGTCTGTGTGGGAATTACTGAAGTCTAGCTGCAAGATTTCCATATACAGACATTTCCTGCCACAACAACATTACAGTACTAAGTCAGCATCCAAAGCAATCTAAAGAATAAAAGGAAAGCCTCTGAAACAGGGAGAAGGAAAAAAAATATACACAAAAATCACTTCACATATTCAATATAGGCATTTAAAGTGGAGGATATTAAGGTCATATTATGCAGCCCTTTTTCAGGCACATCAATAGAAGTGTGTTTCTAAAATAAAGCCTGAGGCAGTATCTGACCTTTTTCAATTTTATTTTCTTTTTCCTTTGTATAAGACGGCTGAGAGATGCTGCCCATGAACAGAACTATAGGGCATTCTAAACTCAAACACAGATTTGGAACTGAGTATTATCTATGTTTCAAAGTATGGTCTCAAAGGAACTCTATGAATACCTGTAAAAGAGACAAAAGATTCTTGTTCCATAGTCTGATAATATAAAAATAATCTAAACTTGCTAGAAACAAAGCAGGGAGATTTAATCAATTAATTAATTAATCAGCCATTATATCAGTCAAGTTTTAAGTGAACACAGCAGTTCTCATGGAGGTTTGATGACCTTCCAAACTGTTAGATTAATTTTGTGATGATAAGTGAACCAATACAGATAATGCTTTGAAGGAACCCTGTCCACCCACCTCCCAAGAAATCTTGTTTAGTATGGAGAAGAGAGGTGTAGGCTGTCACTCTCTCAGCTCCAAAATCCAGCTCATCCTTGTGACCTTGAATCCTGGTGCTCAATACATGGAGAGAAATGAGTATCATCATGATGGAGAGCATATCCATCTTCCACAAAGAGTTCAGGCTAAGTACTTTTGTGTCTCTATATACACAGACATCTGAGAAGTAAGCAGCCAACATCCATGTCAACTCCCCTTCTATGTTGCTTCAGATCAATCCCACTATAAAGACAACAACTACTGAGTCTGCAGTGATTTTCCACTGTTTCCTCACTTTCCTTTTCCCGTGTCTAATGACCTACAATTACATTACATATAATAATAATTCTTTAAAAAAAAAAAAAACAAAAAACAACACCCCTCCCCCCAAAACTCCTAAAAAAAGACAATAAAGCATTTCTTTTTCTATGTACCCAGGTGGTACACCTATGCAGGCAAGCAGATTGTCCCAAACCCAGCTTGATATAGAGTGAATATAACACTTAGTAGCTGTTTCATATACTTTCTGCATCTCATTGCTACCATTATTCATAATTACTTCATAATATTAATTACAGTGTTATCAGAACAGCTCTTAAAAGTGATGTAACAGGCACCTGAAAATATTTGTGTGCCATTGCAAGTGGTGTACATCGATACTTATTTTGCCTGAGCATTTATTTGTTTGAATAAATGAATAAACTCTTGCTTCTTACTACGTGCTCTTAGAACAATTTGATTTTTACTGAATTTTCTGTTTTCAGCTTCTCCTAGAAGAAAAGCATATTAAAACAATGACAGCACGCAAGGTAATAGGAACCCCCCTGTGTGCCGGGCTGGGCTTGGTGCCCCCCTCTCGGGGCACAGCTGCCTGATGCAGAGTGTGATTCACACACGTGTAACGTCTCCCTCTACTGGCTAGAATCGTGGCAATACTTTCATTTCCAAGCAGAAAGGTTTTATCTGGAGTGAGAATCCCCAAATCACGTCACCTCCCTCCCATTCTCTAGTTTTCACACACTTAACTCCCTCTGTTACCCTAAAGCAGACAGGGTTTGCGTGATAGATCAGGTGATGATGAACGTAGAACAGTTCAGCTGAAACCCTAAGTCCTTGACTCTAAATGCCTTAGTGAGATGCTTTGAAGATAAGCAGACTTAAGCAAGTTCAGTAGGACCTTTTTTGGGAACCCAGGACTAAAGTGCACTTTGCAACTACAGTTGCTTTGCAGAAGCTTTCATCTTGGACTCTGAACAACGTCTGATTTAGCAATATTGATTATTAAATGGTTTTGAAAACTGTGATCTTAATGGTGAACTTAAGTCTCTTAAGTAAAAAAATAGAGCCCATTAAATATGGACGTTTTACCAAACCTCAGTTCTTCACTCTTTGATGACTTCTGAAGACATAACTTAGTGTCATTGTGTGCCCCACACTAACAGCATTTTTGTATCTGGGTTGTCTTTAAATGCTCAATAGCTGGCAGAACTGATGAAAAATTCTCTTGATACATTCTGAGAACAAGAAAGGCTTACCTATGAACACACTCCAGATGGAAAGGAACGGCAGGGGTACTCTGTGAGGAGGATTTCACCACACAGCACTTACACACACATTTCTTTTCCACCAATGCATTACATACTTCCTCACACTCTGGAGAACTAATAGTTTTAACAGAGCCTTTGGGCTACAACTAGGAGTCTACAGCTAGGATTACTAAAGTACAATTCCTATATACTCCAACATCAAATGGCATTAAGCTGAGATAAACACATTCTAAAGTTAACCTTCTCTTTTTTAAGGTGCTATCCAAGTTGCCCGTGTAGATCTCCTTTAGTCAAGAAAAACTGAAAATCTGATCCATTCCATTAAAAATGGGGAATTCACTTCATATCAACCCTTCTAAAATGTGGCCCACACTATAGATTCTTGATATATAGGCTATAGACACACTAATATTTTTCCTACTACAAGATTGTAAATTTCAACAAATTATTCAAAAACTATTTTTATTATAATTCACACAACTGTAAATATGGAAAACAAAAGAAAAATTAAGTTATTCATAGCAAGGAAGAATGAGATCCTTTTCTTTCTTCTCCACCTTTTAAAAGGTTTCTTAATTCACCATTTCTTCCCTTTTATTTCCCTTCTTCTTTTGTTTGATAAGCTTTTTTTGAATTTCCCTTCCCTGCATCCTGCATGCGGGGCGAAACCATTCATGCAGAATTCATCACAGGAAAACAAACATAATATCTCGCTCCCATATTCCCAAGAGGGAATTAACTGAAATTACCAGTTCTTGGGAAATCGGCATAGAAAAAAAGCAGGAGAAATTACTATAGCCAAGTTGTCAGGGAAACTGTTAGCACACTGGCAGCTCAGGAAAACGGGCTATTTGAAACACTTTCTACTAAATACCCAAGCAAACTATAGGGTCGTCTGTGGGGATTGAAGGCACACAAAGCCTGAAAGCATTATTGCTTTTGAAAGGTTTAGCAACTCCTGGCTGTTGTGGGGGAGCGCCCTGCAGAATGGAAGCTGGCTACCTTTTCAGCAGAGACATAAGAGTTCTATGAATAGCACTTGGCTAATTCCCCCTTTTGTGGAAGTCTTTAGGAAGCTTTTCTTTGTATAGCCCATTCTATGGAACTCCTAAAGCCAAAAGATAAGAGTTTTCTAAGGAAATTGTCCAATTCTAAGTGGGCTTTTTAAAAGTTATTTGTGCCCAGCCCTGCTACATTTCCTTTGCTACTCAAGGGGCAGCAATTATCACAGCGAGCAGCAGACAGACTTTTGTGACAGAGCTTCATTGCTTTTAGTCCTGCACGAGTGCACGAAAGGACAGCACTCTGCCAATTCCAAAGGCCCAGGCATATTCTGTAAGCTGCACCTAAGTCACAGAGCTAACACAAGGCTGTGATGATCACTGCAAGACTCCCCTAAGCTCTTGTGTTAGGGAAGGTTTCAGACTGTGACAGGATGTGAACTTAGGGCAGGCTGGGAACCTGCTGCTGGGGCGAGAGACTGGCTCCAACAGCCCTTCCTACACAGATGCACTCAAACCCAGACGATGTCTTGTTTTGCTGTGCTACTACAAACACATGCAACTACAACTACGGCTGGGAAAATAGGAGATGAGAGCTAGAGCAGGGGATTTTGTGGTAGAACTGCACCTGAACTGGTATTTTTGTGAAGAGAGTAATGCAGATAAAAAAAGAGAAAAAGCAACACCCCTAAGCCAAACACACTTTTCAAGTTGACCTTGTTATGAACAACTGACCAGTCAGAGCAAGTACATTAACTGTGGGCCAGGGGTAGGCAGTGGAAAGAAGGACAAGAAATCCTAGGCTTTAGCCTGACCCAGGACTGCAGGGGGTACATAAGAAACAAATTTTTAAAAGTCTTTTATTGAAGGAGAAGTCTTAGTCAATCGATGGTTAAAGGTGTGGAGCTCTCGCATACCCAACATCGTGTTCCAGAAGCTTAAACAGCCAGTAGCAGATTTCACATTATCATTGCATTCACATGGATCAGACAAAGAGACTCATGATTAAAAATACATGAGGCAGTTTGGGTTATTCTAAACATAATCCGTGCAAGGGTGGGTGTGGGGACGAACACCGAGAGATAAAAATTTGCTGACAACAATAACAGGTAACTATCAGAGTAAAAACTGATATTTTGGGGGCCATCCCAAGGTTTTTCTCCCCATTTCCCCTCTTTCAGAAATATTGACTATGCTATACCATGCTTAACTCTATCAATAGTTTTTTGATTACAAATTTTGGGACCTGCTAAAGACAGAGTTCTGTGACCTGATTTTATCTTCTGTTTCACTGGTTATAGAAAGTTTCCTGCATGGCTTGCTCATAGAGCGTTAAAATATTCCTCTTTCCCAGGTTACTTGATTTGCCTGCATGAACTACAGACCTACCAGCCCCGGAGATCCATCTAACTTGTACCTACTTACCCTCCCCAAAACTGCTTGCCATCTCTGGCTCCCTTTCACCTTAGAGCGTGAGGATGTGCACGCACATATACAAGGTGAGTTAAGAGGTTAAAAGGATGAATTTGTGCTGGGAGCATCATGTAGATGATTGGAGGCTCAGCTTGGCACAAGAAAAAAGGCCAAGGCATGCCAGAATTTGCAGAAGCATATTCCTCAAGTTGCTTGAACTGTACTTGGCTCTCAGACTCCTAGCAAAGACCACAAGGCTGAAGGTCATCATGTTCATACGGAGAATTGTTAAGCATGTGAGTGCACACACCATTGATTCCATGCACATCTGAGGCCCTGCCATCAAGGGCATTTTGCCATATACATTCCTCCCTGTACAGGGCTTCCCCTTCCCCTGACAAGGAGCAGCCATTACATTCAGATCATTCATTTCACTGGCTATAAACCTCCAGGGCAGAGCAGCCTAGCCTGCAGTTTTGCCTTTCTCTGCTCTGAGGAAAAATATTCATTGTAGTTCTCCAGGTTACCAAGCACATATTGGAAAACTACTGGGGCTAAAGAGGCATGGGAAAAAGAGTGAAATCCAAGTCTGTAGCCCCAAGGGCAAGAAAGGATTGCACAGCACTGTCTGGACAGCCTGCCCACAACATTTGGCTCTTCCCAGCAGTGCTTACACTCACCTTCCTTATAAATGAACCAACTTAAGCCACCTATGTCAAACCTTGAAAGAAGAGCCAGAAGACAACTGCAGCAAAGTCCCACTTCTATGAAAATTGCCCTATTGCAAAAAATTGGGAAGGATACGCTTGCCGTGTCTGTTTCAGTCTGTTTGCAGACTCTGTTTCAGTTCAATTCACAACTCAGCAATCAGTTTCCCTAGCAAGACAGAGAAAGGGAATCTGTGCCTCAACAACTAATGTGTAACAGGGAAACGGTGCAGCCTTTCTCCCAAAGATACCTTTTACTTGTTTGCAGAGCTTGGTTCTGAGGTTACTGATACACAGTATACTCCAGAAGGATTTGGAAGTATCTGAACTAGCTCTCGAGATAAAGAGGGGAAGTCAGTCACATTAACAGTATCTTGGGTCAATGAGCCCCAATAAAAACAGGGTCTGTCCTATAGGATGCTACCTTTTTCTCTCTACCACTAATCTCGAGACCCTTGAGAGGAAAAAGAAGTTGGCAAATGTCCCTGGCACAGGGTCACAAGGCATATAATGCTGATGCTCCACAAATCTCTTGGTTAATGATCCCTCTGGCAAATTTAACTCCATTTCTCTCACTGAAAACACAGCAATTCTGTTCTGGGACTTCTTTAGAGAAAAAGAAAAGCATTACCATATGGAGTTGAGGAGAGGGTGAATAAAAAGAGAAGTGTGGCATCCTTGGAGGACAGAGGTTGTGCAAACAACACAAGTCATAGTTGAGAAGAGAAACATGAGACAGGGAAAGGAATAGTACAGCATTTCAAAAGGATTATGATAACAGACAAACATGTTAACATTGGTGTACAATGACATGTATTTGCCATTGCAAAACCCCTACACCATCACAAACAGCATCACAGGACAGCATCAGGCCACACTAACATCTAGGCATGTCATTCCCATCAGCTTTAATTGGAATTATGCATCTGACTAGGGCTTGGTAACATTTAATCTCCATGCATGCCCCATGAGCCTGCACTGAAGTATGGATTAACTGAGACAGTGTCTGTCCAGGTGTGATAAAAAAAGAGTATTACTGCATCTGGGAGCTGCCATCTCCAAACTCCTTTAGTGTCTTAAACATAGGATAGCTTTCAAAGTTGGTTTTGTCTTCTCTGCAGGTCTATTCCCTAATGGTATCACCAACTACATGTTCTAGCTTGCATTAAGCAGCACCCTATTCACAAGAAGTAATTTTGCAAGAAATTGAGGTGATTTCAGCATATTTCTAGGTATTAAAATCGGTTTAGCAAGTATCAAACTCTAAAGTAAAGTAGATAATAGGCATTAATCACCCGAGTAAATCCATTAGTCAGTTGCACAGCATTCATGGCTGTTCTTGCACCGACAGTATCGATGAAGTCAGAATGAAACATCAGACTTCTCCAACTTGCTATAGCAAATCCATGTTATTTGAGTGAAATAAAACATTTCAGCCCCATGATCTCCTCCTTCACTTTTGCTAATTACTTTGGTACAGAGATTTCAAAACCATTTTTATGCCACAATAAAAACGTAATGGCTCATCTAGCCTGCAGAGGCATAATTACTACAAATTTATTTGCAATGCAGATAATGATTCTGAATAGCATGTTTCCACAGGCAAAAGCTGAAAGGAGAAAGCAGACTGATGATGACTGTCACCTGACTTCCAGTCTCCTAAAACAATGCTTCCTCCAAGAAGATCAGTACTGCTCCCTAAAAGCTAATGTGCCTAAATGTACATGTCTCAGGCATTGCACAATATTTGATCTTTCCCCATGCTATTGGTCAAAATGGTGTATTTTCAGAGGCTTGGGGTTTTTTTTCCAAATCTTGTCAATTTTGCTGTAAGCAAAATCCATTGGATAAAGGATCACTAAATAAATATATTTCACTCTGGAAAGTCAAATTTCAGTCAGCTGTTCACCACTATGGAAATAGTTGTTCAATACTTATGCATATTTAATGCATAGCTTATTTAGATTGATGGCTAGGCATCTCCACAAAATGAGATGTGGATTGATATGTTTGTAATTAATTTACATACACAATTGGATTTATCAATACCATTCCATTCTAATGAAGGCAATCTCCTTAGTTTCCTAAAATGACAAAGAAAGTTCCATACATGGAAAATAGATCCACGTTCTTAAAATTCCCTATTTAAACTATCGCTGTTCACGAAATGCAAGAGACAAAGTTGAGGAAGAAGGGAAGACCAAATTAAAACAAAAAATATTGGTTTTCCTTCTGTAAGTTATGGAAGGGAAAAAAAAAAAACCCTTCAAAATATGGAAAACAGACTAATCTTAGTGAAGAAAGTGTTCTGGAAGTTCTTTAAAGTTCTACTTATAATTGAAATGTAACGGGTAGAAGGATTCTGAGAAGCCCAGACAGGTATTTCTGTCAAGCCAGCTATGACTTTTGCATTTCTTTAGTCACAGTGTTCAGGAAGATTTTACCTTAAAAAGACTGCAGCAACCATCTGGAGAACAAGCAGTCAGAGCAACAGTGCTGCACAGTTACAGCAATACTGCATGTATTTACCTCCGTGCACGCCAATTCAGAAGGCAAATGCTGCCTTTCCTGCTCCAAACCACCACAGGTAAGAACATCAGAAAAGCAAACTCTCGTGTAGTACCTTTGCCCTTGCAGCTGGAAGTCTGAGGCACTGCCAGAGCTCCCTCCTCCTGTGAGGTGAAATCAGAGCTGAGAAGACAGGACACCTGTGGTGTCCCTCACTGCCTAGCAAACAGAACCAAGCCCCCCAGCAACACTCCTCTGCCAACCTACTTTGGAGACATGGCCTCGGGAACACGAACCTCCCACTAGAACACAGGAATTGGGGAGCAGCAGCTGCACTGCTTCCACATGGCCCCTGTCTGCTCCCAGCTGACCCTGCACTACCCCTTACCAGTGCTGGCCAACCACACTGGGGCTGCTCCGGGAATTACACCAGGGCCTGACCCAAGTCACACACCATCATCTGCAGCCAGCTTATTTTTCAGTCAAATCAGTCTTCTGATCCTACCCATGACTCCTTCCCACATGCTGCTGCAGCAGCACCACTTCTAGGGGTACCTGGGGAGGGTGGAAAAAAGAACAAACACAGGAAAATGCCTGAAAACAGGAGGTACATATGCCATCCCCATTGCCAAAATAAGTAACTTAGAAAGTAATTAGTGTAAAGCCCATTCTCAAAGACTTAACACATCTGAATTGTTGAATTCTGAGCCTTGCTCCTTCACCTCCATCAATCCCATTTTCCACAAAATCCATGAGTCTAAACTTACTAACCATATTTTGAAAACTGTTCTCTCATTTGCAGCGAGGGTTAAGAAACCTTCCTCACATCATCTCTCAAACACACAAAGCCATCCCTAGTACCATGCCGGGTGGCTTAACCTGTTGGGGGGACTAATTCACATTTCAAATAATTGATCTTGCCAGAATCTTTTGGTACTTCCTATTCTGTTTTAAGCAAGAACTCACAAACTGCTTGAAAACACACAGAGAGATGGACAGCAAACAAAAAAGAAAACAAAAGGGGGAAAGAAAATGGACTAACAATAAACATGTTTGAGTCTGAATTTAAAGTGTGTTCGTTTCCAGGTCTTGCCTAGCTTTAATCCTGGATGATGTGTTTGCCTGAACCAATCTGCCTATTGTCAGCAGACAAATGGCAGTCAAAAAACTCTTCAATAGTCTTCACTTGAGTTATTTTTTTATGTTTCAGATTCTTCACTTCCAAATGTTCAAACCTATTTGCAATGATTTGATTTTCTTTCTAGTTTGAAGAATGTGATGACAGTCAGTGCAAGAAAACTGTATAATAGTTAATATTGTGCAAGCACTAGAATGATGAGAACACTGCTGTCAGTAAACATGGCCATTTCCTTAAAATTTGTCCAGTGTTAGCCTCCCTTAGTCCATGCTTGTGTGAACTACTGGAATTACAGAATACTGAATCTTCAAAATACTCATCTAATTCTATTGTAGTAGAGAAAATGAAGCTGAACACCTCGGGACCAGATGAGCAGTCTTGTATGAAGAGCACATTCCCTGAAGAGCAAATGGAATATCTTAGCTATCATGTACAGCTTCATAGACCATTTAGGAGACAGAACATTGTCTGTTAACAATTAAGTCAACAGCAAAGCCTCACTGGCATAAGAGTCAGCACCAACATGAGAGCTGATCTGAAATACACGTCCAGGCCCTAGCAAGCTACCTTGACACAATGGTTCACCCTTAACTACTTCACAAGCAGCATTTCCCTCCTGGAAAACAAAGGCAACTTTTAGTAATATACTTGCAAGGAAGGAAATCCAGAAATTCTACCTCGTAAAAACTCTTTTTCCTTTCCACCCACTTGGAGCGGATTTTTTCCGCTTCTTGTCTCTGTCCCATTTCTAAGTCATACTCCTAGCAGCTGCTTATTGAAGACCTAAGTGGTGATTCTAGCTGGCTGGTGGCAGCTTTTTTCTTTCAAAATAACAGACAAAGAAGCATACACAACAAGAGAGATTTCTTCACAGTTTCCAACACAGTGGATGAGTAATTCCTAACATATCAAGAATTTCTTCCATTTGCAGTATTGCTCTCTTCTGCTTTATTTAGAGGATATGGCAAAGAGCTAACTTAAGAGATACCAACAATGCTATACCACACAGAATGATTTCCTTTGCAGGGGAGAAGGATGTAATTAACAGCTGTCACATATAAAAGTTCATTGCACATTATTCTTTTGCAATGGAGATTTCTGAATCCATTTCAATAGTTTATCAAGATAAAACAAGGTAAACAAAAAAAGATAAAACCCAAACAACGCCCCCTGTAATTTATTGAAATGTTTAAAGACTCTTCAAAAGATAACTTAGTTTGCTGCTGAGTGACAAGCAGGTGGTATATAATAACTGTACACACAGGCTTTTCTCACTTTTAGGCTTTGATTTAAAGTCAGAGAAGATTCCAGAAGAAAGAAAAAACTTCAACTTGGCACAAGTAAACTGCACTCTTGAAAGCACACTGCATTCACCACAGCAATGATGAGATGAGAGAATGTTCATAGTGAATCTGTGTGCTGCATGAAAATGCACAGTGTATGTAAAGATCCCAGAGATCTGAATTGTTTTGATGTGCTGTTGATTTTGCTCACTTTTGCAAACATTTGATAGAACTGCTGTTATTTACTTAATCACTACCGCAGACCCAATACCAGCTGCAGATAAATCAACAAGAACATTCTTGTTATTCTGGCATGCCTTCTGTTAGCTCTTATAAAAGAGATTTCCATTCTTGCATGCCTAGGAATAAAAGTTCCATCAATCAGAATCATTCATCAGTTTTATAATGCCCCTCTGCCTGACCTTCATTGCTTCATGCAACAAGCAACCTGCTGAGTCTTCTGTAAAGAAGAAACCTGTTCATCTAATCCATCAAAGAGAAAAGGAGTAGTTGTTTTGGTAAAATTCATGGAAAAGGCAAGCTGTGGTGGCTAACTGAACCCAGGACCCACATCTCCTTAAAATTCTTTCCTTCCAGTATGCAACACGGGCCAATATTGCAGTAATCAGACAAGCAGGCAGCTGACAACTGCATTTAAACAGATTGGGCCTGATCATCTTTAAGCCAGTGGTGTAATGAGAGGACTACTAGCCAGAATTATTTTAAAATTACATCCCTTAGATGCTGCTTATGATACAGCTTTTCAAGAACATTTACAGTAATATTCTCCTTTAGTATAGGCAGCATAGGTTTCATTTATCATTAGCCTACAGAATCAGAAAACTTGGAGTTGGGTATGATATAAAAGAAGAATTAAAATGTATTGAGTGATTTTGAGTATGTATTTGGTGATTTAATCATATTGCAAAACTACTGCTGAGAGAAGGCTGACTCTTTGTGGCCCTAATACAGAGACTACTCTGATCTGAGCTTTAATCATATATAAACAGTATCTGAAAGAGATTCTCTGTTGGGACTAATCCTTTCACACCTTGACTCACATTTTTCCTCAACCAACAGGAGACATTTAATAGATTAAACTATTAAATATTACTGTGGTCCAGACCTGGATAATAAATCCCCAAGACAACATTTTCATATAAGACAGCCTGAAATGACATGGCTTTCAATGCTCATTATCTGATACATCTATTTGGCTTAACTTATTGTTCTAGTCATGGAACTTGTTAAAATTAGTTGCCAGAGCAGCATGTATGAATGATAGAGTAGGAAAAACCCTGAGATTATACAGCTTTGCCTTTTTTCCAAACCTCTTGACCTGATTTTCCTAAAATCAGTCTGGCCAAGGATCTCTTTAAATTGTTAATATTTCACAGATTCTTGTATTAGTGACATGAAAATACTGAAAAATATATCATGAGAAAATCAGAGGCGCCACAGATGGGGAAGTAGTGGAAAGAACTGGAAATAAGAACTAGAAAGAAACTGGAGGTTTTACAGTGATAAAAAAGATTCACCCTTTCCGTATTCATTCCGATGAAGTTCCAATTGTTTTGTATTTGAGGAGGAATATTAATTTCCTCATTTCTCATCTCAAACTAATTTACACCACATGTCTTTCCCTAAAAACTGGCAATTACAGCAAGGAGGAATAGCATGAGAGCAGACTTTATTTTACTTTATGTGACTGTACAGTAATATATCCATACCAGTTTGTCCTGATTACTTCGAATATTCATCTATTCAGAGCTGACCATCTAGTGCCCAATATCACAGAAAACAATCTCATGTGTCATTCTTTTAAAAACTTTCATGAATGTTGCTTTTCTTTGTTCATTTTGCCTAGTTTTTTCCACTCTTCCAGATCTGTCATAGACACTAATATGTTACAATATGGTTTAACCTAAGATAAACTCCCAGGCACTGCCCCAGGAAGCATTAACTGTAACAAAACATAATCTCATTCTGCTTTTTTCTTACTGCTTAGCCAGTTCCTCATCTCATGCTCTCTCTCCTAGTTAAATGAAAAATAATACCCTGTGAGGAGCTTTGTCAAAGGCTTTTTGAAACATGATCTCTCCATAAAAGTTGCTGCAAAGATGTGGACTACACTAAACAGAAAAGGGATCGAAAGACCAACTGCCTGAGCATGACTCATTTTCTGCCACACATGTAAGTTATGCCTTGAGAAAGGCACAGAGACAGAGATCAAGATGCCTGTGATAAAATAGGATCTGTAGTTTAATGACTGGCTCCAAGTAAGCTCTAAGCTTCACCACTCTGAAAAGGAATTGTTTGTGCAAATGGTTATGCTGGCTCCCAGCAGACCCTCCTCATCTAAGTCATTAAGACTCTCCCTCTTACGATTATTAGTCATGCTGAGTACTAATATTATTCATTATTACTCATAGTTTACTCTTTGAATAACCTCATTAACTTCAGTGAGAAATTTGCAGTAGGAGGTATTAGATAATCTATGCATTTATATATGCATGCAAGTCTAATTAAAGGGTATCAAATGAGATGACTGAGTTTCTATTGTTCCCTAAGCTGATCCTTGAAACTCTGGACTCAGAAGTGAAAGTGTTTGTAGCTGCTGCTGCTAAAGACGTGCTAAGTCAAGCTTTCAAAACTACCTGTGGCAAAATTAGTCTTTACAGCAGTTTTCATGAGGATACTGCAAAGTTATAACAGCCTTTCACCTCTGGCCTCTGCTGTATAAAAGAAGCTTGGAAAAGGGCAGTTGCCCATCCCTCAGTACTCCCAAACAGCATACTGGTAACAAAAGGGAGGCAGACTTAAAAGAAAACACACAGAAGCTTGTACCTCACAGACCACTCTGCCTGTATTTTTGTGGATACCACTGACGCTGAAAACATTTCTCTTCTGCAGATCTTATTCCTTCCTTATTCCCTGCAGAAGAGAAATGTTTGTAAAGCAAGTCAGTTAACCATTCATTATAAGATCTAACTGTACTTTTTGTCCCTCTGAAGGCATTCTGTGTTAGGATCATCTGGGAGCAAAGGGCAGACTACTTACAGAAGTGAAGAGCTCATGAGAGCATCTCAAATCATCTGCATTGTAGATTGCATGAGTGTCGTTGGTTTTCATTTTTTAAAAAGGAAAGTTAATTTTCTCAGTGATTTCAGCACATTGCAAAACTTCATGTATTACAACATTAATTCTTTAATTATATTTTTACAGAGGGAAATTCTTGTGATAACTTTTTAGAGAAATAAATTGGGACAGCAGTGCTACAGGCAGAAGGAAACTGGAAGGGGATGCTGTCTGAAAACAAGACAATGAGTCAGAAAAGCATGACTGGTGTCTGCTCCTTGATAATTTCCTTCAAATGTTAAAAGAATTCCTTCTATGGGTCAGAATTATAACTTTTTCCCTCTGTCCCCATGTCTTCCCTTCAGTCCCCTCCCCCAAGCAAAGTTTACCAGCACAGCTACACAGTCATCACCCATCCTGTTTTCTCACCACTACCCACCTCATCCCTATGAAAGCCAGCTGGATCAGGCAATGCCTGTGAAGCCAGGCTCCTAATCCCATCAGGGGAGGGTGATAGCAATCTGAAAGTGGCAAGGCGGGACACTTTCTGAATACTACCACCCACGGGAAAAATTGTACTCAGCTGCCTACAGACTATGCAGATCTGTCTGCTTTCCTGGCCTGGAAAAGGAGCAGGAAAACAAGGAAAGGATTAGTTTGTGCTGTTCAGTGACAAGGCCTTGGAGAAGCAGACCCAGTCTTTCCTCAGCTCTATGAAGCACACCTTGAATGTCAGCCCTGTGTATTGACTTTGCTCTGTCTCATGCACTAGATGTGGCTCACATGAGTGCTTCCCACTTCACCTTTGTCTGGAGCCGGGGTTAAACTTCAAGTTCGAAGCAGAGCCACAGGCTGATGTGACAGCTGAGGTGAGTTTAGTGGATCACAAAGAGGTGACTGCTCTTTAATCACTAGATCCCACTTGCTGTGTATCCATGTTCAACAAAATCCTATTGTAAGGATGCATCTGATCTACAAGGGTCCTTCTTCCACCCTCACAATGCTCTGCAGTAAAAACCTTCCTCTGTCACAAGCCTGGCTGCAGCATGTTTGAGAAGCAATCAGGACATGGCACCCTGGATGATACAATGCTGCCTGCTTCCTCAGATTGTAAACATGAATCATCCCTTGCAGCTGGTGACAATTTTAGTCACCACAAGTTCTTGAAAAATAACAACCTATGCACTTCCCTCAGAACTGGTGGTGTGTTTTTCTCTGATACAGACACATTCTGAGGGAAGGAAACATTTATCGCCTCATCCATGGTGGAGCCAGACTATGGGCAGGCACTAGGCACTTAATTAAATGATCCTGCCACTGACTTAGCTCTCAAATAGTTCTCTTCTGTCAGATAGGCTTCTTCACACGTGAGGGGTGGAGTTCCTCTCAGATTTATCAGAGGTACTTTAAATTTATTGATTGCTAAAGTGTGTTTCTAGACAAAGGCTAATGTCAACGTGGGCCACAGTTGCATACAAACTAGCCACCACTTCCTTTAAGAGCACAGTCATATTTCATAATCTCATAAGGATGGACAAAGGCTGACATACTTTATCTTAAAAAAAAATTCAGCTTCAGGGCTGACAGTTCCACTAGCACAAAACCAAGAATCTGTCGGATAAAACCAGCAACTTCCACACCTGCAAAATTCAGGCCGTATTATTAATAATTCTGTAGTTTCAGTTATATAATTCCAGCCATATCATGCAGCAAACTCTGAATTAATATATTTCTTTGATGGAGAAATAGAGGAAACAGTCATTTACCTATCACATGTAGTGAAGAAATATTGGGTAACATCTCTCTTCCAGGTCATAAATTATCACACAAGTACCTAGAAATATTAGGACTTGAACTTCCTTTTTATAAAAGAACTCATCATATAATCTATCTTCTACTTACACAGTAATGGCAATTCCCATGGATATGAGAAAATTATCTGTTACAATCTTAAGAAACATGTTTCATCAGGAGTCCAATGAACAAATACTTTTTAATGGAAAAAGAAAACAAAACGCTAAACCCACTTTAAAACGATTTCAGTTCTGATCATGAGGAATGCTGGGTCTGTCCTGTGTCCAGCTACTGGTAAGAAAATGGCAAATTGACTTCATTGACTTCAATGGGAGAACAATAGGCCCTCGAGGCAATGTGTTTTAAGTTACTGATATTCACAGGAATTTCCCTGCAAGCACAAATGTCATACAGTAACCACTGGGCAAGAATAAAATACTGACATTATTACCAGTGCAGAATAATGGTTCATGACCCTTGCACTGTGCCCTACAGTGCAAATATCACTATGTTTATTAAGATATTTCTCTTTCTTTGTGTCTGAGGGTATGGATCACAGCGGGCAATATTTTTCTTTCTACAATGACCTTTGCAAAACTCACAGAGCTAGATTATGTTATGGTAATAGTACAACCCAAAGGCCATGAAACATTATTCTGCCCTAGTAACTATTAGGGATGTGATGGGAGTTAGGAGGGGTATCTGTCCCTTGGGTCAGTTTTCCACCTCGGGAGACATTGGCCACACCAGTGACACACTGGAGGCTAAAAATCCTCACTAACATTTCTCTCTTCAGTTAACTGAAGGCTATGCTTTCTAACTTGGTGAAGTTCCCTCTCTTTAGCTACTATTGACTCATAACTCAGATAATAACATTAATATCGAAGGGAGTGAGAGCCAATTTCCAAACACAGAGGAAAACGCTGCCACCCTCTAAGGAACAGAAAACGTGAAGATACAAAACCAGCTTGAAGGTGAGGAGAAGGCATTATCCTGGATAACAGTGACAAAAAAAAGCTTCTAACTCAGCAGCGCACAGCTTGTTGGCAGCAGGCTATGCTTGTGCTGTGATTGTCAAAACATTAGATTATGATGATAACATATTGTGTTAGTCCATACTTTTCAAAATTACACAAATCTAGGAGAGTGGATAAAAAGTACAGCAAAAAAAAGAAAATGGGTTTAAGAGCGTTTCATGTGGATTTGTATAGCAGATAGGAAAGTGAAAACAACACTGGCTAATGGGTACAAATGCCTGAAAACACATGAATTTTCATCAAAATGTCATTTAGGGACACAGCATGCAAAGTGACAGTGGGAAAAAAAAAAAAAAAAGGCAAAATCCAAGGCTCAAAATCGCATGGAAGACAAAAAAAGCAACAACGAGACACTAAGGAAGCAGAAGCTGGTGCATCCACTGATGAGTTCAAGCTGTCCTGTTGATTCACACACAAGCAACACAAGGTGAAGTAGTTGCAGCAGAAAGAACAAGATTCCTAGGGATGACACACACGAATTAGAAAACCATTCACCTCCTTTGTTTCAGAACACCCTGTTCTGGCACTGCCACAACATGTCACTTTGAAACCAAAATGGCATTGAGAAGAATTACACAAACACGGGCATGTGGTTAACCCTGCTGGGGCTTGTTGCTGTGATGTAACCACCTGATTTTTTTCCTCTGTGTTTTGCATGCCAGGATTATACAATTTTTTTTTTCTTTTTTTAAACAATTTTTTGCCTCCAGGCCTTAATTATATTTGTGTTTTGCTGGTACAACAGCATTTTATGCTGTATAACTGTAACAGAACACCACACCACCATGTCATGTCTGTGCAACAATAAGTGCATTGCATGGTTCTCCTCACCGATACTAAAAACATTTTAAATATTCCTACTGTGATAGAAACAGGGAAGAATTGCACTGAGAGGAATGAAACACTGGCAATTTCACATTAGTTTTAGAAAACAAGAGGAATGATTTTGTGGACTAGATTTTTAGCAAGGTTACCAGTAGGATTCCTAGTTTTTCCATTTTGTTCTTAAAAAGAACCAAAAAAAGAAACTAAGCAGAAAAAAACTGACATAATTTGCATAATTTTCAGGGAAAATTACCATAGAATAAGACCTTTTTTTTTTTTTTTTTTTTTTTCTGACAAGGGTTGGACATACATGGTGAATGTCACATTGGATTCCCTCAAGAGAGCAAACAGGTTTTGTGGCACAAACCTGCCCTCTGCTGGAAGTACAAGAAAGTGGTAAATACAAAAGAATCCCAATATATTTCCAAAAGGACGCTATTCATATAGATTTTTTGTACACAATCAGCACTTCTTCACATTATATGTTATCTTTCTTGGAGTTAAAATGAACTGATTTTTCAAGCTCTGAATAATCTGCTTTATTCAATGCTACAGAACAACACCTCATCCATCAAGAGTACATTACTGATCCTACATAAACCTAAGCCTATGAAGGAAGGCAAATGCTGGTACAGTGAAGAGGAAGCACTGACATGATAACAATATGCATGTCTTCCTTTCCTCATGAAACTCACCTCTAAAAGGCACATCTGCATCTCACCTCTGGGAATATTCAATCTTCTTTTTAATATTGTCACTCTCCATAAATTGTGAAAATCACATCATTGCTGTCTTGTCCCATCCCTGTATATCACCAATTGTTTTTTATCTTAAAAAAATGCCAAAAACCTGCCTCAACAGCTTCAGCACATATTCTGTATTCCCATTGATACAAAGATCAATGTGTATTAAACAGACTCTTAAGTTCCTTTAGCCTGATACAAGCACATCATCTTTCTTTTAAATAGAATAACCTTGTTAAAACTCAGTCTCCTTGCAAATAAAGGGCCAGCCAGACCAAATGAATGAGAGTGGCCAGTCTTTCCTCCCTACAAACTGTAGGTGTAGAATGTTTGTAAATATATGATTTGTAGGTACCATTCACCTATTGCAAAAGAAAAGCCTTATCTCTTCCAGCAGCCACTCACTCTGACTGAAAACTAAATTGCGCCTCACTCTTAAATCCCCCAGTTCATTACCCCTGGGTACTGCAGCTTATCCAACCTGGGCACATGGCCAAAAGGAAACTATTAATGGCCAGAGCTCAAAAAACCACTTGTGCCAAGAGATGACCTTCAGGACCACTTACATTACATTATAGCCTCTGCTTTTTTGTGGACTTTATGCCAGTAAATAACTGTGCACAGGTGCTCCTGCACAAACACAGGGTTACTCCAAAGACTGTAGCCACTCTCACTGCACATGTCCCAAGACCTGCAAAACTGTTCATCCGTGTTTGAAAATGACCTTCCTGTAGACGTGTCCCCCATCTTGGTACTCGAATTGGCTAGGTGGGGCTTGAAACATCAGTGAATCTAAGGTGATCAAACATGATTTTAGCCATTTTCACAGTTTCAGTGTGCCTGCATTCAGATTCCACAACTTTCTGGGGACTGATAGCTCACCTCCCTGAGCAATACCTACTGCTGTGCCATTGTTCAGCCATGCTTTTACATCACCTGGCAGGACTTTTCTTCACAGGCAGAGGTGTCCACTCACTCACTGCTGGGGCTGGGCTCCTCCAGAGCTGACCATGGGCTGTGATCACACAGACCTGCAAAGTGCTCAGAGACAGCTTAGTCTGTGGCATCCCTGGCACAGAAGTAAAAGTATGGAGTCATTGTCTAATTGGGACCAACAGATTCTGTGTGACAGGATAGGAGCTCTGGGATTCTGCCACGCTCCTTTCTGTTCCAGCTGTAGCCAGTATCCATCCTGAAGAACAAAATGGACAGCCTGGCTGGTCACTTGGTTTCTGTGAAAGGCAAAGGCTGCTGCACTTAACTGTGCTCTGATTTCAACCAGAAATCCATATGTCCATGGAGGTACTGATTATCATGCATCTGAAATCTGAAAATTTCTCAGCAATATTGAAGTTGTCCTGCCAAGTGGCAAATACCTCACACATGCTGAAACTTCTGGAAAACTCTTATAAACTTAGCTTACAGCCACATTCTTGGAAGAAAAGGCTGCAGCTGGAAATACGTGAAAATACCTTATTTACTTGCAAAAAAAAAAAAATAGTACGTATGTATTGCAGAGTCAAATCTCCTGGTTAAGCACTCTGTAGGAAGGCATTTCAGTCTAAGCAGTATCCCAGGAGAATCAGAGCTCAAGTCGCCCCTTACACCTTTGCACTGCACAAATAAGTCTGCTCTTCAGGACAACCTTCAGCAGGCAGAGGCTTTGCCAGTATCTTGTGTCTATATAGTCAGGGAACTTGAGGTGAAAAATACAATCCAGTAAGTATGGAACATAACAAATACATTCATACATGTTCATGTTTCTGAGCAGCACTGGTATTTAATTAATAGGATCCCAGGTTGATGGTAATTTTGTGTTATTTAAGATAATAATTAACTGAGTTAATGTCTTGCATTTGAGTAATAAACAAAGCCTATCTTTATTAAACCTAAGTAAAGCAGTGAATTAACTGGTTTTATGGCATACTCATATCCTTTCTGTGACAGGATCTTAACCTACAAGAATTATATGTGTTTCAGTAAGTGAGAACACATGGCATTCCCAGCCAAATCCCACATTAGCCACCTTTAGGGCTGGTGGTGGTGCCTGCAGCTACAATCACAGTTCCCAGGGAGGGCAGATTGGAGAGCATGATGCATATCTGGAAGACAGGATGACAGCATTTTAGTAGCTGAATTCTGCTCCCAGTTATTTTCATACACATGCTCTGGCACTCTGCATCCTTCCCCTCTTTCCCATTTCTCTGTTGCTTTCTGTGCAACTCAGTTATGTTTGCATTTCAACCTGTGTCAGGTCCTTTTTTATTTTTTAATCCCCTAGACTTGTGCAGTCCAATGGCCTCTACTGAGGAACTAGGTTTGAATTTTTCATTTTTTAATGTTTATGTTCTTTCTTACACAGTTCAGGTCTTGGTACTGCAATAATACAGTACCAAGATAATGTTCTTCCTTAGCTGTCACTTTCCCTACAGTTTTGTTGTGAATTATACCCCCAAAAGGATAGCTATATTTTTAGAATGATCAAAAGGCATTTTATCAAATGAGTGGGACACATCCCTAAACTTTCCATGTCACAGCTGAACTTATTTGCGTAGGCAGGTATTTTTCCTGCCTTGTAATCTTGAAACACTGCGGTCACAGTGGATTTTTGCTTTGCCATTTTCAAACGATAATGTGTCAAAACCCTCCTGGGTCTGTCCTGCTCACTTAGTTCTGATCACTGTGCCCTTTCTTCCCTTGAAGTTTTCTTTTCTCCAATCAGAACATGTTAATTCCATCTCCCTAACTTCAGAGGCAGATGAAGTGCAGATGACAAGTTTGAGGCAGAGAAAGGAGGAAATCAAGATTGGTCACTTAATTTTTGCTATAAAGTTGAAGTTCCACGGCATTTCAAAAGCTCAGCCTATGAATGTGGAGACAGCATCTAGTGTATGTGGGAGCTCTACTCCATAACAGGTACTGTGGCCATCACCTCAAAAGAAACAGTATGATTTTCCAACTGATGCCAAAATACTAGCAGAATACAAAGCACATTTTAAGCTGTAAAAGACAAAGCACTGTCCTTACATTCTCATAGTACTACATAACCAAATATATTGCTGATCAAAACACAGCTGCAAAAGGTCACAACTAGAAGAGGATTTTGTGCTCAGTTTCCTTCCTTCCCCGGCAGCCAGGTGTTGTGGAGAGGCGTCTGGAATCAGCCACTCGCTCGCACAAGAGGGCACTGTAGCCGCACACATCAGGGCACGGCTCCTCAGCCCAGCAGCTTGTTCACCTGAGCAGAACCAGGCTTTAAACAAATCCTCCCTGAGTGAAGAGACCCCGTCTTCTCTCACCCAGGCTGGCAGCAGCCACAGCTCTATGTGCTCGGGTGCTGCGCAGGTTCACCTTGCACAGACAGGTAGAATGTATCACTCTGGGGTAAAATATGCCCTGCAGAGTTTATCCCAGTTCCAAGTTTGAATAAAATTTTACAGTTATGATTTACTTGCAGCCCCAGGGTTTTGAAGTCAGGGAAAATACCAAAAGCTTCACTAAAAAGAATTTAAAATCCCAGTTTGTACTACTGAAGAAAAAAAATCTTCTGTACTTGTTATAATGTGAATATTTAGACTATATTGGCAAACAGAGACCTAGATGTTCATTCACGGGACAACCTAAAAAGAGCTCATGGCGGATTCAAGTGAAGGGTAGTAACAACTTGTTAGTGTTCCTGCACATTTGTAAATCCTCAGGCCTGTTGATGCCTACAAATAAATGTTCTGTCTTCAGGATTAGAGCATTCAGAGTTTCCACTAATTCAGATACAAGCAATAAGCATGATATACCACAAAATATCAGCCTACCACTAACACAAGATACCTGACAGAGCAAGGTAACTTTAGGCTCCCCAGTTAATATATTCAGTTAAATTTATAACAATGAATAACAAATAGCAAGAAGGTGAAATACTTATGTCCTATCCCAGTACCTCAAAGTACCCAGTGTTTGTAGCTCTAGAAACAAAACAAGAGAAGTCTTTCACATGGAATTGTATTTATGTTCGGATTTGACTCAAACACTGGGTGGACACATTGTCTATTTAGAAAAAAAAAAAAAAAAAAAAAAAAGACGTTTAGGATGGGAAAAATTAGAAAATTAAAATAATATCTAAAATCAACCACAAAGGGAGCCATTGCTGGTGAATCAAAGTGTAAGAGCATAAGCAAACCCCCACTTGTGCTTTTAGAGTACTTTTCATTTGGCACTGTTGATTAAGAGAAGTGGTTTGAAAAGAATAAATCTCAGCAACATGGGTTGAGATTTCCAATGGGGAAATATTGCAATGTAAGGCTATAGAATTTAAGGGGTTCCTATGGGGAATCAGGATTAAACCACATCAATGAAGTGTTAAGCATGATAGTCCAGAAAGTGCTGAGGAAATCCTTAAAGCTGGTGGCTGGAAGCCCTCAAGAGAGCTATCAATCCATAATGTGTCTTACTCTTAGCTGTATTGGCTGCTCCAGGGACCATTTGCTGCACAAGGCAGACTCCTGGCCTAATGCCACATAAGCTCTATGCTCTTCTGCCCCACCTTGGCACACAGGAACCCCTAACCATGCTGGTCCTGAGAGATAGCCCAGCAAACCACATTAGGCCTTCAGCCTGACTGACTACACCTTCGTCTAAATGCTAACATCCAAAGTACAAAATTTCCAAGTATTTTCCTGCTCTTAACACCTTCCTTGTCTTTCTCTGCCCCACTTTCTCCAACCCTACCTTACTGAAAAAAAGCTCACCAGCCTGTCTTAGGTAAGGCTTCTTTTTGCTGTCTTATCTAGCAGACTCAGATTAAAAAGGCAGTTAAAAACCTATGACTTCAGCAACGGATATCAATTAAAATTTGTCAGGTCTCAGAACATCTAATAAATTCATATGCTGAATTTATTAGCAAGATAATCAGAAATTCACCTAGCCTTGCAAGCCATAATCTCTCTTTTCTGCTCTTTCTTTGGTTTTACACTTCTGCTGTTGTGAAGCAGACCTGGACAACAAAAAACACAGGGAGCACTCAGCACACTTCACCTAATAACAAGACACATGATACCATCTTTATGCCATACAAAAATCAACCAAAAAGGACAATGACAAAACTGTCTTTGAAATAGAATTGCAGATATTTTTTTTAGTTTAAATCCTCTCTGTAGCTAATATAAGGGAAGTAGGAGATATTGGTACAAACTTTCTAGATACTACAAACTTTTTATCTCCCTCCATATCTTCAGAAGATTCAAAGTGCCCATTATTTGTCACAGTATTTCATAGACCAGCACCTCTGTTCCCAAAATGTCAGGTAATCATTACTTCTTCTATGTGTGGTGACAGTGCCACATAAACACCATGAACTCTCAGAGCCCTTTGTCCCAATAAAAAAATAACACAGCAGATGACATGGAATCAGATGAGAATTTGTTTAATTCTCAGCAAAGGCACAGCTGAAATCTTTACCTAGAGATCCACCCCTAGATTTTGTAGAACTTCTCTCCCATCTTTCCTGTGCCCAGACACAGCCATAAATTTCTCCTACTTCCACAAAGATCACCTTTTGTGAATGGAAAAGTACTTGGCTGCACTCAGTGCTAGCATTAAAGAACAGAAGACTTCCCTATCTATGAACTACTGCAAACAATACATGTAAGGTTTGAAAAGCTGTTTGTGTACAGCCAGTTCTAACATTTGCTATTTACAAAGACAAAACAACTATAGTAAATTAATTCTACCAAGATCCTTTGCACTAACCACAGGAGCACTACAGGTGCATTTGTAAAGCCAAAGGGCATAGCACTAAGACAGAATTATCCCTTGTGACATACAAAAGCAGTGTCTGATTTGCTTCTGTCATCCAAAGACATTTGCTTGTAGCCCTGCTCTACCTAAATCTAAGGTGTTAATGTACTAGCCTGACTTCAGAAATCTCAGGAGCTGCTCACCCCAGGCAAAAGATATGCATCTTTTTGGGGGGTATATTATGCAATATAACACATGAAAACTCTATTTCTATGAGGAATAAGGCAGCACCTTATATAACATCTAAAAGGAACAGAGGTTTTTTTCTCCTTTTCTAGGCTAATTCTTCTCTTATTAGATTTGTAGGAAAAATAATTATGTTGTTCTTCCACAACCCATCCCCCACACCTAAAGAAAACCTGCCAGAACAAAAATCCCAAATCCCCTCAAACCAACAGCTCTCAGAGCCAATGCAGCACTGGATCATACCTCTCTCTTCAGATCCATTTTAAAGAGCTACAATTTTGTGTTACTAACCTAGGGCCAAATTCAGCATGTTCTACTCATATTAACTTCAATAGTGATGCACAAATAAATAACATTCAGTGAGACTTCTTCTACTGGTAAGTACTACTTATCAATGTGCAGACTGCCATATCTAGGCATCTGTGACCCTGGCTCTTAGCTAGTCTGAAGGTACCATACTTTTGGAAAGTCTCTGATTCCAGCCAACAATTCCAGAAACATCCCTACTCCTCTGGGAAAAGTTTTACTACTTGTATCCTACTTTATCTTTCTCCTAACCACACTCCTTTGCCTTCTCCAAGGTGCATGTGAAGGACTTAGATCATTATGTATGTACACACCCTTTGCAGGTTTAGGAGCATGCTAGATGGCCCATCACCATAAAAACAACCCCAGTTTGCTGTGACAAATGTTGCATTTGCAGTCAGAGATGCTGGAGAGTTGCAAGCCCAGAAAACAGGTCTGTAAACCTTGCATGAGTTACTGCATGGAAGCTGGAAATGGAGGCTATTATGTTTATGGAAGTCAGGCATATCCCTCAAGGCTGATCCTTGGAGTCTTTCTTCACTCTGAGGAGGTCTTCCTCCTAGGGCTGTCTTGTTTTAGCTGACATAGTAATTCTTAGAGTTTAGGAGCAGCTCCACAATTCAGAGATTGCTAAGAATGCATTACAGAGCAGAACTTAAAGCAAGTCAGCACATCTTTGGCAGTGAGGAGGACCATGCACAGGTGCTGCAGCTCCTGATGGGTCTGGAAGCATCCTGCTTGAGTGCTGAAAGGAAGTCAGCTTCAGACCAGACATGCAGAAATGGGATGTAACAGGGAGTAAGACCCTGCACTGGGAAAGAGAATCCATTTCCAACTCCTTCCCACTTCTTCCTGATGTGATTCTGTGCTGGGCTTCATGCCCCAGAACTGGACTTCATTTTGTGGAAATAAGCAAGAAGCTCTGATTTGGCATTTAAAAGCTACAGCTCAAGGGCCTGTCCCTGGGAAGTGCTAACCACTTGATTTTTGTTGCAGCCAGTTCTTTTTTTTCAATGCCCAGCATCCTACACCCTCTGCAGACACATATTCTTCATTAAGGATTTATGTCCAACTTTTCGTCAGGAGCTCAAGCAGGGGAGATACCTGACTTACTCAGAAACAATTCAGAGAAGAGCATGAACCAACTTCAGAGGTCAGCAGCTCAAAGATTTTGTGTGATCCACAGAAAAAAGCAACAGACTGTCAGGACTGTACAAGAAACTAATAGGGAATTTCTCATTTGAAATGGAAGTGGTGAAAAACATCAGAATATTACATGGAAAGCAGGCACAGGAACTAATGAGCCAGCTCCTGCTGATCCATTTCAATGAAAGTTTTGCTCCCATATAGTGCTGCTCTTAATAAACAGCAGTGAACCCAAGATACTATTTGCTCATGAGAGCTGTCAGAAGGCAGCAAGCTAAACATACTTTTACGGTAGTAGGCTGAGGTCATAAAGCGAGACTCTGCCACAAAAATCTATAGTTGTACAAAACATTCCAAGTTATTTGTTCTGAAGCATTTCAGACACTTTTGGAAAAGATTCTGAGTGAAAACCTTCTGTTTAAATTCAGCCTGTCTAGTCCCATTAGAGAAAGGTTATTATATTCCAACATGGTAGCAGAATGGTTCCATTTAAAAGACAGCAGAGCTCCTGCCTTATTCATTACATTGCATGGGATTTTGGAGCAACTGCTGCAGCAGGCTACAGCATAGAAACTTCAATGGTATTTTCAGTACAGGTAATACAATAAATATACTTATTTACATGACAGATTGGCAGGTCTCATTAGAATTTTGACTCTTTTCAGTAGTTTAAAGCATTGGTTCAAGAAGAGCTTTTCTTGACACTAATTTTCTGATTCTATTTGATAACACAACTGATGGTGAGGCTGTAATAATTTATGGCATTCTATGAGTTTTCCATGCAGTTGCAAAATAGAAACTGAAGGTGTGTTTTACTTGTTAATAATAATAGTGGCATTCAAAATTCATACTGCATCACACATACCTGTGACAGTGATAATTCTGTGACTGAGGGTTAAACATTACTTCCTAACAGTTACCAACTCTTCTCCTTTAAAACTGAAACACAATGTTTATAGACATAATTCCATAAAATGATAACTCTGGTTGTAGGGCACTTAACATTAGATTTTAAAAGGTAAGAGAATCACATGACATAAATCACTACTTTTTCATGAAATAATTTTTCATGATGAAAACTCTTCAGCTAAGTCTTGAAAGGTACATAAGAATCCTGGAGGAAAGTTGGAAAAAGGCTCTAAGATCATGAAGTCCAAGCCATTAACCACGCACCACTGTCACATCCACCACTAAATAATATCCCCAAGTGCCATGTCTACACATTTGCTGAACACCTCCAGGGACAGTGATCCCACCATTTTCCTTGGGCAGCCTGTTCCAATGCCTGAGCACTCAGCAAAGATCTTTTTCCTAATACAATCTAAACTTCCTCTGGTGCAACTTGAAGCAGTTTTGTCTTGCTCTATTGCTCATTATGTGGGGACAAGAGATTGACCCCTCACCTGGCTACAATCTCCTTTCAAGCAGTTGTAGAAAACAATAAGGTTTCTTTGAACCTCCTTTTCTCGGGGCTAAACAGCCCCACCTCCCTCAGCTGCCCCTCATTAGACTTGTGCTCCAGGCCTATTCACCAGCTTTGTTGTCTTTTTTTTGGACACACTCCAGCTCCATTCTTCCAGCAGGCTTACTTGGATAGTTAGCACATCTTCATCCTGGCTCTCCAACTGACCTTCCTCAGTCACCTCGGATCTTCATCCTGTACCTTCCCCTTCCCTGCTCGACAATGCATGCCTGTCTTGCCCTTCAGCGCTGATCCATGCCTCCAAGTTTTCTCTTTCCCTTGTACACCCTCCAGAGCCAGGCCTCCCTTTTTCTCTCTTTTTTTTTTTTTTTTTTTTTTTGAACCACCCCATCAACTTCCAACCCACTGATCCAGGCTCTATCCTTGTGCAGGCTGCTGCTGAGTAGATGGAACTGGGTCTCCTAACACCAGCACACCAATCTAGAGAGCATCCATGCCAGACCCTACTGCCAGGCCCTGTGCGGACTTATTCCATCTACCACTGCCTCCAAAAGCAAGTTTCCCAGCACAGGAGCTTGAGGTGATGCAGTGCTAAGGTCTGACACCTCAGGCAAGTCTCCCTGAAGGCTCAGAGCAGGAACAAGCTCAAGGACTGCTGGAGCATCCAGCTCCTATGCTGCAACCAAACTAGTGCAATGAGAAATGAAAATTCTTTTAGTCCTTCCAGTTGCTCGGTGAAAGAGGCAAGAGAAAGGCACTGCTGAAAGAGGGGTGGGCACTCAGGGAGAGACTGACTGAGTGAGAAAAAGGCAGCTCCAAAAAGCAGCACTCATTCCTGAGGATCTAAAATCCCAGGGACTGTGGGGAAAAAACTCCCAGAGGAACTTAAGGAAAGTAACCTGCAGTCTGAAAAGAGACGTAAGAAGGAGGTTCCTTAGTGGCATCTCACAGGGATTATAGGATCACACTGGGATAGCTCACATGTCTGGATTGTTGCTAACAGTGAATACAAGCTCTTGAGTATTGACACACTTGGAACGTGAGGAATATGGATGGCTTAGAGTCCATGCAAAGGGCTGGATGCAAGTCACAGTGCTTTGCTTTGAACAAATGACAAGTGAGTCCAGGCATGGGTGAGGATTAGAGAACAGTCCAACACTGATGACTTTGTGCTAGAGGCCTGCTACAGACCTCCTGATCAAGGGGGGAAGTAGGAGAAGCCTTTGTTTGAAAGCTGAAGGAAGCTCCAGGAGCTGGTACTTCAGATCTCTGGTCCTCACTAGTACTCAGGATGAGAACCACCCTGATGTCTGCAGATAGGATAATGTATCTGGGCAGAGACAATCCACATTTCCAGTCTGTGCTGATGGTAATTCCTTTGTGCACGTGAATGATGAGTCTTCTGGACTTCTGACAATGGGGTGTAAAGGGCAGCTGTAACATTGTGATTAAAGCTCTGAGAAGTGAGAAAGACAAATAATACAGTTAAAAACTCACACTTCAGAGCAGAATTCAGCTTAGTTCAGAGTTGTTCCTGGTTAGGATCCCATGAAAGCCTGATGAAGAAGGGAAAGGAATGCTTGTGAGAGCTGGCTGGTCTTCAAGAACAACCACCTCAAAGCATGAGATAGCCCATTCCTGCATCAGGAAGCCAAACAGGCCTGAAGAGAGAGCACCTTACTCCCGAGTTCAAACGCAAGAATGAAGTATGTGTGTCATTTCTGAATCAACAGTTCTGCAAGACCAAATCAAGAACCAAGGATCTTTACTGCTTTTTTTTTTTTTTTTTTTTCCCTAAGACTGAAGAATTAGAGCCTCAAGTTCCTGAATGCATGCATCATCTTTTTGAAAGGAGACAGATTTGTGTAAGCCAGTTAAACTGACTGTGCCTGGGCAATGGCAACCACACAATTCTGCACTCATCTCTTTCTCTCCCCAGTTACTGTTGTGTGGAATTTCCAAGTATCCTGTGAGATGACAGCAAACATGATGCAGCACAGTATGGACCATGTCTTAATCAGCCAGTCCAAAATAATGAACTTTTAGTTTTTCGAATTAGCACAGCCTGCTACTCATACACTGGATTTTAGCTTTCTCCAGCTGTAGCTTCCTCACAAAGATAAAGGAAACATTTTCCACTTCCAGAGTCTGATGTAAAAGTTTTTAACTCAATGTTTATCTCCTTGTCCACAAACTAGCCCCAGGAAACTTATCCCAACAGGATGTCATTAATTGCAGTTAAATTTGGGTGATACTGCAGTGTCGCCAGCCTGTATAAGAATAGTCACACACTCAGGCAATACCTGCATTACTGTGTTCCCTCTCATCTGTTCCTATCTGATTCCCACATTTCCTACAGACATGACACAGTGAGTGACTTTGCAATTCTATTCCCAGGGATTTTGGCCTTTCTGGACACTCACAAGGAACAGAAAGGCATGAAACATTTATCCCAACCACCTGGAAAAACACTGTTTAATCTGAAGGAAAGAATTTTTGTGTTTTTGAATGATAAATGTGCAATTTTGCAATTCACAGTATCACAAAATATGTGAGTGTAAAGCTACACCAAAATCAGATCCTGCCCTCTCCTCTGCACCGCCTCTGCTCTTGTTGGGCTTTAGCTGAGCCGATCCAACAGGATGCAATTGTCCTTTTCTCCTGGATGTGTTTTCTGCCTAGTCTGTAAAATGAACCGACTTACAGAGAAACTGGATGAGCCCCAGAGCTTGTGCAAGGTAAAAAGTGGATCTGCAAGCCATGCCTAAAAAGGAAATAGTTTCCTTTTTGGGAAACAGAGAGATAGTTTCATATCTCTTTCTAACAGTAAGTGGAACCAAAAATGAGCTCAATTCCCCCTCCCGCAGATTCACTCTTTCTCTTCAGTAGAGACATACCATAAGAGATCTTTTAGTTTTAATGGCATACTTCGAGCTTTGGCCTATTAAACTCTGGGGTTGTTATGATTGAGGACATTGAAAGACAAAAGAGAGTTAATCTACGTGTTGTCCATCAGGAATTTTTCTAGGTGTGGTTATGGTCAATCTTGAAACTTTGCTATAGAGTGTTTTCACTCTATATGTCAGTGATCCTTAAACACGATGGGCAGCCATTAGCACCTTTCAGCAAAACAATATGAAATATCAGCGTGGAGAACGATGCAGATCAAGCGTGATGGATGTGAATAGGGTGGAGGAACACAATTTATCGTTTCCTGCTGCTTTTGCTCTCCCTGTAACTCGTGGTTTGGAGAACACCCCACCGGCAAGAAAATGGATCCGTAGTTTTGTTTTGTTTTGTTTAATTTCCACTCCTAGAGTAGGTTTTTTTTAAAAAAAACCTCCAGTCCCAGGGTAAATTGAGAAAACATTAAAAGGTCAATGTGTCTCGTTTTATAACCTTCATGCTCCTCTACAGAGACTAAATACAAGTCAGAGCAGAGGGAGACACCTTAACCACTTACCAAAAACAACCACAATCCAGTCCAGCAGAAGTCAGTCATCACCTCAGAGTACAGAACAATCCTATCAATGGTTGTGAGGTCTATTTTTTTAAGTCTGTGGTGAAATACTATACAATTTTTTGTTTGTTCATTTCTTGTAGTAGTGTACTAGAGCCAAACACACCCCTTGTTCCAAGCCAAAAGTGAAATGAAAAGCAGCCTGACATAGAGCATCCTTCCTGCAGCTCCAAGAGACACTGCCCTGAAACTCCTAATACTGCAGCCCATTTCCAGGGGAATGACTGGCACCTCCTCGAAGGTTTCTCAGTCAGTGGGAACGTCAGAAACAAGAAACCCACAAGTTAATCACAGGTTTTGGGGGCAGAAACCACATTCTGGCTATTACCATTATACTATGCAACGATTAAGCTTTTTGTGGTACAGCAAAAGCAGGGAGCTCATGTTTGCTGATACCTATGGGAATGGCTTTCTCTTCCCATGGTTGGAATAAGGAAATTGCTAGAAAGACCACAAAGTAAATGGTAGAACAAATGCAAGCCCATGGACATCTTACCCTGGTTTGGGGTAAGAGAGGTGCTCTAAATCTACATTTCACCATATGCCCACAGATACCTAAATGCTGTGATTGTACCACTATGTCACCTCCACCCAATCCAAAAGTCCTCTCACCATTTTACAGAGTAGGGTGTTTGTACCAGCCTGCTTAAATGCTAAACTGGCCAGGCCACCATCCATACATTCACTGTCCTGTACAGTAATTGTGTGGTGAGTGGTGGTATGGAAGGGAAAAAAACAAAAACCCCAGCCACAAATACTGCTGCTTAAACTGCTGAAAGCAGTCACCAGCAGCCCTGGCAGGAATACACAAGTTCTTCATTCTTACATTCTGTCCCATTTCTTCTTTCTGCTCAGTGCCAGCATGAGCATTTCTGCTGCTGCACAGTGAACTGAAGTAGAGAATTGATGTTACTGAAAAATAACCCCGTTGTTCTCTACCCTACCCCAACAGCAGACATTTCCAGAGTTTTGTTATGCATGTATAATTTAAGCAGATAAAATAGAGAAATACATTGCATATTTGAAATGGAGATATACAATGCAGATTTATCTGTTATTCAGGATCATTACTGGCAAGCTTTAATTTTTCCTCTGAGTAAAAGTAAGACCACTCAAATGTCACAGATTTTGCCAAAATTTGTCTTCTAGAACAAAGATATTTCCCCTCAAAACAAGAAAATTACCTGACAGTTCCTTTCAAATAATGCTGCAAAAGAGCTGCAATACAAAGGCAGCAGATCTGTATCCTGCCTTCTCTGAAAGAAGTAACAGAAAGGTTGGGTTAACCATAATCTTGCAATATACAACACAAAGTTAAAGGAAAATAAGTTAATCAAGGTCTCAGAGGACACCAGGCTACACAGGTGAGGCTTTGTCTGTCCTATCTGGAGTAAGAGATAGGATAAAATTTACATGCTACTGTGAATAGCTCCTGAAAAGGCATCTTTGCATTGACATGTCCTCTGCAGTGTCAATTTAACAGGTCTGCTTGCTCAAACCACACCTTCATCAGGGCAGGAGTATCATGTTAAAATATTTCTACTTGGCATGAGAAGTGAGGAGAGGGAAGCAATAAAATTTGTTATTAAGAACTTATCACTAAACCAAGCACACTGTAATATATTAACAAACTATTTTGTTTCCTAATATAGGTTGTTTTCTTCCTCAAAGGAAGTTTGTAGCTATGCCAGTTTATAGAAGCTACATTGTTTTGTAGACAAATGGAATTTTAACTACTCCGTGAAGTTTAATGATCAGTGAGTGCCCTAGCCATACCACAGAAACCTAACCCTGCTCCGAGGAAACCAGGGACCATAACAGAACAGAGCCCTTTGCCCTCCAACTGCATACTGCCATATAAAATCACAGTACTGATGAATCTTAACATGAAGTTTCATTCTCAAACCTGCTAAAATGATACTACTTTATGGGGCACATACTTCAGCAGTGCCTACTTCATCCACAAAAGTCCTTCTATAAACTGGCAAAGCTGCGGAGTTCATTCTTCAGAAGAAGAAAATATGGACTTACATGGAGCTCCTAATACAGATTTCTTAAAGGATGTGCCACTCCACACATCCTTTCCTCATTTACAGATGTCATGCTCCATGGAAAAAGAACTGATCTTTTTTTTGGAGGGGTGTTTCTTTCTGTGGAGAACACTCCAGGAAGAAGGAAATCACTTTTCTTCTTGCCTGAGCTTGGTGATAAAAGACAAGTGACTTCGGAAAAGCTCTAAGGACACCTGATCAGATTTGTGTCTCAGACACTCAAAGAAGTCTGACAGTGAGAGGATGAAGAATATAGGCTATTTTTCAAGATTTAACCATCATTATATGAATTTAAGTATTCATTACTTTAATTCATTTTGGTGGTATAAGCCAAAAACTGGCATACGCAAGGAAAATGCACCTGCTCAATGCCTTCCCCAAAAGCAAGATGGATGAAGAGCAATCAGCTGAGGTTTAGTGCTGTTACAGGAGCAACATCATCTAAAGCCCTGTCCCATCCTTCTCAGATCATCTTTTGAGTGGCACAGGTCAAAGCAGCTTGGAAATTTACCCCTTTGCTAAAAAACATCAGCAAGAAAACAGTTCCCTGCTGCAGATGGAAACTAAATAGCACACAACAGAGAGAAAAATCAATTTTGCTCTGCAGTCTGGAACTGAGCTAACAGCTAAAGCCTGGGAGGAAGAAGGACTCTTCCACCGGAAACAGAGACTTTCTGCACCTGATCAATATCACTCACAGGTGGAAACCCTCTGCAGACAGATAGTTTCCCCTGTGACTAACGTTAGGCCTTTATTTTTACTCACCAGGATCAGAACTGCAGATTTACCCCTTTTCCACCCAGCACTCCCTATGTTTATGCAGTCCTTCAAGGTAGGCAAACCACACAGCACTCCATCTCTCCTGTATTTCCCCTTCCCCTCCTGCATTTTATCTGAGTCTCAAATGAAAATGGAGGAGAGGGCAGCAGGTTAGAGGAAAGCCTGCAGAGGATTCCTCCTCCCCAGATTAGGATTTAATTGTATTCCTAGTGAGTCCCTTCTGGTTGCACTCGGTCTTTCAGATGAATGTTTCATCAATATGATTAGGATCACATCCCTCAGTCTCCTCTATTTACACAATCGGTTGTGACAGCTCAGAGTATAGTACTCCCTAAAGGAAATATTAGATACCACCCTATCTTTTTATTCAAATCATATTTTGCACTCCACACTTTCAGGCTAATGTCATTCTCCCCTGGATTACATATCTGTGATACCCAGAAAGCTAAAGAAAGCTACCTAAAATCCTTCCAGTAAGGATTAGATTAATATTTATATTAACCATACTCATATTATTATGATCACGGCTATGAAGATCTGGGGAAAAGGATGAGTGGGCTACAGAGCTCAGGGGGCTGGGGAATTGGGCTTGCACGTATAAAAAAATGCCCGGCAATAACAAAATAATAATAATAATAATAATAATAATAATAATAATAATAATAATAA
>CM031858.1:39497968-39663427 GCA_018697195.1 Certhia americana
AATAATAATAATAATAATAATAATAATAATAATAATAATAATAATAATAATAATAATAATAATAGTACTGTAATGAAAGTCACAATTTCATAGGGTGGACGGGGATGAGGGAAGTGCCGGCGGGGCCCGTCTCCCTCGCCTCATCCCCTCGCCTCCACTTTCTACCCAGAGCCGAGACCCCACAAGTTGTCCACCGACTCCCCGGCACGGCTGGCCGACATTCCTGTTGGGAAGGGGAATTCCTGAAGCGTAACGGTACCGCAGGAGCCATCGGGGGCCTATTCCCACTTTGGCGGCCGCCGCCTGAGAGGCGACCCTGAGCGGGGGCTGTAAAATAGCCTTTCCCGGGAAAGCCCCCTTCATTAACGCCGCGCTCGCCTCAGAGCGGAGGAGGTGGGAACAAGCGAGCAGGTGTTAAAAAGGCGGCGGTGAGGAAAGTGGGAGCGGAAATTCAGACCGAAAGTAAAACCCCATCCCATCACTCGAAGAGAAAGCATACGGAGAAATATCTGCCCCTTCCTCTCCGGAGCGCTGAGGTGGCCGCCCTGAGGAGGAAAGAGCACTTTCTCCAGAGAGGGTCGGGGCGGTGCCGTCGGAAGAAAGAGTATCGGGGTCGTTTCGTTTTCCCCCCGGGTGTGAAGTGGCGGCGATACGGTTTGGGGCGAGCAGAGAGAGATGAAGTTTCGTTGGAAAAAAAATTACCAGAGGGTTGTTCTCGACGTGCCAGGTCGGCTTTAACGAAAACAACACCAAAACCCAGAGTCTTCGGCGAGGAATGGGCTCAGTCCATCGGATGAACCCGTCTCCGCTGCCTCTACTGCCCCGCCGGGCGCTTATGCTATTTAAAAATCGGGGCTACACAGCCAGGGCACCGAACCGCTCCCTCGGGTCGGGTGAGGGAATATCCCAGGGAAGTGCTAACTCGTGGGGAACGGCCCCAGAGTGCGTATCCCGGCTTCACGGGGCCGAGCCCCCGACTCGGCCAGAGCCTTTGCCCCCTCCGGCAGCCGAGGAGGTTCGGGTTCTCCCTGACCTAGAACGAAGTTCTCCCTTTTTCATCGGGCAGGGTTTGCGCTCCACCTCCCGCCGCACACCACCTCAGCGGTGCAAACAACTATTATTTATGTATTTATTTCGCTCTAGCTCCGCCGTGCCCGTCCACCAGCTCACGTCTCAAACTCGCACGCAGTTCTCATGCGAGAGCGTCGGAGCCGAGGCTGGCTCCCTCCCAGCGCTCGCTGCAGGGCCGAGGAGGTGCCGCATTTCCCGGCACACGCCCACCTCACACGGGCCGTGGGGGTTGCGGAGGAAGGGGCACTCACCCTCGGGATGTCCCCCTCCCTCCAAAACCGCAAGAACAAGCCCGCAGAGGCCAGGCGGGGGCTCTCCGCCCGCAGCCCGTTGTTTGTGGCAGTAAATCACATTACGAAGCAAAGTGCAGCGGTAGTTAACTTTATCTTCTGTTAATGTAAACAAATAAAAAGCATTCAGTTCCTTGATCTTTATTTAAATCTGGCGTTCTTTATCAGTGTCATCCTATGAAGATTAATTAGATACCTTTATTCACAATTTGGCGTCTGACACCCCATTTTAGGAATGCATTATAATCGCAAGGTGTTAATTGGGGCCAGCCAGGCACTTACGTTTCTATTAAACAGTGTGAGGACTTTTCACAAGTATTAAGTTATTTTTTTTCACCGTGCGGTGCAAAAATATACAGCTTTTAATAACACAGCGCGGCGGAATGGTGCTGTGTAATGGGTGGTTGCAGGGCGGATGGGGACTGCCGGCGTGCCGCCGACCCCCCGGCGGGGGACAGCCCAGCCCGGGGGCTTTTCCGGGAGGGGGTGGCCGCACTGAAAAAAAAAGAAAAAATAAAAAAAGGAATAATATGCTCGATTCTTAGTCTCTCAGAAATTGCCGCGACCCCCCATTCTGTTCCAGATGTGGTCCTTAGGCAGAGGAAGTGCTGACAGGACAGCTTGCCACCGCGCGGAGCCGAAGCCGGAGCGTCACCCGGAGAGGCGAAGCGCAGATCGAAATCTCCTCGCACACCCGCCGCGTCCCGCTCCGGAGGAGGGGGAGCCCCTGCCGCTGCCCCCTGATAGCCTTACCTCCACCGGGGACAGCCCCGGCCTGAGCCCTGGGTTTATTTTGTTTGCAGCCGGGAATCGTTAACAGCTTAATCCCATTACTGCCTGCATATCCTTAGGAAAGGTCCCGCGGCCGCGGGAGCCGGGATTCAATCGCTCTGCCAGAAGCTTTCCCCTCAGATAAGCGGGCAGGGGAATTTCTTGCCTTGTTCCGGGAAGCGGAGGGGGTGAGAAGGGGGCGGCGGGCGGAGGCAGCCCTGGGGAGGGCTCACAGTTCTCTGCCCGGGCTGAGCTCGCACCTCGCCTGTCGAAGAGGCAGGGGATTGGGGGGTAGCAGGGAACGGGAGAGCGTCGTATTCTGGAGCAAGCTGGGGGCTCCCTGCTTGTGCAGAAGATGCACAGGAGAACCGTGGGAAAGTGAGAACCAAGAGACTTTAAAAAAAAAATAAAATAAAGGAAAAAAACTACACAGAGAGAGAGTGCAACAGATAAAGTGTCAGCATTGCAACGCATGGGTAGATAAGGAGACGACAGACAACTCAACCACAAGGATTGTGCTCCCTCCTCCCCTTTTGGGACACCCAGCAGAGGCAAAGATGAGGCAGAGCCATTCCCTCTTAAACCTGGCACCACCACATTTATTAAAAATTATTACTATATACATAGAAAAAACAAAGCAGAAACAAGTTTCTTGGGAGAGGAAAAATGTTGTGGGCCAGTTGCTCTGGGGCTGATCAGTTTAAAATGGCTGAACGCATAGGCAAGAATGGGTAAAGTTACATCAGTTCCAGTTTCATAGAGGGCAGCTGAAAAAGTCACTTTACATACACATAAATAGAAATCTCATTTTGCAATGCCTCATATGCTAAGTTTGATTAACCAAAAAAACGCCTTTTGAACTTCAAAACACCACCGGATGTCCTTCCAACTGAACAGCTATAGGTCAACTATTTATACATTATTCCACAATATTCTACAGTGTACCTAGACAAAACACAACTGTACACTTTGTTTTTGGCCACCTCAGTAAAGGTTAGGCTTTTGGGATGGAGGCAGGGGTTTTTTTAATGCAAGTTCTAAGTTAAGGAAAGTCAGATTTGGTCATTGTAATCCCGTGGATGGCAACAAGACCTTCAAGTCAAAATCCTGCCTGGCAAGCAGGCCTTATTTTGGCATTTTCTGCCAAAAAAAGCTGTAACTGAGCAATATTCAACCCAGCCAACTGTGCTGTGGATGGGTTGAAAAAAACAGCTTGGTCTAAAGCAGAACATAGCATTTGTGCAGTTCCCTGCAACCCAGTTCCCTTTTATCAAGCAGGGAAGAAAATTAAATTTGAGACCCCACCCCCTCTTTCCTTGCTCAGACATGCATAGATTTAATCAGGCCTCTGAGCCAACCCAAACCATACACTTCAGTGTCTCCAATAAATATATCACATATTTAGACACTAGAGCTCCTTACAGCTTCTGCATATGGTTCCTTCTAAACAAGGAAAGGGGAAGAATTCTCCCATGGTGGTTTGCTCTTTCCCTACTTCATTACCTGCAACAGTCAAAAAGCTTTGGCACCTTCTTCAGAATTGCACACAACAACTCAAGGTGGAAGGCAAGAGTCTTTTTGGCAATTGTAATGCAAAAAAAAACCCAAGGCCACCCTGAAAAAAAATAAAATCAGCCAATTGGAATTTTAAAAAAATTCTTTAAGAACTAGCATAGAACGCATAGTAGCCCATGCCTTTTGAAGTGTCTTTGCTATAGTCCTCAGCATTAACGTCCTCACATTTCATTGTCGGGGAATTTTCGTTGCTGGAAGTGCTAGGGGAAAGCCGTCTTCTCTTACAAGCACCTGTGTAGACCCCAGAATCATTTGAATCTAGAGACTTTATAGAGGGTGGAGTCTCTATCCAGGATGAGCCAATTTCTTCTTTCACCTTGTCCTTGGAAAGCTGGTCTTCAGCGAATCCCGGAGGACTTGTTCTTGAGGTCCAAGCTAGTCCTGATGTCATTTTTCGCTGGTAAGAGCCCCTGCTCCCCCAGCCTGCCATGGATGGAAATGTCGGGTCGGGGTAGTATCCCAGAGCGTGGGATGTCTGAAGGGGGAGGGATTTAATGCCATAAGGGAGCAAGGTGCTATGAGAATACTCTGTCTCATAGGAGTTCATGTCCAGTTTGTTGGCACTGGGTTGCTGCACAGGCGTCACAAACCACCGCTGAGGAGGGCTGGCCACTTCCTCATTCTGCTGTGGGGACAGCAGGCCATTTGTCTGAGGGACGGTTCTCTCACCGTTGTAAAACCTGGCTGGGGGCAGGTTGTTGACAAACTGTTCTTGGAAGAATGGCTGCACACTGTATCGAGCACCAGGGACGATCTGGTGGGATCTAGGAGAATCCGTGGGAGATGGAGTTAATCTGTCATTTTCGGAAGCTGTGTACATGCTACAACAAAAGAGAAAAACTGAGTATTTTTATTTACAATTCCAGTACAACAGTAACACAACATAAAAACACAAGGAAACTAGATATTTCTTAATTAGAATCATAACTACATTTAATTGAATGGCTATTTGTTTTAATCTGATCTAGTATGTGCTTTTCCTAGACCACTATAAATTTTTTATTGCTGCTACAAGCAATAGCAGAAGTGAAGGTAGAAAGTGATTATTAGTCAAGTCTTCTGCTGACAATTTAAAGAAACTGCCTGTTCTGTGGAGACATCAAATATACTGCTGCCAGTAAATTATGCAGGCCAGCTGGGTTCTGCCAGCACAGGTTTCCTACCAAAATTGAGAAGCCAGCAGAAAGACAGGTCATCTAGACAATACACTATTCAGACATTTTAAAGTGAGCAAAACTGCCAGGAGAAGAAGTACTGGTGCTGAATAACTGAATCAGTGTCTAAAGAAAAACCCTTCCACAGACATTTAAGGCCAGAATCATTCCTCCTAGAGTGACACGTCAGAAAAAGAAGACAGAGGCATACTTACGAGTCATAGTTGTCTCTGAAGCCTTTTGCAAAAGGATTATGATCAATTTTGAGCTGTGTAATCTAAAAGTGAAAGCAGAATACATTAAGATGAGATGCTAAACCCACAAGTCAATTTTAATATTAATTGCAACTTTATAAATCCATGCTTACATCAGTGTTTTGATATGCTGTAACTGCTATGAACTGCGTTTCAGGAAAAATGAATGTTTGAGTCTTTGAGGAATCATTCAAATCTTCAACACCATCTTCAGTCACTTCCACAATGTGAAGTCGGGGCTGATACTTGTGTAGGGATTGCAGTACTATCATCTAAAAGAAACCATGAAAGAGACAACATCTTTAGACAAACTGCATCTAACATTAAGAGACCTGTTTTACAGCACGACATTTTCTTCCTGTAAATTGTAATCCCTTGGTTTAGGAAAGGGAGCAATTTTATCTGTTATCAGGAGCTGAGTCACAGCTCACAGCCCTGTTTCAATAAGAGCCATCAGCTACCCTCCCACATTTTGAGCAACATCAGAGGATCAATATATTGGCAAAGCAAAAGAAATTCGCACATCATATTCCAGCATTTTCAACTATTCATACAGGAAAACAAAGAAAACAAGCTCTGAGACCCAGTTCAAGAAGGGAACGAGTCACAAGCACAGTGATCTAGCAACTCGATGAACTGCTGTAAAAGCCCGAAACCCCAGAGCTCCCCTGCTGAGCCACCAAGAGCCCCCTCAAGCCTCCTTCCCCTCGTCCTTACCTGCGCGTTGTTGTTGTTAGCACCTTTATTGTTGGTTAGTTTCAGCTTCCCGAAAGAAATCTCCTGCCTCATCCAGTGAGCCCCGGTGTTTGGTGACTCCGGGTGAACGTAGACCTTGTTGCCTGGGGAAGACAAGCCAGTGAAACACCGGCCGGGCACGGGGCTTTGTTCCGCCGCCCGCGCAGCCCCTTGGCTCCCCGATGGCCACCCTCCCACACGGCTTCGCAAAAAACAGCCGCAAAACGACCTTAAACGCGTAGCTCGTCCCTTCGCAGGACGCCGAGGGTGGGGAAGACCCTGGAGGGGGGAGGGCTGAACTGGGAACCCTTTCCGAGAAACCGACCCGGCGGGAAAGAGGGCGAGGAGGCCCCGGAACCTGCACCCACCTTGCATGTTGTTGTCAGCTTTGCCGCAGGTCACCCACTTTCCCCCCTGGAAACGCCAGTGGTTGGGGTCCGCCAACACCACCTCCACGAAGACGTTGTAGTGGGCCGTGGGGTTGAGGCCGGTGATGTTGAAGCTCAGGAAAGGAAACATTCTCCTGGGGAAGGGAGGGAAATCACAAGGCATGTTGAGTCGGGCCGGGGGAGGGGGCGCGGGCTCCGGCGGGTGCCGTAGAGTGCCCCGTCCGTGCAGGCACCGAAGACACTAAGCAAGACCCCCCCTTATCTCCCCGCCGCCGTGTGTGGGGAAATTGGGAAGACATCGCTCGGGGAAAGCATCCCGGGACACCATCGACGGAGTGCACACTTGCTTCCCGAAGGAGCGGGCAAGCACCGTCCGACACGCAGCGTTTCCCGGGGATGCCACCTCCCTCCCCCCCCTTTCTCCACCACCACACCAATTCCCTCCGTTTCCACCATCCCCTGCGCCCGCTTACCGGCCCTGCTTGGTGATGATCATCTCCGTCTGATGCCGGTGGAACTTGAGCCAGAGAGGCCGGTTGCAAAGGAAGACCTGCGCTCGCATCCCCGGGCCGGCGGCCGGCACCCCCAGAGCCCCGAGCCCGCCGCAGGAGCCCGATGCCGGCGGGTAAGGGCCGTAGAGGGGTCCGCTGCCCGTCGCCTGCCCGTACTGGTACCCGCCGCCGCTTCCGAACTGCGCCCGGCCCCCGGGGGGACAAACAGCGCCCGCGAAGCCTCCCGGGGACAGCACGGAGCCGTAGGGATACCGCGGCCCGCCGGGCGGCTGGTAGACGGAGCCGTGCTGCGCCGCCGGCGGGTACGGGAACAGGGCGCAGGGACCCCCAAGGTCGGCCGCGGGCGGCCCGGGGGACTGCAGGTAGTAGCGCTCGGGGCTCAGGCTGTCCATGGAGTAGCGGGCGGCGGCGGCCGGGGGCAGCTCCTCCTCCCCGCATGGGGTGGCCTTGCGGCCGTCCGGCTTGGGGGCGGCGAAGGGCGGCTCGACGGCCTCCGCCTCGCCCAGGATGGCGGGGGCCGTCCCAAACTTCTTGGGCATCTTGTCCAGGTCGAGGCGCGGCGGCGATCCCGGACCGGGCGGCCCGCGGGAGCCGCCAGCAGTGCCCGTCCCAGCTCCCGCTCCGGCGGCTCCGCCGCGCCCGCTGCCCTCCAGCGGGTAGAAGGGGGCACCCGGCAGCGTCCCTGCCGCCGTCAGCAGCGGCTCACCCAGCTGCATCCTCGATGGGCGGTGCGTTCGAGCTCCCACTCAATCCTGTGTCGACTCCGACCCGTAGTCGCGCAGGGCTGCGCTTCCCTAGCGCTCCGCCGAGGCAATTTATATCGCACGCCGGGCTCCTCGGGCCGCCGGGGAGGGGCTTGAGCCGCGCTGCTTCATCCACCCCCTCCGGCCCATTGGCTGGGCCGCGTAACGCTAATTTAATTAGACAGCTACTAATTGGAACAAGTCACCTGTGACTTTGGTGTGCACCCCGTCCCCCTCCATGGCCCCCCCTTCCTGCAGCCGGCTACCCGAGGGGCTCTGGCCCACGTGGCTCGGACTGAGGGGAGCTCCCGCATCACCCCACGGTGACTGAGGTGGAGGGCCTGGCTTCCCCTCTTCCAAAAAAAACCCTTTTGCTGAGGTGGCACCGTCCTACCGCTCGGGCGCGTAAGGAGGAATCCCCGGCGCTGAGCGAGAGATGGGGATGAAATGGAAAGGTTTGGGTGGGAAAGCCGGCACCCGGCAGGTAGGCAGGACGGCGATCAACCGGGGCGGTGAGACGGGGCGGGGGACGCTGGACCCCGCAACCCCCCCGCCGGCCGCCTCGCCGTTCAAACAATTCGGCTTGTGTCTGCTGAGTCCAACAGCCTCCTTCCTCCCTCTCCGCTCCCTGAGCAGCATCCTTATCATGGGGTTAGCACGTTTCACCTTATCTGTGGGAAGTGGCGGGTTCGGTTCGCAATTCCAATTTTCAGGAACACGGAAGTCGGTTTCTTACAACCCGCGTTCCCCTTCAGCATCTCCCACCGGGAAGGCCGATTTTTCAATTGAGGCGGGTGTCAGATCTGTTTGTCTCTCTCTCAGCACAAATCCCCGAACCTTTAGCCCCAAAAGGGTAGGGAACAGAGCTTGGGAAGGGGTAGATGACGGTGTGATTTTTGTGGAGCAGGTAGAGCCGGCGTGAATGATTTGCAGCTACAAATCCGCAGCCCCTCGCCCTCTGCCCGCCACCGGCCATCTCGCAGGGAGCGCTGAGAATACCTGCCTCCACCTCACGGCTGAATTTTAGACCAGATCCGCTGAGCGGCCAGGATTTCGTTGCCTGACAGAAGGATCCGGCCGGGCTGGAGCAGCCCAGCTCTGCCGCTCTCCTCGCCGCCTCGGCCCGCTGGCCCCCGCTCCCGCCGGGCTGCGCCGTATCGGGTAACTGAGATCAATGGCGAGCAGCTGACCGCGGCCGCACAGAGCCGGGGCCGAGGCGCTGCCGGAGCCCCGCCGGGATGCGCATCCTGCCCAAGCCGGGCGCCGGCAGGTGCGGGCGGCGGACCATGCCCGGTGGCGACCGCCGAAGCCGGGAACGGGCAGGACTCAACTCCCACCCCCGGTGGTAGCCGAGAGACGGGGGAAGGGCCCCTGCTGTGCCCACCTCTGGCTGCGGCCATACAAGCGGGAGCCTGAGCTAGGCTGCTCACAGCCGGCAATGAAATACCAGTCCCAGCCCCAAACACACGTTCTCTCGAGGATTATGTTTGCCTCAATTTTTGCGCGGATCTCGTTCGACCGAATAAGACAACAAAAATATATCGGAAAAGTCCGACGCTCCGGCACGAAGCGGACCAGCCGCTGGAGCCGCAAGGTGCGGAGTGGAGCAGTGCTCGACCGAGCTGCCCTGCTTTGAAAGCAAAACAAGCCGAGAAGCATCCTGCCGGGCGCTGCCGAGGCCGAGCTGCTGCTCCCCTTCCCGCGGCCGGAGAGCCCCGGTGCGGCTCCTTTCGGTGGGGCCGGCGGCAGCCCGCTCCCTCGGGCTCTGCCTCTCCCGGGCTAGGGCAGGGGCGGAAGGAGATTTAACAAAACCACTATGTAGGTTTCAAGGGAGTTAATTTTTCGGTCTTATAGACCGAAAGGGTCACATTATTTCAAACATTCCTTCGGGTGCCGCGCAGTTCAAGGCTATTGCGGGTCTTTTTTTCCCCAAAAACTCAGGTAATCTCGCATTTATCTGGGCAAGGTAGACAAGCTTTCGATGTTGCTCAGGTTTCCTGAGGATTGCGCCCAAGAGGGGGGCATAAAAACTGTGGCTGTCCCGGGAAAGGGAGACCCTTCCGTTTTGGTTCGAAATACGCCCGGTGAGAAGCTCTCACTAACTAACGAAGGACTGATCAGACTTGGGATTATTCGCAGTTGATCCCGGGAGAAGAGCAGCCTGGCTTCCATTTCTGCCTCGTACTCTGCAGCTCCCGCCGAGCCGGGGCTCTGGCGGCGGTGGCGGGGGAGGTCGGGGTTCCCCTCCGGGAGCCCCGTCGAACCAGACTGCCCAGAGACCTTCAGCGGTGCTGGAGAGGGAACCCCGGTAACGCGGGGGCTTCTTCATTCACTCTGTACGCTGAGGGGAGAGCTGCAATTCACCCCCTCCCGCATCCCGCAAATTGAAGTTACCGCAGTCACCTCACCAAATTCTTGGTACCCAGTATTTGTCATTCCTACCGCCTACCAATCTACCGTCCCTGGGAATCAAGGGAGCAACCGGGGGAATACCCCCTCGGCTCCCTACCAGCCGTCTCCGACCTTACTCCCTGCCCTACGGGCTCTGGCCAGGAACATCGCCCCAGGAAACTGAGGGATGTTTCAGTCCTGTGGGACCGGAGACTTCTGAATGGGTCCCGCAGCCCTTTAGATGGTATCTTAAAAATTACACTGCAGAAACACCAGAGTCTGGTGAAGCAGAAAGGCGCATGCTATCTACCAAATAACCATGTAAATCTACCAAAATAACCTCTAAACCAAAAAAAAAAAAAAAAAAAAAAAAAGTTTTTGAATGAAGATGTAGATCTTTGAATGGTTACAGATTACCTTGTTCCTTTTGTTCAAATATATTCATGGGATTTATTCAAATAAGGATCATTTCTGGCTCTAAAAAAGCTGTTCCAGAAGCATTTTTTTTTTCTGCAGCCCAAGTTACAGCAGTGGTACATTGCTTTGGGGCTGGGATTGAGACCAATCCTCTTTTGTCAGAGTATTGGAAAGCAGCCTCTGCTTCAACAAATTGCTTGGACTCTTGTAACTGAAACTGTAGAAGTGAAGCAAAGCACCCTGCTCAGGAGGGCCTAAGAAGAGAGATTGGGAACAATGGAATCTATTCAGCTGTTACACACTTACATATGTGTGTATGTACATATGGAAATCCACATATCACCATTTATAGCCATATATGACCCTTATCCTTATAAATATGGATGTGGATACATACACACACTCCACTGGATCTATATGGACACTTTAAAAATGTTGATTATTAGAATGACCTGACACACTATTCCGTTGCTGTATTCTTTTCCTGAAGTTCTGCTGCCACCATAGCAGGATTCACAGGCATTTTCTGAGTGCTAGGTCTGTACAGTTTCAGTGAGGTGATTTTTTCTTTGTTTGATTTTGGTTAAAAACTATCTGTAAGTTACAATTTGCTAGCGTCTGGTTCCCAAAGGGCTTTTATAATTTTACCTTTATGTCCAGTTTGTGTAAAGATTTTGCAGATTTTCTTTCTATTTTTCCAGTAATTCATTCTGTTGGGTTTTTTTTCCCCCTTTCAACTTACATATAGAGTATCATCCTGGGCAAATGAAGGAAGACACTTTTAACTTCCACTCTTTTACCATGTTTCAATGGCATTTTTAAAAATCACTAAAGCTGGGACTTTTTAGATGTGGCTAGTCAAATATTAGTGTTTCCCTTTTAAATTCTTGATACCTTTCTTTTCATAGCCATTGAGTCCTTACAGCACTCAGAAAAATCAACGCTTGGCATTGCAGCTTGTCTCTGAACTTCAGGGGCTGTTTTTATGAAGAAGCCAGCTACACCCTTTCAGTGCCCAGGGACTTTCTTCTGTCACATGCAGTCAATGTCCATCTCTTTCATGGGAATGTTAGGAGACTGAATTAACTGAAAATGCTCTTTATTTTCTGATGAAAACAAGTCCTGCTATAGGTGCAAAAAAAAAAAAAAAAAAAAATCAATCCATTTTAGTTTATGTCAAGTGGGATTTTCAGTGTGCAGACATACGCAGTCCTGAAGAAACAATTGTAGCTTAAAATCTACTCTGGGGCTGAGAAAACTTGAATCCAAAAGGGATAAAAAGTAGAGTCAATGCTTGTTGTAACATATAGATACATGGACTTTAAGTAGTGGACATCAATAGCCCTACAAAACCAAAGAACTATTATCTTTAGTATTGGCCACCAAAGGTATTACATTAACAGCAATTTACCCTTTGTAAATGATTCAATTTAGCTGCTGCTTTCTTTAAAAAGGCAACATACAGGCATACATACTTTAAAAAAATGGCCATACGTAGACATAAACCACATAATAAGGGCAGGACTAATTTATAAAAATCAGAATGTAAGGAATAGCCCTCTCCAGCCAAGTTATACAAAACAGACAGAACAGACAAAAGTCAATGAAAGACTTGGAAGAAACAACTCAGTATTTGAAAATAAAGTGGTATTCAAAGCAACTTCATTGGTCACTTCCTATCTCCTCCTTCAAAGAAAAAATAACACCTAAAAATCTTTACCTGTAATTTTAAATTAAATGGAAATGCAATGGTTAGTATAAAATATTCAAAGTCTGATCCTAATATGTAAAATATGGACAGACAAGGGTAAACATATTCAATGTCTGAAGTGAATTTTTGGCAGTGGCTAATTTTCCTAGGTTAAGACCACAAAACAACTTTCTGTCATTGGGCCTATGGTACCCTACTGATGAAAGAAGGAAAAAGAAAGTGTGTTTGAGAAAGTGTAAATCTTTGTAAAGTGAATGCCTTTGTGGTTTTGACAAATATTTGGGAAATCTATAATAAGGGAGGTGGAAAAAGTATTAATTTGTCATTAGCTTCCAGATGACTTTCCTTGCTTCAAATAGAATTGTAGAAACTTAGTGAAAGAACGAGACTGAAATTGGGATCACAAACACAATCATAGCCATAACAAGCATTTCATACTTTTAATATGGCTCATGGCTTGGGCAGGTGCACATTCTGCTGGGTGAAAAAACATCTGGATGGCCAGGCCCAGAGAGTAGTGGTGGTCTGAGTTACACCCATTTGGCAGCTGGTCAGGAGTGATGTTCTCCAGGGATCAGTATTGGGGCCAGTCTTGTTTCATACCTTTATTGATTATCTGGAAGAGGGGTTCAAGTGCACCTTCAGCCAGTTCATGGTGACACCAAGTTGGGCAGGAGTGTTGATCTGCTGGAGAGCAGAAAGGCTCTGTAGAGGGATCTGGACAGGGTGGATTGGTGGTCCAAAGAAAACTGTGTGACGTTCAACAAGGTGAAGTTTCTTGGGTCACAAGAACCCCACTGAACACTGCACACTTGGGGAAGGGTGGCTGGAGAGAAGGAAAGTGGCCCAGTGGAAAAGGACCTGGGGGTGCTGGTCAACAGCTGGCTGAACATGATCCAATGTGCCCAGGTGGCCAGTGGCATCCTGGCCTCTATCAGCAATACTGTGGCCAGCAGAATCAGGGCAGTGACTGTCCCCCTGTGCTCAGCACACCTCAAATCCTGAGTTCAGTTTTGGGCCCCTGACTGGAAAAAAAGCCATTGAGGTGCTGGAGTGGGTCCAGAGAAGGGCAAAAAAGCTGGTGGGGGGTCTGGAGCAAAATTTATGCAGAGCAGATGAGGTACTTTGGGTTGCTAACCTGGAGAAAAGGAGGCTCAAAGGGGATCATACTGCTGTCTACAACTGCCTGAAAGGAGATCTATCAAGGTGGGATCAGGTTCTTCTCTCAGGTAACACACAATAGGATGAAAGGAAATGGTCTCATGTTGTGTCAGAGGATGTTTAGTTTGGATATTAGGAATAATTTCTTCACTGGGAGGGTCGTCAAGCATTGGAACAGGCTGCCCAGTGAAGTAGTTGAGTCACCACCCCTGGAGGGGCTTAAACAACTTATAGATGTGGCACTTGGGAACACAGTTTAGTGGTACAACACAGACTTGGCAGTGCTGGGTCGGCGGCTGGACTACATGATCTTAGAGGTCTTTTCCAACCTAAACAATTCTATGATTATTTATAATCCAAAACAGCTCCTTGTAAATGCTTGCCTTTTCACCCTTCAATAAATTTAGTAAGGTATGCCTAGCACCTTTTCCCTGGTTTTAAAGCAACATTGCCAAATCACGTATAGGTTTGTGTCCATAACCATCCTGACAGTCACACAATAGAGATGTGAGAACATGACAAGATCCATGTCATGGGTGTGACAGCCACAGATCTGGGCACTTTGATCCTATTTGTATTTACAGATCTGTTACAGACAGTTTTAAAGAGCTAATTTCGGCTTGATTCTCCTGCTTCGTATGAGAAATGACTATTAGAAAGCCTGGATTCAGCAATCACAGTAATTAAAATTAGCAGCTCAAATCCAGTAGAAAGATGTTCTGCTTTTTTATTTTCTCGCTTTAAAAAGTACAATTTCATCATGTGAAGGCCCTGATAAACTTCACGCTGCTCAGGGCTTATGATGTCAGAGCTATGAAATATTTCCTGCTGATAACATAATAGCTGAGAAATATGAGTTTTGGAAGCTTTGGAGTTTTGTTTGCTCTCTGTACATTTGGTATGAGGCTTACAGTGGGAAAACAATTAACTCTAGGGGCTGAAAAAGTGAATAGCAGTAGGCTACAGTGTAATTGCAGAAACAATGAGGAATTTCACCTGGTATTACTTGTGACAGCAATCAAATGGCAAGGCCTAGCAGGGAACCATATATTAAATAACTGCGGTGACGGGCGAGTCCGCTATAAAAATAAGCAGAAAGCAGAACGGGGACGACATATGTACTCCCTGGGAAGGTGAGAAGATAGCTGTAGGGTTCCCCTCCCAGAGAGGGCTCGGGCTTGCTAGCTACCCGCCCCGGTTCCCACCAGCATCCCACCGGTACCGGGGGCGGGATGGAGCCAGCATTTTCCCTTCCAACCGGTCCGCGCCTTTTCTCGGGGTAACCGAGGCAGGAGGGGAGTCCAGCGGAGGAGGCACCGCCGGGGGACCGTATCCCGAAGGTGTCCCCGCAAGTGGGCGGGGTTCCGTGTCGGGGCCTGCGGGGCAGCTCCAGCTCCTCACCGCTTCCCCCGGGCGCTCCCCGGTGCGGGGGTCCGGCAGCAGCCGGCGGGGATCCCGGCTGAGAGCTCAAGGCCAAGCTCCTCACACTGCCCCGCAGGCAGTTCCAGGCGGGGGGGGGGGGTTGAGGGGAACGAGGGGACATGCTGGCTCCTCCTCTGCCCCCGCTCTTTTATCCAGTTTAGAAATATCGCTGCCAAATCTTCCGACCTGAGGAACGGCAGGGCACACGTCCCCGCAGCTGCCGTGGGGAATCCCGGCAGAACCCGCTGCGGCCCCGGGAGCGAGCCCCGGCGGGCAGGCGGGCATGGCATCCGCATCCGCATCCTCATTGCCAGCGCGAAATCCGGCGGGCGATCCGGCCGGATTAACGCCGGGCGCTTTGAAATCCGGGTGCCGCAGTGATCCCGGCTCGGGGTGCTTAGTGCTCCCCTTTCAGTTGTTAATTCCCACTAAGCGTTTGTAAGTACCTGAGCTCACAGACCTCTCCGCCTTCAAAACAAGGACGTGCACGCAAATAGCTCCAAAATTACCCATCTGGGTACCGGCAAGACCAAAGGAGCAAGCGAGCTGAGTCGTTAGAAAATAATTGAAGCAAATGGACACTTTCTTTGCCACGTGAATTTCAACTGGGAATCCCGTTGGCAGGAGCGGCAGTTTCAAAGGTGTCCACACCTGCGGAGCCTGCGCCCGCCGGAGCGCGGAGCCCGGGGGGTCTCCGGGCGGGAGGGGGGCGGGGGTGGCCCCCCGCTCTGCTTAAATGGCCCTAAAGGGAAAAAAAAAAAAAAAAAAAAAAAAAAAGCAAGCCATCAAAACAACTTCCATCAGAAAAACATTAGCTAAGGAGGAAACGGCTGTGGACACCCCGGTGAGACACCTCCTCACTCCGGCAGGAGGGTTCCCGCCGTTGGTACCTGTCCTGCAGAAATGCCTTCCTCGGTTTTGTTTATTTAGCAGCTGAGATTTAGAATATACACAACAGAAGGAATTATCTTCCATTATGAACAAATAAAAAAAGCTGTGACCTAAATCTTCACCCCCCGAACCCACCCAAAAAACCCCACACCCCTCGCAACGGAACCACCACAATTTGCTTTTCGGTGATACAAGGACAATGCGAAGTGAGTGATCCTTGCACCACTTCTCCAAATAAGTTCAGTGTGAAGCATGAGCACTGCGTTTTCTAGCACTGATGACTGTGTTGATTCCTAGCACATTAGTGAGGGAAAATTTTAGCTTGAAGAATTTGAATTTTACAGATGAGTACAGACAAATGAGCAATGTCACATAAGATCGTTAAACCATATTACAAATGCAAATTCTTATCATATTGCTTTTTGGTTGCCTGCTTTTCTGGGGTTGGTTTGTTTGTTTTGTTTTTACTGTTTTTTCCTTTTTCCACTGTTCACATCTCAGGCAGTTACTGGTTCTCCTGTTGCCCATGGCTATGGATTGAAGGGCAGAAAAGGATATAACGAATAGGAAAAGGACCTGAATTAAAATACAGCGCCCTTAAGGTATGACCCATTAGAAAGTAACAAGGAACTTGGTCTGACCCTGATGTCCACATGGTGGTGAGGCCTCGATAAATGTTATCATGGCAACACTTCTTCCCAGTTTACACATTATTCAGCCCTACTCAGGCTAAAATCCCACCTTCGATTTCTCTTATATATAGCCTAAGGCGTAGGGTTTGACAGCTGGGGAACAATAGCGCAGGTAAAATACAGAGCCTCGGGAAGATGATAGAAAGCAGGGGCCAAACCCTTCCATCCTGCAGAGGTCTTCCTAAGGCTGTGTTCCTGCTGCCTGCCCGATGGATGTCCTAGGTTCCTGAGAGGAATGCCTACCTCTGCTGCTCCTCCGGATCTCTTTTCTCCTAAATGACACGTGAGAGTGAGTCAGAGATAAGCAGTCGGCCCGTGAGGTATCACAACAAAGGACATGCTTTTTCTTCGGCCCGGGCAGATACGAGAGCAGCGGCTCTTTACCCGCGGGGCAGATGGCGGCCGCCAGCTGAGCAGAGCACGGCCGCTCCTCCTCCAGCCACCGACCCTTGGAAAAAAGAGTGGGACGCTACAGGGTGTGTGCTGTGCTAACAGGAGCAGTCAGGACAGCGAGCAGCGATTAGGAAGTGGCGGGGGCGCACCCAGAGAAACTTTGCCGAGCAGGTTAAGCTGTGTTGTGTTTGCATTTGAGCCACTGAGTGGATTGGGATCACCTGCTCGGCGAGTGCTCTTGGTATCCAGCCTTAACCATTTACTTCATCACTTCTACACATAGGGTGAAATAGGTGGGAAGTTCTTGGGAATGGATTTTTAGTGCACTGCCTGTCTCTGAATGCTAACAGCTCTGGGGACTATTTGATGAAAGGTGGATTTTGGCAGACCCTCAGTAGAATAAATGCTGTTTACAAATCCACATTTGAAAGAAATAATAAAAAATCCTGCCGCAAACGTGGACAACCATCCCAGCAGGCAGCCATTACACAGGTTTCAGGAAAAAAAAACAGAGCAAAGCAAACCTGCGTTTCCATCTGGTAGCAGAACAGCTCTGGAGAGTAATTGTCCATTTTGTTTCACCTTTCTCCTCCTGAGGTTTTGGGTTTGCCTGTCACATTTCACCATCGAGCAGACCTCACTGAGGAGCTGTGGGGTGGGTGGTGTCCCCGAGGGCAGGACCTGCGTGGGGAGCAGCACCAGCACCCGCTGTGGGGACACCAGTGGTCACCACCGTGAGCCACTGTCCCGCTTCGCTGAGCACTCCGCCGGTCCCTGGGGCTCCCCGATTCCGGAGAAAGTGGCCAATTATTTTTCTGTCTGAAAGAGTCTGTGATGTGGCAGAGAATGACAGCTCCAAGGGAGAAAACACCTCTTCATTAAAAAGTGCTGCTAAGCACACTGAATATCTAGATCCCAGCACCCAGTTGCACAAAGGTTAGGATGACAGCCAAGAAATTATGCATTTTCACAGATATTTTTGTACACACACACACACACACACATATAAATGTGTGTGCAATGTGCATGCAGACACACACACACACAAATATCTATAGGCTCGCTTTCAACACAGGATGGCCAAAATCTTTTAATCCTATTGAAACCAAACTCCTGCTGAAGTCAAGTTTGCTCAGTTTTGATATGCTAGGAATCACCTATTAAAAAACATTAATTAAAGCAATTAAAACAATTAATTTGGTTACCAAATGAAAGAAGAGAGTCAGCTTCATGGAAATAAATGATTTGTTAAGGAAAATATTAAACAGAAAAGAGAAAGCAATAATCTCTGTTTTGCACACCTCTCTTGGAGAGGCCACAGGAAGAGAGGGCCAGGTTTTGCTACATTTTGTAGGTTTTGTTTTATTTAATTTCATTTTGGTTTAATTTGATTTAATGACTGCAGGAATTTATTTTAGTGAATGAGAAAATTTTTATTAAAAAAGATACAAATCACATATGACTCATGCAACAATAAAGAATTGGGTTTTCTGGTGAGGCACATGGTGTTGCAGAAGAGAACCACTGCTACCAAAGAAAGATCAAAATGGAAGCCGCATTTTTGCAGCCTTCTTTTTCTTTCCCCTCAGAAATTCTGAAAGGCTGAGAAAAAGGCATTCTAAGAAAAAGTGGTGACATCCATGGCTACCACAAGTAAGAAAGGTAGAAGCAATCCTTTCCATAATGGCTCTGTGGAAGAGTTCAGGCACTAAGATGAACAGAAGCAGCCCTCAGCCCTAACCTAACTCCTCAAAGCCCATCAGCTTTCTTCAGCCCAGGTCCCTGGCTGCCTGTATTCATGCACTGGGCTCAGCAGGCTGCTGCCTCTCTCCCCAGTTACAAGCCTGACTCTCCCTTAGCCTACCCCAGGAGGGTAGCCCAAGTGGGATGCTCAGAGCATCACACCAAGGTTGCTTTGCAGATGAGCCCCACTCCCTCTTGCTCACGTTTCAGCAAAGCAGGAAACAGAGTGAAGGCAGGGCAGCAGGGGACTCTCTGGTTATGACTATCCATTTTTTATAGGGGAGATAAAACTGAGATAAACTGAGAAGGTGGTTTACTGAGATAAACCACCACCGGTTCCATCAAATCTGGAGGAATATTCCAGCTGAACTGAAATCCAGGGGCACAGTGATGGAAGGGGATAGATTCCCATATTTGTTGTTCAGAGCTGGGCACTGAGAAAAGTGGAAAACCTGTGCTGACAAAGGGTTAAACCCCTGTGACTTAGAATATGCTGTTATTTACTGACTTGTCAGAATCACTAAACTGCATTTTTGTAACCTTTCCTGCAGTTCTATTTTGAAATTTCCACCTCCCTGTGTCCTCTCACCTGACCGTATAGCACAATGCCTTCCTCAGCATCCTAAAGAAGGAATCTGCAGCAAGGCAGGAAAGCTTAAAATATGGTAAATAACAACTTTTTCTCATAAAAAAATTACAGAACATAACCATTTGTTTTCAATAAAGATTTTAATCCACAATCACTTATTTTCATTAGAACTTTAAATTCTATAATAGTACATCTTTGTTCCCCTGTTGCAATGCAGAACTGCTGAGGTTGATTCTCTGATATTCATATTTGATTGTTTTCTATTTTAAATATGTGCAAACATAGCTGTAACATGACGGTGCTTTTCCATGCTTGGCATATTCTTCACCATATCTTCCTCTCAATTCCTCTTGATTTGCATGCAAGAAATCTGTTGTTAGAGAGAATGCAATCTGCAAGCCAACAAAATTCTGTCCCATGGGGGGGAAGGACTCAAAGTGGTACACGTAACTCAGATGAAGAGTAAGAAGTATGTACAAGAACCTGATCCTGCATCATCTGAAAGGCCCACAGTCTGAGCGCAGTGTGCCAGGTAGAGAATAACTTTTGCAGGAAACAGTGAAAAGACCCTTTGTAAAATACACAGGTATTGGCTTTACTGACAGAAGCAGACCACAAAGTTTTCAGTTCCCTGGTGGCTGCCTGCCCTACTCCTATGGCTCAGGTCTATGCCCCTCAGTCTGTATGAACATTTAGAAGGCTGGGCTATAAATCAAGCTTTGAGGGTAGTTCTACTTAATAATTACCTCCTCTCAAAAGAGTGTGATTTTAACCTTGATTTTTTCATTTTGCGATCAGCACAATGAAGGCAACAAGCAGCATTCCAGGAACAAAACCAAAACTGCAGGGTAGAAACATCCTCCATTGGTTTTGCAGGCATCCCGTTGAACCCTCTCTTGCAGATGAGCAGGGGCAGGTTGGCCAGATTGTTGCCAGTTGCCTGCCTTCAGCACCCAGGGTTGGGGCTCTGTGCTCAGCAGGGGTGGATCTGTGCACTGCTCAAGCAACCATGGTGCTCCTCTAACCCAGTTTAGGCTGGCATGTGGTCACATTTCTGTCAAATTGGTCCAAGCACCCACTGGAGCTCTAGCAGGCAAGGAGGCAGCACCTGGCTCAGGGCAAAGGCTGCTGGTGCAGAGTTCAACCTGTTACCATGTGTTGAAGAAATCAGAGCCCAGGCATGGCTTTACTGACCAACAACCTGGGGCTCACAGTGCTTCTGCTTTAGTACTAAGAGTGTCAAAACCAGATTTTGGAACCATGGTCTGATGGGCTTGCAGCTCCTGACCCACTGTAGCATCCTAAGGCATATGGAGATAAATGATGATTTTCTTGCAAATGTTGCACCCTTGACTCTGTCTGTCTGGCAATTGGCCCAGGCACAGCACTACTATATTTATGGCAGGGGCTGGGGCAGTAACAGTGTCAGGCCTCCTAGCTCCAAGCAAAGCAGCAACTAGAGAGTTAAATCAGTCAGGACTGGTTTCTCTTCCCAGATTTGATCTCAAACACCCAGGACAGAGGCAATTACACCTCTCTGAAACAGCTCTCCACTGCTTGCCTTCCTCTATATTCACTCGCATAAAATCCAGAGTCAAAAATTTGCCAGTTTAGAATAGTAATAGGCAGCAGCAGATCACGCCTAGTTGCACTTTCTGTCTCTCTCACCAAAGTGTAATCCAGTGGTATCTGATATGGCTAAGAGCTAGAATGATGATTTAATATGCTTGGTTAGCATAAAGCAGCTCAGGCTGCTGCAGGTTCACAGCATTTTGCTGTGGGGCATGCCCTTTTCATCACTCCTATTCCCAGCTGTGGCCTGGTCAGGTAAGCTGGTCCAGCCATTAGAGGGATCTCCTTGTCAGTCAGAAACCTAAATTAGTGCTTAAAATTCATGCTCATATCCCTATCCCCATGTGGTTGTGCTAGGGGTCATATGCTGTGCTGCAGGGGCCGAAACCCATCACAGAGGGGTGAGGTGACCCCATGAACCCCTATGACCACTAAAGCGTGCTGAAACCACAGCCTTGCAAACTTCTGTAGCTGCACTTTGTGCCCTTTATCTGAGCAAAGGCTTTGCCAAACTTGTCTTTGAATTTGCTCCCCATTATCCAACCTGCCCTTCCAAATCAGCCTGTTAGAGAATGCTTATTTCTCTGCAAATATGCAGACTCTGTATACAGTGCTACTCAAATGAAATTTGCCTCAGTCTCTTTATTCAGCTAGTGACAGGTCTGAGAGAAACTCTTTAACCTAATGCAGAGCCTATCTCATTAAGCATTAATAGTTTTCAGCTGATACATCTAAAGCACCCCCAAAAGTTGACTGAGAAACGTGTGTTCAGCCATGTATTGTCTTCTGTAAAACTACAAGAGTTTCAGTAACTTATACTATTTTTTTCAAGAATAAGTTGCAGTTTCCACAGAAAATATTCAAAAGTCTGTGAATTAGATGTGCTCAACTCTGCTGTAGTGAATCCCTGAAAGGCACAGGTGAACAGCCTCCCAAGGAAAGAGAACCACAGTGATGTCTAAATCCTGATTGAATATTTGACTTGCCATAGCTTGCTGCTTTGGCAATTCTGACTTAATAGAAGTTGGAAACAGCTATTAAAAAAAAGAGGTGGAAATTATGTTTGTAAAAAGAAGTGCTAAAACATGCTTAGCATAATATCACTACAAAAATTGAGTTAAACAAAAAGATTATATGATTATATAAAAGTATTAGGTATAGCCAAACTGCTAAGGCAGTCTGCTTTAAAGCATACATGCAGGGGCACTTGAACTGTGACAGCTGAAAAAAATTTCACAATTACATCAACTTTTCAGGCTGAACTGTTACTATCATTCACAGGAAAATAAACCAGTGAATAAATGAAAAGAAAAAAATTACAAGGTTTCCCCCTATCATATTTCTGAATAGCAATGAGAACAATTCTCCCTGGTTGCAAGTCACATGAACATGTTAGAGATTCACTGGGGTTGAAACATCTCTGCTAAGTTTAGCCACTGCGTTTTTCCACACAGCCCCATCCCAACCCCTCTGTCCCTTGCTGCCTCAGTAGGTCCCAGCTCCAGCACTCTAGCTTCACCTTTCCTACTTCTGGTTTCTCAGGGTGGGCAAGTGTGTGCTGTAGGCATCCTTACTACTGACTCGCGTGGTCTTGTACCAGCACAGGTCTGTCACTGCACCCAGGCCCAAACCTACTTTCCACCTTGCCAGGAGTATTCTGGATCTGTGTCCTGCTATCCTGTGAGCTGCACTGTCCATGTGTGTCTGCTGGGGGTGATCAGCGTGGCTGCATGCTGAGACAGGCCCTGATGTCATCCCACAATGCTGCTACTCATGCATTGCTCTATCAGCCTCTCACACATCACATCCAGGGAGCTGGCTTATCTGGTGGTGGTCCACATCCAGCTGGGTTTCCCACAAGCCAGCACTGAAATAGTCCAAGGTATACAACCAGCTTTTTATGGTATCAATTCTCTAAACATCCACTGTAGGAAAAAGCAGAGCAGATGGTGCCTGGATTGGGAGCAACTCACCTTTGACGTCTTCTGAAAGCACAGACTGGCCAAAGGCCACTGGCATTTCTAAATAATCTGAGCACCTACATCTCCATCCTTTCCTATTCTGCCTCTTTTTGCACCAGCCATATGAGAGGGGTTCAGCCACCAGTGCTGATGCTCTGGAATTGAAAATGCATAATGTTAGAAATCAATTGTGCTACATTCCAGTGGACAGGTGCATAAATAGTCATAGGTTGAGCTTACCTGTCTTGGCTACCAAAATAATTTGTTCTTCTTAACACTGAAATAGGGACAAATTTTACTAAACAGTCTCTTACAGTTAAATATGTTTTTGAGAATAGTGATGGTAGTTGAAATACAGCATTAAAAAACCTGAAACTCTTGGTCATGTTATTTAGAAGAAAAAAAAAGTACAGGTTTATTACCCTACCTACTCCTTAACCCCTACAGGTTAGGGGTTGTGAATTAACACTTCTCCCATCTGGAATTCTGTATATTAAAATTGGAGGCTTGGAATAACATTTTTCTCTTCAGAATAAATACTTGTGAGAAGCTACCATGTTTGAAGAGCAATGGGTAGGGTGGCTGACCAGTCTCATGCCCAACTAGGAAAACCAGAGCCAACTCTGAAATTACTTTGCCAAGTGTTTTTTCATGTTTAGCCTTCACAGCCTGAGGAGACATCAGTGTCTTTGAAGGCAGGACACATCAGCCGATAAAGGTTTTTCTGCAACTTTGCTAAGTCCTTATTTTTACCATAGGCATAATCTCCTATCTCCACCTTATGTTTTTCCTCAGTCCCCTGTGCAGCTGGGCACTGTCAGCAGCATTACCTCCTACCTGTGGGGCACCCTGTCCCATGGGGAACCATGGTGGTTGCTCCACTCACTCCTCACTCAAATCTCTGTGAGGCAGGAGGGCAGGTATGGGTATAAAGGGATGGGTGCCCCGATGGAAAAACCAACACCCCAAGAAGAAACCTCCCAAGACACCCACTTCATCAGTAACTGGGACAGAGGAGAGTATCACCAGAGCTGGGCTTCATTGGCCTGCTGATACCCTTCTTGAAAGAGCCAGCACATCTACCTGCCCCCTTCGCCCTGGCAGATGGGCTGAGCCTGAGCGAGAGCTTGTGATTTGCCTGCACGTGCTCCACTCAGCTGCAGAAAGGTGTTAGAGTGAAGTCCTCAAAACCAAAAGCATCAGGTGGCAGCACCAGCCTCTCTCTCTCTGCCACACTTTTGCTTGCAGCTTCCTCCAGCTCATACTTCCCTCATAACAGGGCAGGAATCAGAGAGGAAACTCTGCTCTGCAATTCCCAGATGCTCTGCCAGAAACCTAGCAGTGAACAGAAACAGCTGCTCTTCAGCTTCCTCCTTGCTCTCATGGGTTTGTGACCAGCCTTCTCCAGGTAGAGAAACAGGGAGGAAATGTCCCCCTGGGTTCTGGCTGCCCCAATCCCATACCTCTCCTCCCTGGTGCCAACACAAGGAACAGGAAGCAGCAATCGCTCAGCAGATTTGTCTCAGTCTGTTTTGGCTGGCTCAGGGGAGGAAAAGCCTCAGAAGTCAATTGGCACATCTTGAAAGGAAATCCCAGCACCCCCCACCCCCATCCTGCTTGGTCCAGACTCCAATGCCTGTTCCCAAACCCAACAAGCTCTGTCGTATTATACTGAGATGCTTCACTAGACTTCAGCTGCTGTGGATCCCCACTCTGTTCACACAAGGGCGAGGGGAGAGCTGGACTTCCTGGGACTGTCCTGAAACACGGACATGAGCAGCTGGTGGAAATGCTGCTGCTAGTGCCGGGCGGTCAGCATGGGGTGCACCACAGTTTCAGCAGGAGGGTGTGGGGAAGTGACGGGCTGTTTGCTGACACAATCACAGATTTTTAAAACAAGATTACGCTGCAAAACCAAGACATCTCAGATGATACTTTTCAGCATGCTGCTGCCTGGTGTGGTGGCTCCCAACAATTGCAATTCAGAATGACTCCTCCTGAAGCTACACAAGCACCAGAGGGCTGGTGGGTTGGGATGCTGCAACCCTTGGGCCAGAGGTGAAGTTGTGGTTGACGGGCCAAGTGGCAAGATAAACCTATGGGCTTTCAAGGACTCTCCCTTCCTCCATCCCCACCTGCAGCAGCCAAAGACATTTTGCTTGCATGCTGCAGTGTCATTTCTTTTTCTCAGGCAAAGTTTTTACCTGACTGGAACTGACACCAGCTCCTCCCCAGTCTGAGCTGGTGCCATCAGGCCAGTGGGAATGTGATCTCACTTCTTCAATGCAGAATGAATCAGATGCTGCATCTATGAATGGCTGTTGTTCTTCTCACTCCGTGTGCATCTGGAAAGGCTCCTTCAGCTGTCCATGTGGTCATGCACCAGTGTCACCACACATCCCCATGTGCCATGGGACACGGTGCAGGAGAACAGCGCGGCATCATTGTGAGCACAGCAAAGACTCCAGCAGCTCTCACCCAAACTGGGTCTCAGCCAACAGCTGCACACCTGCAGTATGCACAGCCCAAGGTCTTGCCTACTTCCATGCAATCAGGGAACAGAACATCATGGACAGTGGAAGAGGATGTAGCCTTTCCATAATGGTATCAATACCTGTAGAACATATAAATTCCAGCATGTTTCTGTACATTATGCAAGTGGTCTTTTTTCCCAAAAAATGAAGCCCAAAAAGAGCTGAGGTGGATGAACTTCTGTCACAAGTGGTGACCCATTCCTCCTACACCCCACTCCTCCTCTTGACTGCTTTATGTTTCAGAGACTCCTTCCCACACTGAACTCCTGATTGTTTGTGTTCATGTGGCCCTCCAATTCACCCAGCTGATGGAGAATCCTCAGTGTGATTTTCCTGTGGCCATTCACATGAAAATCATGATTTACTCTGTGTTGCTATTTTGCCAAGTTGAGTCACAGCAGGGTCTGAGGAGCAGCCTGGGCAGGTGGAAAAGAGAAGGGATGAGTGGAAGGAAACATGACATCTTCCTGTTGATGGCAGAGACCAGTTCAGTTGCATCACCTCAACTCTTCTGATTAAACATATTTCAGAGAAGCAGCTTTGTTGATTTTTAAAAAACATATTTATTTATTTTAATGTTAGAAGATCAGCTTACCAGACACTTTGTTACTCTTCCTTCAGATCTGATGCTTTCCTTTAGAAAGTGCTCTTGCTCAAGCCGAAGTCTTGGTGACATGCTCACACCTCACTGCACACTCTTATTGCCAAAAGAAGTGTTTGCTGGTTTTCTTGAACTCACATAAGTATTTCAGCAGTTAATCAGTAGTATCTTGCACTCCTTGAAAGATCTATTATTATCAGCACTCCAGTCGTTCCAGCAGCATTGCCAGTTCCTCTCTCTAATTCATCCTTCATTTTTATCAGACACTGTATCTCAAGTATTGCAATTATTGTGTGTTGTTACTTATCATGGGTGGTTACTGTGCATTGTATTTGGGCAAGCCTAAATCCCCAGTGCTGGAGACACCTTTAAAAACCCAAAACAATCAAGCCCATCAACAATTTATCTATATGTTTGTTAATACAATGGAACTTGATCCAAAAATAGCATACATTGAAAAGACCATATGTCTTCAAAAGAATTTCCTTTCAACCACACATAAATGTCAGATTATTTGATTAAAGGAGCTGAGATTCTGGACTTAATTTATTCCTGGCCTACTGCATGTTTCATCTTATGCAAATGTGTTTTTTTTTTTTTCTTGAGGACAATGGAAAAAGTTTTTGGTTTTTTCTAGAATAAAAAAAACCCTAGAACAGAAGCGTTGTTCTATCCGCTATCTCCTTAAACAAATTGAAAAATCATTTTGACTTTGCTGGAACTTCGAATCAAGTTACACAAATCTGCTGATTTTATTAGGCAGTTTGGGTCTAACAATAATTTAAAGCACCTAACAAGGTTACTGTTGCCGTAGACCTCTCATTAGGGGTAGAAATGAGCCAAGACACAGACATTTAACAACATGAATAGGGTCCTGGTTTATTCTTATTTACAGTTCAGGCATCCTGGCTCTGATTACAGCAAGCTCCTTCTGTAGGGTCCAAACGTAGATTCTGACTGCTGGCCATTTTCTGTTGCACCATGACTGCAAATATTAGTTTACAAACTCTGAATGCAGGCTTTTACTGAGCTCGACTCTTACTGCAGGCTCCAGCAGCAGGCTCTAACGCCATCAGACCCAGACTGACCTCCCAGCAGACCTTTTGCCAGCAGTAGCTATCTTCCTCATTTTAATATTCTTTGTGTCTCTCTGGATCTTTCCCTCTCTTTCAAGACTCTCCTCCTCCAGATCCTCTTCCTCAAGATCCTCCTCGAGCAGCCAACCCACCCCTTTTATCACACCTATCGCTATTAGTCACAGTTGCTACCCATTAAGAGCAAGGCTGTCCCTCTTCTTTGGTAATTAGAACAACCCTGAATTATCAGGGCCGAGGTTGCCTGTACTCCCTCCTTCCACACCACAGGTTATCACCATTGAGTGCTGCTCATATGGTACTGGTACATTTGGCATATATAGTGCTCGGGTCTGAACTGATGGCTGTAGGTCCAGCATTGTTTGACTGGCTCTTACTCCAGCTCTGGGAAAGGCAACTGCAGTGCATTCAGGAGCAGGGAACCCTCGGCAGAGCTAGCTGAAAAACAAGCAGAGAGGTGGGAATGATCAAGTTCATGGCATGAGCAAATACTCTATAAATCATCAAGAGACTAACTGGATGGCCACAAAGAGATTTTTGCCAAGGGTTTTATGCAGCTAAAATCAATTCATTCACTTTATCTGTTTTGAACATACTGGAGATGCAGCTAAAGATGTCACAAATGGTTAGAGTTGCCTGGAAACCTTCAAGGTGTCAATTGACCATATTTTTAGGTGCAGGAATGTTACATGGACACACCACAATTTCACCAGTGATTTGTTTAAAAAACGAATGGAGTCAGAAACCTACAAGGGAATAAAAATATCAGGAGAGTGAAGCTGAGTTGAAGCAGGGTAACTCAAAATCAATATTTTGCTTTTAAACTCTTAAGGAGAGGCCCAGGAGGGCTGCACTCATTTTGTCCTCCTTCCTTATTGTCCTCGGAGGATTGGCTGAGAAGTGACAAGGCTGCTCCGTACTTACTGCAGGACATTCCTCACTAACAAGCCACTTGTTAGAGTATTCACTTGCCTGCCCAGGGCCCGGCTTTCACTAAGCAGCATCAGACAACGGTCAAGCCAAATTTGAAACTAGAGATGGAAAAGGGGCTCCTTTCCTTTTGCTGTAGGAATGCGTTCAACGCCCCTCTGTCCACAAACTCAGATCTGTACATGAAAACGGGTCACTGAATCTCCAGCATTGTCAGCACAACCCCAAGGGTTTGCATTCAGAGAGTAAATTCAATCTGAGGTTGCTCCAAAGACAGAGCTTGTGGAGAGGAGAAGAAGAGAGCTTGTGGAGAGGAGAAGAAGAACATAACTGCATCCTACCCCTTTTGCTCGTGGTTATTTGTCTGTGGCATTGTCTAAAGCAGCTGGGGGGAAAGGAGGCAAAAGCTTGTAGGTGTTTTTCTAAGTAGAGGTGGACGAAAGGCCAGGAAACTTCTGGGGTGCCATTTTCTGTAGTTCTTACAGTGTAGAAAGAAATGCTTAGAAATTATTATAAAGTCCTTAGATGCTTGACTCCCAGCCTGGCTCCTTGGGGCCACACATACCCAGACCTTGTGCACAGCCACAGTGAGGGATAGGTTTCCGGATAATAGATTCAGACAATTCACAATCGTCGAGACAAAGATGCTGCACTGAAAAATTCAGAATATGTGCTCTCATGTGGTTGTGTTTGCTGGATTCAAACAGCTAAGAGTGAACTACCCATCCCTTCACCAGAATGAAACAGAAGCAGATTTTTTTCCTCTCTTAAACAAGGACTACTTTAGAGACCAGTTGCTGGCCAGCTGAAATTGTGAATGGGCCATTAAAGACTCCAGTTTACCAAAACCCACCTGTGCACCCTCTCACCTCTGCAAGACCCAGAAAGGGGTCTGTGGTCCTGCAGCCCTGTCCTTGGCATCACAAGGGGCTGTGATCATGGCAGACCCTCTTTCTTGACCCATGAGGAAGCAAACACACCATGAGCAGGGCTACTAAGGAAAATGGGGGGACAACAGAATATCAGAGCATGTAAATCTACAAAGCCATCCAGCACCAAACTTCAAAAACTATTTTATCCAAGTCCTAAGTTGACAGAAGCTAGGTACCTCATGACTTTCAAAGCTTTGGACATAAATCCTTGCAAAAAAGTGGGGCAAGCTCTCAGCCACCCCTTTGGACTCTTTGCAAGCCAATTAACCAGAATCAGAACAAGCAGAGGGTAGAAGAGTCATGGTCCTTGTCCCTGCTCTGCTTGGTCCATAGCCATATAATTCAATAGGAACTTTGCCTTGGGTTCAAGATCACCTCTTGAAGGAACATTTCCAGAAACATTTGTGGCAGGAGGTACAAATATTTGTGGACCCTGAGCCTTGAGATCAAAACCAGAGCAGCTGTGAAGGCTGTGTAGTATCTTGGGAAGCCAAGGTTCTTGTCTCCTTGCCCTGTGAAGGCAAGGCCCTATGAGGCAAGGAGAGTCACAGACAGCCATGAGACTGAGTTTCTGCAGAAGTTCAGGCAGCATGTGAGCTTGCTGATACAGCCGAAGTATGGAGCTATGCATCCATCCAGCCATCCTCAGCCCGGTGTAGCTCAGCTGCCCTGATGACAAAGGAGGCTGGCTTTCCTGAGCAGGCTGCAGTGCAGGGCCATTGGGCATTACTCACTCACTGTGTCCTGGGAATGGAGAGGTGTCTTGGGAGCTGGCTTCTCTTTGCAACAGCAACAACAAAATGCAATCAGAGGGAGGATTTATGCTTTGTTTGTTTGCTTGTTTGTTTGTTTTCATGAGTCCTTCCCCAGTGGTGCTGCCCACTGGAGGTTTGACTGGCCCAGACAGACCCTTCGAGTTGTGCTACTAAGTGGACTATGTGCTGGACTTTAGATCTCCCAGTGAGGACAGATGTATGCTTCAGTGCCACCTCATTAACTCATTTGTTTAAAGGCCCCTAAACAATCCACTTCCATGCAGATGGAAATCCCAGCCTCCCCCTTTTCACTTAGATGTGTATTCTTCTGGCAGATACGGCAGATATGTGTTGATCTGCTCAGTTAAAAAACTTCAAACCTCTAAAATTCTGGTCTTTGACCCTACCCTAAAACTAATGTGAACTATTCTCAGCTGATCTGGAGTTGAAGGAGATGGCTTTTGACTGGAAATACCTTATCTTTAGACAAGTAATCGTTGTTAATTAAAGCAGTAAAAAGACATTAGCCTCAGCTTACTTAAGTTTTCCGCCAGTGAATTAACAAGCAATCCATGGTGTAGTTGTAGCTGCAGAAAGCTTGATAGAAAATGGAAAATAAGTAGGCGCAAGATTTGACAGTGGAAGAAAAAAATATTTATGGTAAAATACTTCACATTGTCTAAAAATTCATCTGTCTCACTGTTTACTTGCAGAACGACAAGGATAACTGAATCATTGCAAATATGGTGATAATACACTGAGAAAAGCTGATGGGGAGATGGGAAAGGGCCTAGAATCTCCCAGGTAAAACACCCAAGATGGTGCTGTCAAGCACATTCATGTGATGCAGGAAGCCCAGGAAGCATTCCTTGTTTAATGTGAGGGGTATGTACCACTGCCAAGGAGAAGATAGATGGATTTTTGGACTAATCCAGTGATGTGTACATACATCCCCCTCTTTATAAAAGTTTTCTGCCTGAGGTTTGAGTCCCCTAAACCATGTGTCTGTGTCAGCCTTTAACATGGGGCAGAGTCAAACACTTCAGTGAGGTGTTATGTTTATACTTGCTGATCTTCAGTGTCCATAGGCTGGATTCTCTGTGTACTGTCTTCTATAGTATCCTTAGCACCAGGGGAAAGTGATGCCAGCTGCCAAATGCCAGCACTTGACGTTTATTGTTTGCTATCAAAAATATCTGTTGCAGTGTTAGTCAATAGCAAACTGATTCCACAGAAAGTTTTCCCATTGACTAGAAACTGGAGAAAGCCACATACAATTTAACAAATTCTGCCTGTGAAATATCATACACAGAGTCATATTTCTCTTTTTGCAAATCAGTCTAGTGGTCCTAGATCTCTCTGATCTCTAGCACTTTCTTTGGAGGTTTATTCCTTCTGTAGATTCCTGAAAAAATGAAAAAACCCAAACCCCAATCTTTCTCTATATTTAAAATTACCATTTCCCTGTCAAATGGTACATTTTAAAGGTTGTGAAACCTAGAAAAAACATTCTGTCTGCACAGAGAACCTCAACCACCTCAACCACCTCACCTGGTAATGAAGAAACACCAATGCATCACAGGCCAAGTGAAGCTGAACTCTTATTACTTTGCAGAAATTAGCAAACTTTCTGGAGTTTCTCAAATCAAGTTTTCATGGCTATTCTCCTTTCAAACAGTTTCAGTCTTTTTTTCTTCTCTCCCTCTCTGTCAGTTGCATGCAAACATGATTCCTATTACTAAATCAAGCCAACAGAGGTACAGTACATTTTCTATGCCTCAATTAAGGTTTAAAATTGATTCTGAAATGTCACATATAGCAAAAAACCTGAATGTGACCCTCAGCAATGATGTATTCTTCCAGAAGAGTCTGTCATTTCAGGTACTGAAGACAGATAAAGATGAAGAGCAGATAGAAAAAGATCAAAGAAATATCTTCCTCTGCCATTAAACCCCCTCTGTGTTTCTAGTTACTGACTTTGAATGTCGCCTCCAATATTTGCTAAAGAAAGCTACAAAAGGACTGTTTTCCCCCTCTTTGCCACCTTAGCTACAATGGGTGGGCACGTGCTTAGGGGACAATGGGGAAAAATAGGGGGCAAGCAAAGCTTTGAAGTGCGCAGACTGGCAGCTACAGCTGAGACCTGGACCTGCCAACATCAGGCAGCTCCGGTCAGACAAGACCTGACAAGGAGATCGCACAGCACCCTTGCAAAACAGCACCTGCACCCAGGACCTGCCTCTCTTTTTACCTAGGGGCCCCACCACAACAGCAGGATGAGAGCAGGGGCACAATCTCAGCCCCCCAGATCTTCCAAGTTCACAGAGAAGAGAGACGCGGATTAGCATTTAAATGGGAACTGCAGCATGTTTGTTGGTTTTACACATCTGGCTCAGAGAGGGCAGCAGCTGGGATGACTCCAGACAGAAAAGCACTGACTTCGGTGCTTCAGAGTCCCAAAGCCTCCTTCAGCAAGTGGAGTTCATAAACCTCCTGGCAGCTCCAATTATGATATCCTCACTCATAACAAGCAGTACCTTACTCCAGGGGAAATCTCTTTGATTTTTAATTTAGCCGACGTTGTCACATAGGTGTAAGACACCAAGACTCCAAAGTTCCTGGAGAGTTAGAGAATACTGGCATTTGCATTTGAATCTCAGCTGTTGGCTCCAAGTGTGAGGGAGGAGAAGGGGCACAGTCTCACTTCTTCCTACTTACACTTCTTGCATATGTTATTTTGGCAAGAAGAGGAATTCTGGAAGAGCAACAAATGCTGGGATAGGTCCCAATGTTTTTAAAGGCTGTCATATTAAAAATGAACTTTAAATTTGATATGTTGTTTGTTTGCTTGTTTGTTTTTGTTTGTTTGGTTTTGTTTTATTCAGGCATTTAATTCTTTATCTGATTGACTTTGAAGAAGTGTAGCTGAAATCTGTAAGGAGTTACAGAAGACATCCCTAGTAGTTTTCTGTGTCTGTCAGCCAAATCTCCCGCAGAGCCATTGGTTCTTGCCATTTTACCAAGTACAACCCTCATGTTAAAGATAGGAAATGGGGCCATCAAAAAAGTCTCACCAGAGCCAGTAACAAAGTCAGAAATGGCACCTCTATCCTGACTCTGCTGCCTGCTCTACTCACCAAGCCATGCTTCTTTCCTGGATGCAGAGAGAAATGTTTGCTTTTTAAGTTTAGCACAAACCCTCAATTTTCTGTTTTATTTCTAGCACTACATGCCTTTGCTCTTCCTTGGGGCATGTCTTTCATTCAGCCCCACTGCACCTGTATTTCCCTGCACACAAACACCCTGTAAAGCTCCTACTGGTGACCCAGCTGCAGTGGAGCTGTGTATGGATGGAGCGTCCGTCCAGCTGCCACTGCTGCTTTGTCCCCCACATTTACTGTGAAGGATCTGACAAGTTTTCTATGCTGAATGCAAAGTGGAGAGAAATGAAATTAGTGCAAATATTAAGGCAGTATCGGGATTGCATGAATATTTAAGAGTGTGTGTGAATTTGATGGCCAAGTGGCCACCAAAGGAAGAGAGAAAAACTCTGGCTACACTGCATCACAGGCTGTAATAGCTACAGATGAGAGACTGCTTTGTATTCCAGTTTTTCAGAGGGTAATGAGGAGTCACCTCTTTGAAAAGAGATAAACAGGCTGGATCTTCAACCCTCCCATTTGGGAACATTGATGTTTGAGGTGAAATGTTTATTGGCTCTAATGAGGTTGATGCAAAAGGGTGTTGGGTATTTACATACCAATTTCTAAACCTCCAAAAGAAAGGCGGTGATGTCTAAAAGCATAGAATGACACCCACCAGCATTTCTCTGGTTTCAAAGTAGCACTGTTTAGAAAAAATGACATCGCAATCTCAGATTTTTTTTTTTTTTTAATGCAAGAGCAAAGAAATTTGCAAAGTAATTAAGAAGCAAATAGCCTAAAACCATCAAGGAGACTAGATTTTTAAGAGTTAAAATGTTGTTGTAGGGTTCTTTGGTACAACCTACCATTAGCATTAAAAAGAACTGGACACTTGCATGGTGGCAGGCAGAATGAATGTGTTTTTTCCTAGACAGTGAGATATACCAGGATAGAAACACTTTGACATTAGAGCATTAGCAAATCCATAAATGATTAGCCAAGAAAAGAAATCTGGCTGATTGTTTGTCAGTTCATTTACCATTCACTGCAAAATATATGGCTATTGTCTCCTGCAGTCAGAACAGGGTGATACAATTCAAATAATAAAGATAACAGCCAGAAGAGCTATTTCACTATATGGATTGTGTACTTGGTCTTGTAAATCAATTTTTGTATACCTTGTCTTATTTGCAAGTGATATCTGCGGAGTGAAGAGACAAAGTAACCCACATCTAAAATAAATTGAATTAATCTAAAAAATAGGCTCACTACCATTTTTTGTTCCAGTGCTTACATAAGAAAAAAACTAGCTTTGTGTCACAATACAAATCTCAGTGTTTTACCTTTTCTGTGCACAAGTGAAATGAATTTGATTCAGCTAAGCACATTCCCAACTTTAGACCTGTTCTAAGTCCTGTTTTTAGCAACTAAACACTGCTTACAGTACTTTGCTGAGTCAGGGACTGGATTCAGGGACATGGATGGGCAGCCATATGCCAGGCACATTGTGGTGTACAATGTTTAATTTCCCAGGGGAAAATAAACCTTACAGAAGTTTTTCTTCATCAGGCCTTTTATTAGATACTGCTAGATCTGAGTCCCAGGAGAATGTTTTTCTATACTCCAATGGCATGTACCCTGCTAGAAAATATAAGAATTGGCTGGTCACACTAGGACCAGAAGTGGTACCAATGCAAACAGCCAACTAGACCTTTGCTTACATGTTTATTAAAAAAATTATCAGGAAGATAGGTGATCACCACCTATTCATATTTAACTCAAGGAAAAACCAAACCCACTCCTGAAAGGACACTGCCTATGGTCTTCTTGCATTGAAATGCCACACTCTCCCAGGGGCACTTTCCCCTTCCTACTGGTAAACAGGCAGTTGCTGCTGGTGTAGGATGATATACTTGATGGAAACTTGCTGACTGCTGACACCTAAGTGACTGTCCCCTCTCAAGATCACCCTTCTCTTTTCTTTCGTCTTCCATCATACACATACAGTAAAATTTTTTGAGCCAGGATTTTTCTTGCCACATTCCTGTATAGCAGCTACACCAGGTCATGGTGACAGATAGGCATCAGAGACAAAATCCAAACCAATTTAGTTCCTGATGATTTATTTCTTACCATAATGTTGAGAAAATGATTTGTCTTCCTGCTTTTCCACCTTTCCTTAAATCATCTTGAGAAGAATTCATATTCTGAGATACACTTGCATTCAACAGGCTAAGGGAAGGGATCTCCATCATAGACCACTTTTAATGCAGATTCACTTTGATATACCATAACTGTAACTGCAATTTTAAAGTCAGTCAACTCCCTGGCTTTTTAATCTACAGACTACTTGACTCTCAGAAAGTGATACAGATAACCAGAATTTTCAAGTTTCTTACTGATTTTCCAGTAAAAAGGAATTTATGCAACAACAGACTTTACTCATCACCTATACATGATCTGTATATACATAATTAGCTTTCTTCCATTAGTCTTAGTACAAGATGGGAGAAATCTGCCAGCTGAAGACAAATGGAATGCAGCAATAAACCAACAATCAACTCAGTGCTTCTAAAAAAGGCTTTGGAAAGAAGGGTCCACTTGTGGATGGAGAAACAAATTCAGCTTAAATATAGTAAAGCAAAAGCAAGGTAAAGATTACCCTTAGGGAAGATGGACTCCTGGGTGATAAAAGCCCTGCTCAGTCATAACTAGAAGCTGCTGCAGGGCAGGACCAAGCTGCCAGAGGGGAAGAAAGTGCTGCTTCAGTCCACTTTACTGTTGGGAGATAAAAACCACACATGGAATCATTCATCCCCAACTGCTTCAGTACCATTTCAGACTGAGACAGTTCTTCCATTGCCAGCTAAGTCATCTTTTTAAACACAAAATAGAGTAAATCCTGTCCTTTAGAGTTCCTTAGGGAGAAGGCCAGTCTTGCTATCACAAAACTTTCAGTGGGTTTTAGGTTACTTCCATCTGGGAAGAGAGTACATCCACACAAACCAAAGATCACAGACCAAACACAGACTCTGTGTCTGTGCAGATTCCTGTTTTACTACACACCCAGACATGAAGGAACTAAGGCCTGATCTGGAACACAAAGTTAATCACATATTAAGTCATCTTCAAAGTATGGAATTTTTCTTGCATGCTCCAGGGTTAGCATAGTCCAAATCAAATAATTGATGGAATTTAGTACGAGTCTGGAAAACACTGAACACTCCTGTTATTTCCATGCTCCATGGGGCTGGGATTTCATGACACAAAATGTTTGGCCACAAAACAAAAAGGCTTGTGGTATTCCTGGAGTCTCATCCATGCTCTGCCTTCCTCTTCCCTCCAGCTGTGGCTGCTGATTTCTGCCCTTATAGTGGGGGGAAATAATCAGGCTGGGATGTCAGAGGACACATCAACCCATGTTAATATGACTATCTTCATACCTAAATGTTGCTTATTGAACCAAATGATTTATGAGGAAGAAAGAAGCGAGATGCATAAGCAAATAATATCAACACAAAAAAACAATGACACACACATTGCAAAGGAGGTCAATGCATCAGACCAAATAGGGTTCTTGTCTCCATACCTCAAATATTTCTAATCTAGGACCCTATAAAAGATAAGCCTGCTTCATCTCTACCAAAACAGCTTCCTTCGACACTGCAGAAAAAAACCCCAACTTTGAAAAAGAGTAACACAAATTAAATTGTGTACACTGCAGGGATTTATCAATCTGTATCACCAAGGAAGAAGAAAAAGACAGACAAGCCATCTTTGTCTAACGTACTGTAGTGAGAGAATTGTCATTGTCTTTGGATTCTTCTATAAATAAAATAAATATAAAAAGACAAGTAATTTTCTCACCTAATTTTCCTGTAGAACTGATAATTAAGTGTTGTTGGCTGCATCACCAGCACAGATTTGTGATAGTTGATTTAGTGTCTCTGCACATTTAAAAGCTAAAAATTTTCTCTTTTGCTGAGTAAAAATACCTGTTTCATGGCCTTTTCTCTCTTTCAAGTAATAAGACAGCTTTACTTTTTTAAAACTTGCCATCAGTGAAAAGTTTTGCTTTTTGAAAAATCTTTTATGTGTCTAGGACCTCAGTAAGAAGTAATTACTGTGCATGTTGTAGAATGACTCTCAAGATATTAATAAAGTCATAAGATACTAGCCCATTTATTTTTAAAATATATATTACAAAGACACTGGCTTGAACACAAGGTCAAAGTTTAGGACAAACCTCTGACTGGGTGGAAGTCCTTAACTCACTGTGTGATGTTTTACACATCCATTAATTTATCTTAAGTGGGAAGTGCTGAAACTACAGCTAAGACAATACTGGGCATGGGAATAAATCATCACCTATGTGGGAAGTACTTGAGGCTTTCCTCACAAACGTGTCCATCCTTTTAGTGTGGTTCATTCTTCCCACAGGAGCAGCAGCAGCCTGGCAGTATTGTATTGCCAAGTCAAAGCTTCATGGTTGAGAGCCATGCAAAAGGAAGACAAACAGTTTGGACACATAAAGGAGAAAGTTTAATTTAAGGTACCCAAGTTGGAAATAGACAGTCAGAATCTTTGACCGAGAGCTTTGGCACACCCTCAGAACTAGGTGCAGCTAAGAGAACTCCTCTCTTCTCAGCTCTTCCTTTCTCAGTTGCCTCAGCTCAGGCTCCTGAAGACAAATCCTTCACACTGTGATGTTAGAATGTGTCTGAATGTGTCTGGCACTCCTCTCTAACCCCACTGGCTGACTGGCTTTAAAGGAAAACAATGTCTCTATGCAAATCGAGGGTCCCAACACCTGTGCCAGGGCATCCAGTGCTTTGCTTGTAGGCACACACCTTTCATTTCGTTACACTCATTTTGGCACAAAAATTAAAAAAAACCCTCCACCAAGAGATGACATTAAAATAAATTGTGTTTAAACGGAAACCAAGTACTTGTACAGTTTTCCCCAGTGTAAAACTTGTTTTAAGTTAAACCATTGAAACTTTCCTGACTACTTGAGGCTTTGAAGAATACCTACATACTACCCACGACACCACAAATTTCAGCAATAACCCCACAGTAACTCCCACATCATGTACACAGTAGCACAGAGCCTGCAAAATTGCTGTAACTTACCAGTCTCTGTACCTCATCAAAGCCTGCACACACACACACCAAGCTATGAACAGAGCTAATGACATACCATGGGGCCATTTTTGCCACCCTGAGTTAGCAAGAGACATTAAAGGAGACGTAAGGAGAGACTCCCTCAAAATGGCCATGTGAGAATATCCACAAAGGTAAAAAAATTGCATCATGTGTGCAAGTTTTCTTATGAAAGTAAATAATGAGATAGGAACAAAGTCCTAATTTAACTCTCCTAGAAGGAACAATGTTGTTTCTGCAAACTCTATTGCCTGAATATTGCACTGTAAATCCTTAAGGACTTGTTAGCTTCAGCAAGTCCCTCTGGGGTGATTTAGGAGGTTTATTGTTGTGTGTCTGTATATGGAGGCATTAGGAGAGATGGGAATTGTACGCAAACCTTTGCCACCACAGTTTTCAACCTGGAAAACTAAACTGCTATCAATTCCACCTTATGTTAGCATTCTTGCCCCTTGGCAATGGTATGCTGAGCAATCCAGTATTTACATACATATATGGTTTTCATTTCGGCAATTAAACATCAGGGACCTTGAACTGAAGCCCACAGTTGCCTGCAAGGACAGAAAGCCAATTTGACAGCAGCAACTGGCACGGGCTGAGCATTCTCCTCTGTCCAGCTTTTACCTGTGCTTTTGCCTGTCTGCCACTGAGCCTGAGTGTCAGCATGTGCAAAGCTCTGGCAGCAACATAATATTCACCAGTGATGCTTCAAAACTCAGTCTTTTCAAGACTAACCCTGCCATCTTATAAATTCCAGATAATATTTTAAAAGGCATTTTTAATGAAGGGCTTGTTATTTTCCAAGTAGAGACAGACAGCCCCAGTTTTCTTCTTTCTGTGTCTTGCCTTTTTCCTTATCACCATTGTGTAACAACCCAAAAGATACATGACATTTATCACAACAGTTCTCATCCATTCACCTGACAATTAGAAATGCCCAGCAGATGAGCTGGAGGCCTGGTATTTATGTTTGTATTTTTGAGTTTCAGCATTTCTGTAACCCTTCGTTACCACTAGTATAGACAAAAGTCAACACTCACCTCATACTGCAGGCACATCCACATCACTAAAACACAGGATTGAGTAGCTTAGGCATAAACTCTGGTTTGTGTAAAGAAGCACTTTCACCTGTATTTTATGTCAGCTGTCACATCACATCCAGTTGCATTTACCACCAGGAAACATTTGTCACAACTTCTTCTCCCTCTTGGAAGACAGGCATAAGTGTGGGGCAGTGATGAAACCTGCTGTTTCTTTGCCCATGGACAGCTAAGACCAGATTCTGCTCACAGCAAAACCAGATTGCTACTGTTTAAGAAAACATATCCTAACTACACTTCTAAACAAATGATAATACTTTTTTTTTTTTTTTTTCATACCTGGAAAATTTCGTTCTCATATCTCCCCACTGGTGATGCAACTCCATTTGCAACCCATTGCTCATGACCATCATGTATTTTCAGGTGTATCACACAGGCACATCATGCTCAAGTAAATCAGGATGACTAAGATTTAAATAAACAGAGAGATTTAGGGCAGGATTTAAATTAAATGATACAAATTATGATGTGTTTATGGCTAGATCTAGGGCCAACCGAGCTACTAAGGTCATTACTTCTGAATTTATTTGCAGAATAAGCAATTATAAGAAAAGCACGTTCTTGCTTAGATAGGTCTGCAAATAATGAAACATCATTAACATGCAGGAGACTCGTTACATTTTGGTGGATTTGATTTTGGAATACCAGGCTGGGTTTCTTGCTTCCCAGTCTCTGCAGCCCTGCCATCACCACTAGTTGCAGGAGCGGCGGTTTCGCAGGCAGTGGCATTCCCCTGCAGAGGCTGTAACACCACACTGCCCAGAGGCACGGCGTGTTGATTGAAGCATGGTCTCTATGTGTCATGTGTCAAGGATGATATGTCACCAAATCAGCCTTGCATCTCTACGCAAGGTGTTGAGATAACACTATCAAATCATGGCCTTGTGACTGTTTTTTAGTGTCTAGTATAACAAATGACTATAAGCTCACTCTGGATTAATGTCGGTGTCATGAATGTTTACTAATGCATATCAAAGCTGGGATCAATGCCAGGAAAGGATTTTAAGTGTAAGTTTACAATGCAACACAGACAGAGAGCTGACTTCCCCCCTCCAGCACAAATTACAAGCAAGTTTACACTGCATTGTGCGAGGGCAGAGGGCAATATTCCTGACACATTATTGAGAAAACAAAGCTTCCCTTCCTTCTTTCAGTGAAGGAACAACTTAATTTTGGTTATATTGGTATATTGCTTGAAATGGTGAGATAAATCACATTGTGGGCAAGATGTAAGCTGTGGCTTGTCAGTAGACTGTTACACGTGTGATTACAACTTTCACTGAACAATCCAACACCATCCAATTGGACATAGTCATGTTTTTTTCACTTCTCTTTTCATCATGTTCCATAGCTGGACATGTCTTCCCAAACCCTTGAAGATAGTCCATGATTGTGTCCAGTGCTAGTGTAGCAGCATGACACCATCTGTGCTCAGGGAAATTCCCTGAGCATGAAACACCCTGTCCCACCATGTTCCTCCCAAGCAGCTGGTGTTTTGCAGGGTCCCATAGCTCAGAAGTGAATGTCAAAGGATGCAATTTGAGGGAAATATGCTGTTGCTTTCAGTTTTAATGTTTTGCCATAGCTGCTTTGAAGGGCTTTGCAAGCTTTTCTTAATGGATTGCTTTTCTTCGTCAAATGGCAATATTTATTTTAACAAAAGAGTCTGGGGCAAATAGGTTAAAGGGAGAATCCTTCACTTTAACTCCTGTTTCCTGGAGAAAAGGAGGCGATTCCTACTTCTGCATTGGAGCCTAAACTCTGTATGGGCAATTCCTGACCTGCTGGATATCACAGGCCTTCAGCCCACTCCTCAGCAGGCAAGATTGTTTCATGGGGCTGTTTCATAGGGTTGTTTCATGGGGCCAAGACATACGAGAGACAAAGGACAGATAGAGTCCTTTCCTCATCGATGCAGCGTCTCTGCAGCCAGGTAGTACATCCTTTTGCATGTGCTGAAGCTGGCCCAAAGGGCTGGGACCCCTTGCCCAACAGCATTTGGTGGGCAGTGCTGCCATATACCATGCCAGGCTGCACATGGGTAAAGCAGTGCACATCTGTAGGAATCTGAGCACTGATATCTCACTTCAGCCTCATCCTGGATATGTGTTTGTGAAGGTATGTATTTTCACAGCCTTTATGAACAACAATAAATGAACAAAGATTATGGTTCTTTCAAGCAGTGATAGTGTCACAAGGAAGTGGCAGACTTGGGAAATCAACACGGCAGCTCCAGTCTATCAGCCTGGGAAGACCCTGCCCTATGCATCAATGCAACTGATCTCAACAGGCACATGCCACTGTCCTCTTGGGTCCTCACCATTGCAGCAAGTCCAAGAAAACATGTGTAAGCTGGACCTCTGGGAATTACAGACATCTAAGGCACACTGGGTGTTGCAGGTGTTACTGCCACTGCCTTTCTGCTCTCTCCCCAAAAGCAGGCAGCAGATGCTGACTCACCCCTCACCAGCTCCCAAGTTACAACCACTGAGCAAGGAGAAATAAGCTTGCAGAAAGGGAATGGCGTGTGAATTGTGGCTGCAAGTACTGGTCTCAACCTAGCGCTGTGGTGGCCGAGGAGCCAGCCAGAGCAGTGGACAGGACAGCAGCAGCCTGTGCAACCCCACACACTGCTGTGGGCAGCTCTCTGGCCATGTCAGAGCTGGGGCTGAAGCAAGTTTCAGGCAAGTTGAAGGTAAGATGGTGTTGTTGTTGGACAGAAGGTCCTGGCTAGCAGTGTAGCCACATGCTGCTCTGAGCCATCATCCAACCTGGCCAGGCTTCCTTGCCTGTTACTGAATAATGCAGCAACCTGCCACAGCCTCACGCCTTGGTGTTCCCATCTACAACCCAGAGTCCGTAAAACTTCCTTTCCTTCATGGAACATTGCAAAACATTTGGACCCAAAGCTCTAGCTAAGAGCCAGCATTACTGGCTGAAGGTAAAACTGCAACAACCTTGAACTTGGGAGGAGGAGGGAAGGAAAGAAAACCTCTTCATGTGAACTCACACCAGCACCACAGCTGAATGCATAAATGAAAAAGATCTTCATTTTGGAAAGGGTGGGCACATTGAGGCCCTTGTAGGACTAAGCAAAACAGCTGAGCTGTGACCAGCTAGCAGCCACAACTGGAAGCCACAACTTCCCTGTTCACAGCAAAAGCATCATTCACTGAGAGGCAGTGGTGACTAAACGGCCATGAAAGAATACAAAAAACAAATTTTGAGCTGATAGCCAACCTGCTTCACTGTCAGCAAGGCAGTGGCACAGGAGGAGCCGGCACCTGATGGGATGGGCACATGGGCTGGGTGCCTCCACACAGCAGCAAGGGGAGGGCGGCAGAGCCCTGCTCTGGGAATCACCACGATTAGAAATGCACTTAAGTAAAACACGCACAGGGAGCACCAGAGGCTGCATGATGTTTTTATCTATTAATCTGTCTTTGTTGCACCCCTGGGTTTAGAGCAACTAAACTTTTTACTTTTAACAAAACCAAGAGTTTATAATCCAGACTGCCTGAATCAGAAGAGTACAAAAATTGAGCTTCAACCCCCGCTTTAATTTCCTTCAGCAATTTATCACCTCTTTGCAGCTCACACATACAGAACAACCAGAAAAATTTCTTAACACCCCTTTGGCAAGCCACACGGAAGCAACTGCCACAGTATTTTTTTATTATTGTTTTCAGGGCCTATGGCAAAGAAGACCTTAAAAAAAAAAAAAAAAAAAGAAACCCAAACCAAAAAAAAAAATAAAAAAAAAAAAAAAAAATTAAATATTTCCTTCCACAGGCAAGACACATGCAAAGAGCATGAGAATTCACATGAAAGGGCAAAATAGTTTTTTTAAACAGAATTTCCCTGGAAAACATATTGAGAATAGTGTAATCCTCAAATATGTATTTGCACTACCTACATACACATGTGTTTGGCTGTGCATTATTATATATTTATACAAATTATTTTAAATGCAGTAGAGAAGGTGTTGCTTGAAGTTTTACATATGAGCAGGAAAATGGGAAGTAAAATTCATTCCCTGCTCCAAATCCACTAGCACTGCATATTAAATTAATATTTTTCTATTCTCTTTCTCTGGTTTTCCATTAAAACCTCAGACCAAGCTCAGGCAGCCTGTATAATTTCAGGACAGATGGAATTGCCCTTGTTATTTCCCATTCACACAGCAAAGGATTCTCTAATGAGATGAATACTTGGGGCTCAGGTTTTTGCTGCCCCATAGCCTAGATTCTCATTTAACAGTGCTGTGAAGTGGTGGTAAAATGATGCCTTACTAAATGGCAGTATTTTACACGCACTATCCCAACCTTCAAAGCGGTGTTAATGACTATGCAGAGTACAGAGCCAGAAGAATCAGACCTTAGGTGTTTACGGCCAGGAAAAGTGAGAGCAAGCACAGCTCTCTGTACTTGCAGTGCTGCATCCCTGCCACGTAGAGGCTTGTACAGCTCATTCAGTTCTGTGCATGACCTGCTTGTAGCCATGCAGCCTTCTTTGGACTAGGGTGATAGCTATGCCTTCTCTAATTTGCTGTTTCATTGCAGGTTTTGTAGCCAGGACTTGATGTCAAAGGTTTCTTTCCCTCATCATGCCCAGACCAAGGATATATTTAAGCCACATTAAATGCTAGAAACAAATCCAGCCCAGCTTTGAGACCACCACACAACCAGACATATTATCACCTACCCTGGGGCTTGTAACCCTTTCATCACTGAGATTCATCCCTTGCATCCCACACAAGTGTGACCAGGTTAATTCATTCCCTTCACTCACGCTTACCATTCTTAACTCTGCTTTGCTGAGACACATTTCCACAAAACTACATAAAAAAACAACAGTGTTATTTCCAAGCCATACTTCATTAGGTCTGCTGCTGGAGCACCAAGCAGAAATTTCCTGTTTCTGACTCTTTGACGGACCTGTGTCTCTGTTCAGAGCTTCTTGTCTGACTCTCAAATCACAAGTTCTCCAAGGTGGGGAGCATCTTTCTGTTGGGAATCTGCCAGTCTGCTGGTATAGTGGAGTCCTGACCTGAGAGCAAATACAGACCAATCTTTCATCTCTTAGAGTGTGTAGAAAAAAAGAATTCTGCCCAAATCACTTCAACTAGTCTTCTCTGAAAAGTTTTGTTACACTGCAGGATGAACACTTTACATGGGAAAGGTAATCAGAACCATTACCATTTGCTCTTGAGATTCTTTTCAAACACCATGTCTATGGAAATAAACCTTCATGTAGCTGCATTTTGCTCCCACAGCCTCTCAGTAAGTGGTGAATCCCCTCTCTTCTCTCTGTGCCCTTGATGGGCTTGCAGAGCCCACTGAGAGGAGGCTGACATGCAATCCACTACGTGCCAGCATTGCAGTTCCCTGCTGTGCCCTATCTCCTGCACATGCAGAGACATTTGCCAGCTTGGGGCAGTGGTGTGTTGGCACTGGGGTATCAGTTCCTCCTTTCAGAAACAGAAAATATAATGGACATGTTATTTTTCATCCTGGGACCACCTACCTACCGATGGCCCTACAGCACTGTTAACATGCAATCCAAACACTGCACAATTTGCATATAGACAAGTTTTCCTCTTAAGCCCCATGTGCTTTGTACTAGAAATATGTGCGTCCATGTGTATTTCTACTGCTTATACCAGAGGCACAAGGGACTGTACATGTGTGCAGATGGTGATGCTGGCACAGCAAACCCTATGCAATTTATAATAGAATATGGTACCAGTCAGTCATTGCATCACTTCAAATCTGCCTTTTTCCTTTCTTATACTACATATTGTGCATTTCCAGAAGTACTTCCACAGCAGATAGGATTTCCTTGGAGAAGGAGAGGGACTCGTCTACTTGATGTTAGGCATCTTATTGAGACTTCTAAGCTGCCTGCCCTAACTTCTTTTATGAAGTATTCTAAACTTGGCTTACCTCTGTCTTCATTCCAGGCTGATTTCAGAATAATTATTATTCCTGAGTTTAGAGTGAAAAATCAAGCAATGTAAACATTGCAAACTCAGAGTAACTGACCTCCTGGGGCAGGCTTAGTGAGGGATTTGATCCTGTCCACCAAAGAAGAGGGATAGCACCATGTGGCCAAGTGGTCGTGAGATAAGGTACGGAGAGGCAGGAGGCAGTCCTCAACACCTCTGGGTACTCTGACCATACCCATCACTGCTGTTGGCAGGAAGGGTCACTGGAATTGACACCATTTTGGGAACAGACAATTCTTTACAGCTACCCATGGGAATTGATGCAAAAATGGCTCATAACCAAAAATTCAGTAATGCTGCAAAGGGTGGGTAAATTTGCACTAGAAGAATAAGACCAGGTAACATTGGCTGTGTTCTCCACCTGAGGAACTGCTTCTGCCTACTGCACCAGGCTTCTGACAGTGCAGCTCACAGGGACACCCCAAACTAAAGAAACAGTGCTGGTCATTGCTTTCATTTTTTCCTTAGTGTAACTGCATCCACAAAAGGCTTTTGGTAGTATAGAGCTGCTGTTTAAAAAAATCACACTTCAAATCAAGAGTATTTTTCTGGTAAGAGTTGCTGGAGTGTGATCTTTTAAGCACTTTACACTTGTGATTCTCCTCTGTCGTGCTCATCCCACACCACAGCACTGCAGGAATCAGGAGCACTCACACAACATCAGTAGGCAATCTTCCCTGGTCACAGCATGTGCCCAAAGTGTATATTAAACACCCATCAATATTTGGCACGAGGACACTATTTGCCATCCCACTGTCACCCAAAGACATTTCAGCTTTAAAGCCATACCTGTACAGATTTAAATTAAACCTGCACCTATACAGCTTTAAATTCAACCTGCCAGGGACTGCTTTTGGCCACCGAGGCCAGCCAGCACAGTATGGTCTGTGTCTATGCTACCGGCTGCTCTCCTTTTCCAAAACCTGCCTCCGGTCTGGTCACTGGGAATGGCCCATGCTGGCTCCCAAGCACTGCCTGCGACCTGCTGGGAGGGCTGCTGCCTGCTTGGACCAGGTAGCAGCACAGATGACCGAGTTCCCGTCCCAGGGATTTTCCCTGCCGCTGTTTTTTGACTCAGATGGACGCAGACAAGGCGTCTGCACAGACTGCAACACGTGCTGAAGACCTTCGCTTACGTTATTGCACAGAAGGATTAGGACACCATAGGTTCGGGTGAGCAAACAGTCTTCACAAAGAACAGTTCAGCAAAGAATTTACACTTATGCTTGGCTATGAGTCATGTAAAATCTGGGATAAAGAATCCTCTTTCTGTGCCTATCCATTGTAAAGTGGAAAACCAGTAGGAAATGCAGGTCCTCTGGATGCCTCCTGAAGATTTGCAGCATATGTGTGGTAGTCATCATGATGTCCACCCAGTATTTAACCAGAACCCACCCACTTTTAGCATGAAGATGGTGTCCTTGTAGGTCTGTCATATCCCCTGAGTGACCTGACATGTCTTGCAGTGGTTTGTCAGCTCTTTAGAGATGAAAAAATGGAGAAACCATAGAAGAATACAACAGCAAGGAAAGCTCTCCAGGGGCAAATAATAATATTTACTAGAGCAATAAAGATATCTGGAAAAAATAGGCTTCAATGAAAATATTTTTTATAAACTGATGTTTCTGAAAGGTTATCCCTTTTATCCAACTATTACTTGAGCTAGTAACTCAATTTACCTCTCCTTGCTGTTTTCCTTAGACTAGCCTAGCTGTTACTGTTAAAATTACTCTCACTCTCTGCAGAGGACCAGATCACCTAAAAGAACCAAACCTGCTGCTTCTAGATGTGATGCAAACACTTCATACCAGTGTCAGAGCAACCTGCATCCCTTTCCATGGCATAATCCCATGAAATCAGAATTTGAGGACTATCCAGCCCAGCTATTAAAATATGCATGTCTAAAGCAGGGAGTAACTTCCCAATCCACTGTGTGAGCATCATGTCTGCAGATAACAAAGTCCTACTGGTTGGACAGACATGAGATTAGATTGGATCAAATTAGATTTGATTAGATCAGACAATTCAAGACGGGTGCTTTATTTTCTCTTGACAAGGTACTTGCTCTTGTGCTGGGCTTTTAGGGAGCCATGAAACATCTTGAATGTTTAGAAAATATAAATACATTTGTATTCTGCCCAGAATTTGTGATTTTGTTATTGTTAAAGATTTAAGAGGGGACTGAGGTGCAAAACCAAATTTTGATCCTGTTCAAGACATATGTACTGTATTACCAAGGCTATTGGAAGTGCTAAATTACAATGTCACGTGGAAAATTTTTAGCTGGGAAGGAGAGATGTGCTTGCAGTTTAAGAGATAAATAAATAGTGAATGTTTAAATATTCTCACAGCAAAAAATAAATACCTTCTGAATACATTGATTCCTCTCTCAAGACATAGTTATTTGTTTGCACCATACAAAACCAACTGCACTGTAATTTTCTCCAGCTGAAATAGCTGCTATACTTCTGTTCTGAAGGTTATTAGACCAAATTTTGGCATATCCTCAAAGTCTGAATGCATCAGTGAACTACAGGAAACTTCCCTTACATTTAGCATTATGCAGACTAAATGTTGAGTTCTGATTTATTCACTGACAGGATTCCTCAGCCTTCCCTTGCTCTCCTTTTTTTTCTGCTGAAGTAAGGGCTCAAATCCAGACACCTCAGGTTCTCTCAGCAGGCCTGCAGCCTCTCACTGCTCTCTGTGCATATGAAGGGAAATGCCATGTTTCTGGTTTTTGTTTGGGAGCTCTCAATGAAGAGTTGAAAGAAAAGGCAAAGTGGACACTTCTCATTAGGGGAAGAGGGAACACTGAACTTCCTGAAGGAAGTTAGCTTTATATACTTTATATACTTTTTATATACTTTATATTATAGAGCTGGAATTTTTTAGTTGTCACATATACCCATGAAATAGCTTCACTCTTGTGTTCTCCATATCTCTTTATCCTTCAAAAGGTTTTCCAGAATTAAATAGGAAATAACTTCAAGTTTCATCCACAAACTACCTGTTCTATCGGGGACAAGGTCATAAGATGCATGTGCAGAGAAGCAAAATGAAGGACAGGGCTGGAAGGTTTTCCAAAGATTCTCAGGCTCCTCACTGTCTACAGAGGGCATCAGAGAAACAACTTAGCTTAAGTCACTTCAGTGGCTTAAAAGGCAAAAGGAAAATAAATTCTCCAGACAGCACTGATGTACAATAATGGGGCTACTCAATCAAGTCATCAGTGGCCTCAGGTTTATCCTGAAGGTGTATCAGATCCAATCAGCTTCCTAACTATCATGGCTTTTACAGATTTCTTATAGAAAACAAAGGAATAAGGCCATGTTGGTGCTCAGACTTCTCTTTTGGGGGATGCTTCTTATACATTGTTTGAAAAGTTAACTACATGGTACAAGTTGCTTTTCTGTGTTTTTGGAAACCCATGGTCACAATCACAGATAAATTTAAGTGAGTTCTAAATGCAAGGGCACATTTACATTTGTGTGCTAAGAATGGTTCAATTTAATAAGTGGGGAAAAAAATCAAACCACATTTAAGGTATCCTTGGGTTTCCTTCTGTACTTTATTTGTTTCACTGGTTGCAGTGCTCCTTCTCTACTCATTAATTTTGGAGTGGATGAGGCAGACTGCGCCATCACTCAGTCACATTTCAGGAAAGTCACCACTAGGATGGCACACCTGAAAACATCCCTCCTCGGGCTGTCTCTTCAGACCCACCACAGAACCACAGTGGCTTTTGTGCTGTTCAAAACATTTTATTCCCTCAGGAAAAAGAGATAGAAGAGGAATGTGAAGACGGACACCATTCAGGACACATACCAGGTTTGTGAGCAACATTGAGAGACTTCCTTTGGATTCTCTCCCATGTCCTCCTCCTGCCCTGCACAGCATGGTTCACATCCATCAGCTACAACCTGCACACAGCTCTGTCATCCACACCACATTTTGACTGAAGCTAGTGATATTTTTAGGAACTGGATGTTAACCTGCATTTCTATAGATTTACCTTTGTCTGCAATTCTTGCATCTTCTTGGATAAAAAGAGAAATGTTTTTTGAGAAGTATTTAACTGTTTTCATGTGTTCTCATGAATTACTGCAGTTGGGTGCGGCCCTTCATATCTTCTGTGTACAGGCTCTGACGAACAGCAGCAAAGACAGAAGTGCAGATACAGAGATAACATATGGTCACCTCGAAACTTGGCATCACTGTTGTCTATTGAAGCCACTGAGATTGCTTCCAGTGAGTGGGCAGAGGATTTCAGATATGACATTTAAAAGGCACAAGTGAGAAGCTTTAAACTATAACGTGTTACTAACAGAGCTAAAGCAGTCTGACAGCCCCTAGCAGACATGCGGCAGCCTGGGAGCTCTGTCTTAGCTGCTTTTCTTGGTCTCCACTTGACAGCAGGAGCCCCTGAGCCTCAATAGGTATAGTCACAACTCCTCGGAGAAATTAGTGGGAATGTGTTTTGCTTTTATTCCTGCTTTAAGTTAAACTCTTTGCCTAAAGCACCCATGGTGGCAGGTGACAGGCTTCCCTTTATTTTGCCTGAGGTGGGGGTACCAACAACTAGGTTTCAGAGGCAGCAGGTTTGTAATGTGAATCACCACAATAGTGCTGGTTTAAGCAATTTTGTCATAAGTGTGGCTTTTGAACTCTGGTGGCATAACTTAAAGCACAAGAGGGGCAACACAGCCTGGCCCTGAGTAGATGAAGTGACTATAAATGGCAAATGCATTGTCTATCAGCATTGGCAAGCTGAAATAAGGCCCAGCACACCCTAAGTCTGTTCTGATGGTGCTGGTTTGGGTGGTTTGCTTTTACAAAAAAAAAAAGTATTTTGAAACTGACACTGTATTATGCTGTCACATAGTTTTAATGGAAGTTATTTCACTGTCATTTGAGGCCATTTTGTTACAACGATGCACAACATAGGGAAAAAGAAAACAAAACCCAGTGGCAAAATCACCTAGAGACAGATGGTGACATTGAATCATAGGATCATCGAATGGCCTGGGTTGGAAGGCATCTTAAAGATCATCTAGTTCCAACCCCCTGCCATGGACAGGGACACCTTTCACTGGACTGGGTTCCTCAGAGCTCCATCCAACCTGGCCTTGAACACTTCCAGGGACAGCTTCTCCAGACAACCCGTTCCAGTGCCTCACCATACTCACAGTAAAGAATATTTTCTAACATCTAGTCTAAATCTACCTTCTTTCACTTTAAAGCCAGCACCCCTTGTCCTGTCACTACATGTCTTTGTAAACAGTCCCCCCTCCATCTTTCTTGTAGGCTCCCTTCAGGGACTGGAGGGCTGCAATTTGGTCACCCTGAAGCCTTCTCTTCTCCAGGCTGAACAAAACAAATTCTCCTTCCCTTGTAGGTGAGCTTCTCATTCCTTCTAATCCACTTGGTGTCCCTCCTCTAGACTCACTCCAACAGGTCGATATCCTACAACGTGATGTGTAGAACAGCCCATGCAGCCAGGTCTCATCTCGGTTCCTGTAAAGCCTGTCCTAACCTGGAAGTGGTAACCATGCCAGAGAGGAGCCTTGTTTGGCACAGACAGATGTATCAGGAAGATACCATATGTAAGTGCAGGTATACCAATATAAATGCATCTTATGGCATACATGTTATTTTCTTTCCTCAATCAAAGTTGCTACAAAATCATTACAGCCTTTAATCTGACCTGAGCCTCTGCAGGAAGGAGTATTACTTTAGCTAGATGAATTGACCTTATTATCCTCTATACACTTCAGCAGCTTAAGCACCTTGCCAAGTAGATTTTTAGCAGTAGAGGGGTCTTTAGCTTGTAAAGGCACAACAACACACTATGGTTAGCAGTTGAGGGAAGGTGCTTTTGGATAAAACCCAGTAAACAGCACTGGATTAATAATGTTCACTTTCATAGTATTCTTCATTTTCTAATTTATCATAGTCTTAAGATTCCTCTGGCCATGTGCTTCCTTCTGTCCTGCATCTGGAGTCAGGGGTAGAGTGTGGGGTCTACCTCAGATCTGTTGCCCATGTTTCTTAGTCCAGCCTCCGCTGGTCTGGCGGAGGCAGATCCTACTGCTGCAGCAGATGTTTCTGCTCCCTCGGATGTGCCAACTCCTACTTCAACTGACTGCATGGTCACAGGCCATGTGAGGAGGTAGAAGCCACAAGTGAAAGACAGGGTGAAGAGGTGGCACTTTAGCTAGGCATTGTGTTCACCCTTTTTTTTTTCTCCCAGGTAATAGACAAAATGATTCAGGATAGATATGAATTTAATTATGGCACCTCACAATAGGAAAAGTGATGAACTGAAAATGTGCTCAGTTTTTCTCCTTTAAGCTTTAAATCAAGCACATGGGAAAAATATGATCTAGTTCAAACAGATATTAGAAATATCCTCAAATTAATGTCCTTATGTTGTCTATCTAAAGTCCATCTATTTGTCTGAAGGTATGGGGAAGCCTTACTGTTCTATGTGATAGACCAGCTACTGCAACAAAGAAAATGTGTTTGTTGAACAAGCCTTAAGAAAGACAAGTGAGAACTTGCAGGTGATGACTGAGGAGGTCCATCCAGCTTCCTTGGCAGCCAATGTTCAAGGAACATAATGCTGCCCTAACTTGCCCCTTCAGAAGGAACTGGACAGTTGACATGCAACTTTGCCCGTTTTACATTCCTCTCAATTTTTTCCAGATTAATTTCTGAACTTGACTTCTAACCAAGATCTCAGCAAAAAGCTGAAGTGTTTTTGAAGACTGAACAAAACTACCTGCAGAGTTCAGAAGTTGGACTACCTCAGCTATGTGTGTGAGGTGGGATGGATTTGCACACAGCACTTGCACACAGCAGGATTTTTCCGAAGTTATGGTATTAGTCAAAAGGTTATGAGTGGGTGTAGAACTTAGATTTAAATGAACTTAAGAACACAGATTTAAGTAAAGTTTTTTTTCATTCTTTTTTGTTATACAGTCTAGAAATAATCAGTAGGAATATATTGCTTTATAGAAGAGTCTGACTTGTAATAAATTTAGAGCGGTAAAAGAGTAGTAATGGAAAAAGACCAGCAATGAAGTGGAGGTGAAACAAAAGGACAGATTTGAGCCCTTTCTCTTTAAGATAATTTGCATTGGGCTTTGCTCATTTCTCTGGGTAAGTCCAAGCCATTCTCCTGTGCTCATCCCTGCCTTCTCCTTGCAAACTCTGAGCTCCCTTACAAAATAAAGCTCTTTCTGATGTCATCAAGCACATTGATGGGTTTATAGAATAGCAATTTAATTATTTCAAAAGCCATCTTTACGGGTCCCATGACTTCTCATTGAGCTGCTTAGTAGAAGTTTCCTCAATCATGTCTGAACAGGTTGCTTTTGTACCAAAGTGAAGTTTTTATCAAAAGAAAACAAAGCTTTAATGGCATTACAAAAGCTCTTCAGAGCTAAGTGTATCTTCAGTCATCAGCCCCTCCTCAAAGATACAAGGATGTTTAGACAGAACACCCACTTGATGACAGACTGCAAGAACACAAGGATTGGCATTAAATAAGAATCTGTATTTAAAAAAAAACAAACCACAGTTATCACGGAATATTCTGATTTGAAAGGGGCCCATAAGAATAATCATTGAATCCAACGCTTAAATGAATTCCATAGAAGGATTGAGCCAGCATTCTTGGGGCTAGGAATCAGCTGCTCCCAAAAGCTTTCAGGCTCAAAGAGCAGCGAAACCAGAAAAGTGGTTGCAGAAATGCAACATCAAAACAACTTCAGTCAAGAGAAAGACAATTTCAGCCAAGATGAAGTCTGTATCTCGAGGAAAATCTGCAAAATTTTGGTTTGGGGTTTGTTTGATTTTCTTTTTATTTTTTTTTTTTTTTTTTGGTCGGCATTTAAACAGAATCAAAACCACAGGGAAAAAGAAAAAAGTTGTTTTACAATGTTTTCAGCTCCTGGAAACTTCAAAACGTGATCCAGACAGATGTGGAAATAGAATTAAACCAGTAAAAAAACCCCATCGTCAGTATTGCCAGTCTATAGGATTCTAAACCAAAGCAATGTTTTGAAAGTTTCAAAACCATTTGCTCCTTTCTCATGGAGGTAATGCTTCAAAAACTCAAGAAGTTCAGAGCACTGGTTCTTGGTTTGTCTTTGTCCAGTTTAAATACAGACCATGCCAGAAGTGTGACTTTTTCCACAACAAAATTAGGAACATAAAAATCTCCACAGATATTTAAAGTAAGTTTAAAGTAATTAGATTATATTGTATAAGCAAAAATATAAGATTATCAGTACTAATATAATTTTTTCCCAAATATATTCTGCTTTATTACCACTTATGCATCTTGGAATATGCATATAATAGTTAATTATTATTACACTGACGTACACTCTGATTGTTTTAAAACCACATGATTTCATCTTTCACAGCAGTTACTATTATTCTTCATTTACATTTTAATTTTTTTGCTTAATCCACTAAAAATAAACAGTTACATTAAAAACCTAGTGTTATTTGTGATCAGGTACTTTCTTAATATACTCCAAGAAAGATGTGGCTTCTCTTTATCCATAGAGAGTGCCTGAGGGGTTTTTAAAGTTAAAAAATATACACATAAAGGAAGGTAGTAAGGCTTTTGATTGTTGTCTGCATATGAATTACATTTTTCTAGTCCCTGAGGCCAGAAAATTGCTAAAATTAATATAGAAGACATAGAGAGAGACCTGACTTCTGTAGATAGGACCTTAAATGTAAAGTCTTCAATCTAGCATGTCTTTATTTTTATACTTATGCAGCTTTAAATCTAGCTTAGCACTTCAGAGAAGGGACGTTCTTAGAAATGCACCAGTTTAAACACTTTAAGGTGAGAGAGACGCAGTAAAATCTCTTTTTAAGTAAAACTAGAGCATCTTCAGCCTTTCTATGGAGAAAAAGGCAATGGGAAAATAGGGAAAACCTCAAGTCATCTTAATGTGTAACACAGCAGTGACACAGAAAGACCACAAAGCTCAGATCTTCATAGCTGATTTGTATAAGTTGGAGATAAGCAGACCAGAAAAAAAAAAAAAAAAAAAAAGGAAAAAGAAAAAGAAAAAAAACCTAAACAAATAATGTGGGGCGGGGTGGGAAAGTAAAAAAAGGATAAAAGTAGTGAACCCTATGGCAGGAAAATTAAGTTCAAAAGGGAATTCCAAGTGCTGCAGATGATGAGTATGTTACTCCCTGATCTCTTTGAATTAACTTTGGTCTTTGTGACCAGGTGATGTGAACAGGACCAGACCTGCACAGTCCTTGTATTCACCAAGCAGCACCCAAGAACCCCCTCAACTGGCAAGTCAGCAATGCTTCTCTGCCTTCCATGCAGAGCAAAATCCACAAGGGCCATGTGTGTGGCACAAACCTGCCCTGTCCAGTGCCAAACAGGCAAGGCAAAATCAAGGTGGGGGAAAGAAAAAAAAAAAAGACATTAAATCAAAATGCAAATCATTTATACGTCAACATATTGAAAATCCTGTTGTTAAAAAGAGCAGGCAGCAGAAGGAAACCACTTCTCTTTAAAACTGGCAGTGTATCGAAACATTTTTAAAAATAATCAGAGAGGTGCAAACCACCAAGGGGTCCCTGCTGCTTGCAAACTGGAAAGTGGCTTGTACTTCTCAGGGCATGACTGATTTCGACCCTGTTACAGGTCAGCACACTTCCCACATGAGGCTGAGATACAGATCTCTGCCGATTGATACAGCCAGCCCCAGACCCACGGCAGCCCAACTGCAGTGACACACAGCAATCCAGCACCAGCTTTCCAGCATGCAGTGACCGAAGGCTGGGGGCTCTCCTCCCTGTCAGCAACCAAGAGATGTTCAGGAGATGGATTTTTTTGGCCGTGGATGGTGACCTCGGGACCTCTCACTTTTCAGGCAGGGCTGTAGCACTCCGTGCAGCAGAATGGTGTGGTCCATCAGCAGCAGGCCCAGAGGGCTAGTGCATGCTATTTGGGCTAATGGGAGCGTTGGCTTTTCCCATAGTGCTTTCTTCCCTAAGAGTTACTCGCAGCAAGAATGTGTCCCTTGTCTGCTTATAAAGCGAGGGATGGGCAGAGCCACTGCAAAGGCTCAGCCCTGGAAAGTGACCCAGAGCTGGGCCTCAGCTCCACCTCCGCAGCTGTGATTTCATGGTATGATACGGTTCGGTGCTGACACTGGGCTGGTGACCTGCCTCCTCCCTGGGCTGCTGATCCTGTGGTGCTCCGACACCTCCCGCAGCAGCTCAGGTTCGTCTGCAGCCGGCTGACAAGATCCCCCTCTGCCATCCCCAGGGATCACCCAGCAAGGTGGTTCCAGGGGAAGGAGCCAGCAGCTCTGGTTGCAGAGCGGTGCTTTGGCAGACGGCACAGCCAGGGTCAGACATTCCCCCAGGTCCCCTTGGTCCAGGCCCACTGCCAGGCTGCGGATGCACTGGACAAAGGGATCCACGGCTGTCCTGTCCTCCCTCGGCAGGTTCCCACCCGCACAGCTAGGAAGGCCTGACAAACAACAGAGGATGCTCTGCTAGGGCTGACAGAAACAAACAACGCAATTACCCTCTGCCGATTGCTTCAAGTTGCAAACAAAAGATGACAAACAAAACACACAACAGATCCCCCTCCAGGCCCGCAGAGCAATCAAGAGGAGGCTGACAATGGCAGGGCCCCTCCAGCTCTGCGCCAAGGACACTCACCCCCAACAACAAGCACACGCTGCTGCCTCGCAGAGCCCCTGGCCACCCGCCATCCCTTTTGTCTAGCACGTATGGAGCCCATCCTTGCTTGCAGACCGCCTTGGCTATGCCAAAGCTCCATCTACCACCGGCTTCCTTGCCAAGAGTTCAGTACCTCTTCCTGCTGCAATCTCAATGCTCCACTGTCAGCTCCTGCCCGTGCACCACCACTTCCTCCTCCTTCCTGGGCAGCTGGATGTGACACAAGGGTTAACATGAGTTAACCCAGAAATGAGTCAGCAGGTTCCTTGCCCCGAAGTCACTGCCTGGTTTCCAGAAATGCTGACTATTTTCAGATCAGCCCAACATCTGAAGAATAAATGGAAATGTGACTCTGAGCCTCAAAAGCTGATGAACACATAGATGATCACTGTGCTCCCCAGGCTAACTCCTCAAAGTAGCATATAAGAACCTAAAAAAACACCTTTTATCCAACGCCAATTTGACAACCAAAACTCTTCAGTTGGGTGCTGTTGGGTCTGTGCAATAAATGTAATTAATTTACCACTGCTATACTGAGAAGTGCAATGCAAACTCCTCTGCTTGCACTTGTTTCTGAGGCTTGTGGTCTCCATCCTACCTCCCTTCCCTGCCAGCATTTCCTTAAAAAAAAAAAAAGCAGCACAAGGACACAATGTTTTTGACTAAGAAGAAAAGCATTTTTTCTCCTCTCACCTAACTCTGAGGGTATGATGATCAGGGCTGATGGGATTAGGAGGTCAAGGCTGGTTTGGCTGAGTACTGGGGAGCTTGTTCAATGGACAACCCCAATCTTACACAACTTCTAAGCAACACATGAAGCCCAAAGAAGAGAGTAGGATCTCTGTGAGCTGTAGCTGCAAGAGAGGCAGGAAACACTGTGAGAACACTTTTTCTTAACATCAATGTTTCCACTTCCAGAGCAGGAAGAAGTCCTCCACAGAAAGACTTTAAATTGAAATGTTCAGTCAGTATACAAGATAATCAACATTTTTAGGACTTCAAAGAACACAACTAATGGAATCTGTGGTAACAGCTTCAGGCAAGGGACACTTTTTCACTTCATTATGAAGTACTAGAAGCAAATGTTCACATTTCTATGATTTCCCATTAATCTAAGCACTGTTTTAGAGACAAATGCCATGTACTTCAATAATGAACCTAAATTTGGAAATGGGCAGCTTAGATCATAAGGATCTATAAATCACAATCTGTGTCTGCTGACTTCAAGCGTTGTCAGCCTGTACAGATTATCATAAGTCTTATGAATGTGTCACCTTCACTAAAGATTTGTATCCTATAATCATGTCATTTGATGACAAGCTCAGGTTGTCTGCTTATTTTGGTTTTTGGGGGTTTTTTTGAGGACAAAAAGCAAGTCAAGCAGATCCACATTCACTCATGCTAATTAAATAGCCCACACAGAAGTTTATAACATGGTCAATCTAGGGCTTGAACCTTGGTTTCTGTGATTTATTTTGCCAAATTTATCAATAGCAAAAGGTAAAAACCAACTGGGAAAAATAATTGAGATTTGATGGGGAAGTCAAAAAATCTGAAGCTGTTTCAACAATTTCTCTTCATTATGTATATATTTTTATACTTTTTTTCCTGAGGAATATTGCTTATTATTTACATGGCAAAAAGATGGCAACATGTACAAAGAAAAAGCATTGTGCTTTTACACAAACATAAATGAATAATTCACCTAAAATCACTGTATATTTCTGTCCATGATTTCACTGATTTTTGAAAACAAATTCTTTTTGTTGAATTATTTTTTCCTCCAATTTGTCCATTTCTCCCTACCCACTCTCATTCCAAGAACTAGTCTTCCACAGCTGTCATTTAAAATAACCTGCCTTACAGCTATTCAGACAGAAATTCTGCTTATTAAAACTGATTTCAAGGGACCATTTTCATTTTGGCTCACCCATTCACATAAATTTAACTTCTCCAATATTAAGTTCAAACAGTCCCCATTTGCAGCTCATGAGTAATTTTTAATGCACTTTTACCACAAATAAAAAAAAAAAAAAAATATCCCACTAGTTTATTTAACTAAGTCTCCATTAGTCATCACGAATCATATCACTAACAAATATGGGTTTTATTTCATATACCCATTGGGCGTTCATGGTGAGGGTGGAGGTATGAGTGGGAGAAAAGAAGTTACTGAGGTTAAAAAGAGGAACATATGACTGTGTATGCCCCTGGTACTTCTGCTGCTTATTTTCCCTTTGCTTTGTATCGTATGCTGGTAGGCACAGAGCCAATACTCTTGCTCAGAGATCAGTTGCTTCTGAAGCGATTTCTTCTGCACTTTTTAGCTAATGGATGTGGTTGTCTATGTGGTTTTATTTCAGCGTGTACAAGTCCAAACACAACATTCATTTTGGCATATGTCTCTGTATTTTCCCCACAATATTTATCTAGCACGCTTCGCTATAAAATGCAATGTGTGTTACTAGAGGTTCCCCTAAATTTGTGTTGAGTTTATTTATGCCTAATATACACTCACAAAGGCAACAACACCCAAACATATGCATATACCTGTGTTTAAGGGATGTTTTTTTCTCTGTGTTCTTCTCTGGATATTATCAGTATGGAGAGCTCTGCACAACTGAGAAATCACAGACTCCAGAGACTTAATGCCCTGGCCTGTCTGAGCTCTGCACAGACTGAGAACCAGAAAACAAAAGCAGGACAATTCAGGGCACGCTCAGTCATCCTGGCAGTGCAGTCATCTTCATACAATAAAGTGGTCACTGTTCTCAATCTTCTGCGTGCCTCTGCCACTGTCCCAAAGCCCTGGTCTCACTTTTGCTGAAAATCTCTGGGTAAGATACTCTTTGACCTCCTATGACCTCAGTGTCACCCGCTGAAGATATTCCACTGAGGAAACTATGGTTTGGATGCAGTACTTTCTTCAGAGTCCCCTCATGCAGGGGACATCAGCCCTGTGATGATGAGCTGCTCCTCTCTAAGAGGCAGGTCATGTGGGGGCTGCAGCTGCACAAGCCAAGGGAGATGCAGGTCAAGGCCCTCTCTCACAGCCAGGTCAGCCAGCTTGTGTAGGTTTTATTCCAAGACCATCTTACATTTACCCAACACTATCTCTAACCATCACTGGCAGGTGTCTCCAGGCACTGTTCTACCCCAAAACACAAACCCAGCAGTGTCTATGCAGGATCAGTCCAGGGACAGCTCAGCACTCCCAGTGAAACCTGTGGGAGGCACTGAACTGGAAGGGCCACCCTCATGGAAATCTCCACTTCTGCTGGAAAGAGAGGGCTTCCTTTCCTCTTCTTTCCTGCCTCATACTTTTCTTGTTCAGCTCTAGTGAATTTTGTTCATTATTTATAATTAGAAAGTGGAAAGCAATTACTGTCTTCCCTGTTGTTCATACTCTAAAGCAACACTTAAAGAACAGAGAAACAGCTGAAATCTGGGCCATTTCAAAAACTTAACTGCACTCTTAATCACTACACCTGTCCCTGAATCCCCCCAGTGTTTGAGGTTTTGCATCACATTTTCCTATGTTCAAAAAAAATATTAAAATTATCTTTTTTAATGCCAGTTGAAAAACCCACAAACAAATGGGCAAATCTGACTAAGTGCTTAAGCAGAGAAAACAATGGAAATGTGTATGCACCAAAGGCTGTCAACAGTCCCAGAGAAAGAACTGGAAAGACAGAAAAAAATTCTTTAAGCTCTTGTAACAACAAAATGTCAAAACCAAACAAATAACAGACAGAAGTGGGAGCTAAGTGTTGACTGTGCCTTGTTAAGAGTTTAGTGAGCAAAGCTGTCCCAGCCTTCCCCTGGGGTGCCCCAGTCCAGCCCTGGGTCCATCTTGCAACTTCCAGGGACAGCTATTGGGAATGCTTCCTCCTCCCCTCCACCCTCCTTAATTATTGTTAATACAATTTGTCTAAAATTTTGTCCTGACATTGAGATACTGGTATTTGCAGTGCCTTTTTCTGTTTTTTTTTTTTTTTTTTTTACAATCCCCTTTTTATGCTTAACCTAGAATACGTTATGAATTTCCTGGCTTCTGTGGGTTAGATAGGAAACTCAATGTTACTATTTTGGTGTAGAATGCAGACATTTTTGCGGCAAAACTTATCACAGCTGAGCTAAACTCAACAGGAAACAGCATTTCTATTTGCCTGTTGGCTCAGGGTGCATATCCCACATCTGTAGTGCAGAAATTACTGATAAACTGATGGGAAACTGATGAAGGACAATTTAGACGTAAGGAATTGGGAGGTGGTATACCAGTGGTCCAGGTATAAACCATACCAAGAAAATACAGTAGTACTTTGCATCCAGGGGGTTGTATGAATTCAGGACCAGCTACAAAGCCTTAGTTATCAAACTTTCCTTGTTTTTATGCTCAAGTAGGGAAGGAGGTTTCCAGAGGGAGACCTCCAGGATCAAGTCTAGAGTTTGCTCTCATTTTAAGTATTTTCTTCCCAAGTAATTGTCACAGCTAATACTTTTTTGGTCATAGTCATTCTAAGATATTGTTGCCAGAAATCCATGGGGGGAAGAATCCAACCTAGGGAATCAGAAAATACATATTTATCTATTTGTTCTCAGTATGTCCACACAGAGCAAAGTTTGGTGCACAGTACCTGTGCGAATGCTGCAGCTTGGAAGACTTCCAATAGCACTACAGGTCCCTTCTGCCCCCGAGATCAGGAGCCTGCAGCAAGGATACTGAAAAATATCTATGGTTTGGGTGGATATGGGGTTGGGTCTCAAACTATAATATTTTGATGGGAATCTGTAGGAAATGGTGCTGCCCATCTTCCACTGACCCCAGCAAAGTACTAGCCTTTCCTTGCCTCTTTTAAAAGGAAATATTTCTTCAAGCTAGTCTTCTACAAGTTCTAGCGTTATGATTAAACTCAAAGACAAACATAATTTGCACAATACCCTTGTAGGTTTATCTCCTTCTTACTCTGTTCAACCACAATTCACTCACTCTTCCTCTGATATACTACAGCTCTGGGACCTCAAAAAATGCTTATGTCTCTTTGCTTGAGTAGGTATGGGGGTGTAAAGGGCTGTGGTGGAATAATGCTTCTCATTCATCCCTTTCCAAGCTGAAAGTGCCTTTTCTAAATTTGAAAGTCTTGTTCTGTATGAGAATCTTGGGGAAGCTTGGCACAGCCCGTTTTAGGTTTTATCTTAGTTGATAACTTGTGGTATCAAGGTTGAAGGGGGTCACATACTTCCTCTGTGATCTCCACCCAAGCCACTTGAAAAAAAAAGTGCTGTGAAAAACCCTGAAGCTCACTTTCTTTTAGGCAAGTCTGTATTCGTGGCAATAAAAGGCAATACTGAATATGAGCCTCAGCAGGGGGGACTGTTAGAAGCAAGGTTTCCATTTGTGCGTGCATCTGGCAGTGCTTTGTGTACCGACAAATTCAAGTTCTCCCACCCTAGCTTTGCCCACCATCCGTGTGGCGTCACACAGGGGAGATAAAAATGTATTAAAAATAGGAAAATGTGACTGTCAAACTCACAGCCTTGACAGGTGAAACTCAGAGAGTAAAAGTGATCTCCAATATCACATACTATTTGATTTTGTAATGACTGACTTCTGAATCTTTTTCCACATTCAATCCCCCTGTTAAAGGAAATCTGGGGTATCCCAGGAGTGTTTCATGTCCTAACCAATTAGTGCAATTTAATAGCCAAACCATGGCCACAGTTAAAAGGACCCTTGGGGAACAGATCCCTCTGAGAATAATGACAGATATCGGGCAGCTTAGGTAGCCAGGGCTGGTTTTGTTTGCAATAGTCCATTACACACCACTGTTTGCTGAGCAATCTGATTCACTTATAACCCAGATCCTAAAGCACCACTTTGGCCTACTAAACTAGATACACATCAGGTTTGGTTGGCCTGAATATACTGGGTAGCACTGCTGCTAGATATTCCTGGTTAGATGCAGAAAAATAGAATAGTTCAGGTTGGAAGGGACCTTTACAGGCTCTGGAAGTGAGCTGTAATAGCTTCAACTAGGTAAGGTTATTAGAGGCCCATGCTACCTGGCCTCAAATACCTCCAGGGATGTGGCATCTGCCACCTCTCCGGACAACCTGTTCAGTGTTTCACTGCCCTCACCATAAAACCTTCTCCCTAATATCTAGTCTAAATTGACAGTCTTTTAGTTTAAAACCATTGTGCCTTGTCCTATTACAATAGGCCCTGGTAAAAATTTTCTCTCCCCATCTTTCTTAAAGGTACCATTTAAGTACTGGAAATCTGAAATGAGGTGTCCCTGGAGCCTTCTCTTCTCCATGCTCTGTCAGCCCATCTTCACAGTGGTGTTCCACTTTGTGGACACTTTGTGGACACACTTCAGCAGGTCTATGTCCTTATGTTGAGGGGCCCAGAGCTGGATGCAGTGTTCCAGGTGGAATCTCACTCAAGTGAAGAGGCAGAATCCCCTCCCTTCCCCTGGTGGTCATGCTGCTTTGGAAGCAGCAGAGGACATGGTGGGCCTTCTCAGCTGTGAGCACACACTGCTGGGTCATGTCGAGCTCTTCATCCACCAGTTCCCCAAGTCCTTCTCAGCAGGGCTGTTCTCAATGTGTTCATTCTCCAGCCTGTATTGATACCAGAGCTTGCCTTGACCCAGGTGCAGGATCCTGCACTCAGCCTTGAACCTTGTAAGATTCACATAGGCCTGCTTCTCATGCTTCCTCAGGTCCCTCTGCATGGCACTCTGTCCCTCAGGCAAGTCAAAAGCACCACTCAGCTTGATGCTGTGTGCTAACTTGATTCCACTGTCTGTCATTGATGAAGATATTAAACCACACTGGTTCCAATGCATACCCCCGAGGGACACAATTTGGACCTCGCTATCTCCATCTGGACCCTGAGATGTTGACTACTGCCATCTGGATGAGACCATCCAACCAATTCCTCATACACAAAACAGTACACCCACCAAATCCATCTCTCTTCAGTTTAGAGAGAAGAATGTTTTAGGGGATCACATCAGGCCTTATAACAAACATCCACTAGAAATGTAAGGAAGTTGGGAGAAGCAATTGCTTTAGCAAAGACTAGAAACCCAGAAATACTACTCCAAACTTTCCTCAACCACCTGAACTGACACACTGTTTTTAAGGCAAGGTCATGAAACAGACGGGGAAGCTGATCCTATAGAAAAAGTGCTGTACTGGTTGTGCTGGGACCTTATTCAGGCAACTGCACTCCTGCACATGAAACTGTGCAGAAAAAATTTCAAGCACAGGGATTTGATGTCTCAGCTGCTGAAGGTGTGGGCTGCCCTTACCAACACTGAAGCAGCTTCACTGTGACCTGAAGCAGTGCAAATTGATCAGAAAATACAATGGTATTTTAAAATCCTAAAAACAGAGCCAAGCAGGAAGTTTTTTGGAAAATGCCTCTTGTCTTAGGAGATCAAATTCTTCATGGAGACCTTTTGCTAGGTTAGTGAGACTTTATACTATCTGATCTCTCAGAAGTCTTTCTATTACATGCAGGTATGTATTCATTAATCGTATATTAATTTAAGAAGGTTCTGCTTGCCTTGTTGCGAGGATCAACGTTATTATTAATCTGACTTATCTTTTCCATTTCATTCTAGTGGTGGCCACTGTAGAAAAGTCATTAACTCGTGTGTTGGCAATTTTAAGAGTTTGATGCCATTTTGTGTCTGAAGAAATAAATCCATCTGCTCTTTTTGATCCTGAGCTTACCTTTGTTTCTCACATTTCCTGTCTTTGTAAATCTGCTTATTAACACTTTCACTATATTGCCCTATATTCAACACTGTCTCAGTCACACTTCTGCTGAAAGTCTTATTCACACTTTTGTCTTCTCCAGGCACAATTATTGTAATTTTCTATCTCCATGGCCTTTTCCAGGAGTTTGATTTGTCAAGGCACAAGAAGTATCGTAAGAATAATGCTCATTTTGACATGTATGGAACAGAAAGAATAACATGATTGAGTAGCAATGAACACAGGTCCTCAGCTTGCATTAAAGGACCTGTACCTTCAGCTGCTCAAGACACAGCAGTGGGCAGTGACACAGCCAAGATAAGCAGCATAGTCTCACTTCTATTTTTGAACTACTCCCTGGAAACAAAATTAGCTCCTTTTTCACTGCCTAGCTCAAACACCTGATCCTTGTTCCTCATTGCACAACATTTTGTGTTGATCAATACACCAGCGGCAGTGGATAAGACCTCGGTGCAGATGAAGTCAAAATATTTCTGCTCCAGAGACAAGCCATAGGCTCTAATCTGCCTATATGGCTCAGGCCAGAGGTGAGGCACAGTCAGTATCCCGGCCAATACAGTGCCTATGGGGATACAGCTCCACATAGGCTGTGTACACTGGGATGCCCCAGGTTATGACGGCATGTTCCTGACAAAGCAGAAGACAATTCTAAAGCATCACTGTGAGCAAAATGACCAGGAATGGGCCTGTTCACTGTCACAGCAAATTGTGATACATCTGTCAATTAAATAGATTAGATGTTGATTCCCACTTTTACCCTACCATTCACATGGTCTTCAAACAGTTGCAGCTACACAAACAGAACCATACTAAATTTCTGTCTGCCAGAGTTGAACCAGCAGTTTAAGTTTCCCTGCTGTAGATAAGAATTTGGATTAAGTTATGGCAGAACTGCAGAGAGGCATGGGTCAAATCCCTCACTGAAGTAAATGTCATGAGGTCTTTTCACAGCAATGCAACCAAACTGGCTAAAACCCTGTCTGCACATAGTCCCATACTATGCAAAAGTTAGTTTGAGATTATTCATCCAGCTGACAAGTTGCTATATAATATTTATATATATTGCTCAGAGTCTCACAGAGTTGCAGCTTAAATGACCCCAGGAATACTCATGTGAAGAAATAAATCTTCTAAAGAACCATCTTGCCTTGGAATAAAAACACCAAGAAGCTGAAATTCTACAACTGCTGCCAGTGGTTTCCACCAATAATTTATTCTCCTCACAATTTAACCAACTAAGTGTTTTGGTTTTGGAAAGACAGGGACTAAAGAAAAAGGGAAACTTCTCTCGGGTTTTGTTATAATTTTAAAATTTAAAGAGAGGCCTTAGGCAACGATAAGGAGGGTAGGAATAACAGTTCTTTACTAGTTAGTCTAACAAGGTAAATTCACAATAATTACAATATTGACAACAAACAGAACTAGAGGAGAAAAAAAAAACCAAAACAACAAGTCAGTCACAGTTCTTCCTCTGGTAACCCCCCCCCCCACTCCCCTCAGTACCGTCACAGGCAAATAGGCTAGCGGCAGCTCTAGGAGGGTGAGATAATTCCGAGGGTTCACAGTGGCTGGAGCTGTTGGAAAAGAGTGTCCCGGCTGGCAGGGGCTGTAGAAACAGCGTGGGGAGACCTCGAGCAGAACTGAAGAAACTGTGGGTGCAGGGCAGGGAGGAAACGGGTTCCCAAAATCCCGGGGGGACACACGAAGAGACCGGTGGTCCGACGGAGTCCGAGGTGAAGGGAAAAGTTAGAGCTCTCCGCCTCGCCGAGACGAGCAGCCCTGGCCGTCTTCCCCAGAGCAGAGAAAAAACTGCCCTGAGCGAAGTGGAATTAATGTCTCTGTGTAGCTGCTTCCTTTGTTTGTTCTTGAGCACCCATAAGTACCGAAAAGCACCCAGCTATTAGTTTCTTAGCAACTTCTGGGAAAAAATTCTATAAGAAATTAACCCAACCCCCAACACTAAGCAGCACATCTTATTTTTTGCATTAATTTACTTAGCTTTCCTTTTCAGTTACGGAATCTATTTTCTTGCTTGTTAGGTTAAAGACTTATACATATATACATGACAACAGAGTAGCTTTTGATTTTTTCATGTGTTATAGAATTCATTTAAAAGTGCTTCACTGAAAGGTGCTTTCTCCAGCCTCCCCTGCATTGTCCCCATGCAGGCAGAAGAATGTTGTACAATATTCTAGTGGGGGGTATGCTTATGCTGTATTTGGAGACAAATTTGCTTCTCATTAATTTCTACCAACCTGAAATATCCTTTCCTTAAGGCAGGATCTATATAATTTACATGATTTTAACTACATCTGTTAAAATTCACATCTTAAACCAGGCTAGTTCTCACTAAATACAAACCTTTGACATTTGGATATATAAAAAACATGTTGTGATATACAGGACGTGGACAAATGAAAAAGTAAGTCCATAACATAAGGTGGTCTTAAAAATCACCAGCTTGTCTCCCCAAGTTTTACATATACATAGTCTTACTCCATTCAAATTCAAAGGGTGCCTCACAACATGACAGACAATAACTGATAAAGTGCAGAGCTTGCTAGGATGAAGTTACCTTTACCACTTCTTTGAAAAAATTAAACCTTGCAGAGTGGCACAATACTCATACTAGAAACCCTGTGACTGGATTTACTGCCCTTTGGAATCAGAATCTAACAAAGACAGATTCATTAATAGTCTTTAATTAATACAGTTCTCAACGAAAAACCCTGAAATCAGGTTCCTGCTTGTTAGAGAAACTGTAACAAAAACATACCTAGATATAAACCAATGTCATGGTTTGCAGTGCAAAATGTAACCAAAACTCTCTATTCTATCACCATTTGATGAAACTGGGTGGGTGGTGGTGGTGGTGTAATTGTCTGTCAATGACCAACTGTCAATAAAGCCCCTGGGGCAGTTTTCTTATCTCTTCCTCAACCCAGCCTCCCTCCAGGGAGATATCTTCTGCTAATGGGCCATTGAGTCTCTCTGATAGAATTACATCATCCCACTGAGAAATGCTCCAGCCAGGGGGAGGAGACAAGTATTCCTATCTGGAAAAAAGATCTGGGAGTTGGAACACCAAGCAGCCTTTTCCATTGGATTCTCAGAGGAAGACCAGGCCCATCTCTCACCACTGGATCTTCAGCAAAAAACTCCACTTTTCTACAGGAGCACCCCTTTAATAACAGAGCCACATCTGCCATTGGAACTGCAGCCACCATTTAATGGCACTGTCACCAACACCCTGACCCACAGGATGTCAGGTTGTAGCCTGATTCTGTCAGTGGGTTTTGTTTGTGTTTCTCCATTCTAACACTGCATGTGTTTTGTTTTTATTGTTTATTTTAGTTCCCCTAATAAAGAACTGTTATTCCTATTCCCATATCTTTGCCTGAGAGCCCCTTAAATTCAAAGTTAAATTAATTCAGAGGGAGGGGGTTTAAATTCTCCATTCCAAGGGAGGCTCCTGCCTTCCTTACCAGACACCTGTCGTTCAAACCACGACAGCCAAGATAAGTCAACTTTAGCAACAGAGAACCTGAAGCATTAGATTTCATGATCCAGAATCCAAAGGTTTTTGTCTGATCTTTTGTCTCTTAAACTAAGCAAAGCCCTGACATGACACAGTGTTTTCTCTAGGACAATCATGTGGCAGTGCTTGTAGAGTAATTCTTTTCCCCTTTTATCTTTCTCATGTCTTTAGTATAACAATGTGGATTTGTTTTGTTGTGGTAGTGTTCTGTGGGGGGCAGAAAATGCTTTAAGATTACAATTCAGGGGTTTTGCTGGACATTATTTACATATTTTGGTTTCAGAACTAAACAAGTCTAGTGCTCCACAGTTGTCCCCCATGCAGCCTCGCTAACACACAGAAACCTGTGACCTGATCTTAGTTGTGTTTCTGGTGTTTTCAGCTAACAATGCCACTGAAGAACTTAAAGTTTGCTTTCATTTTTCTCACTCAAGTAAACAACCTGCTCAGTTTGCATTAAAACTGCCTGCCAACCTACTGGAATGCCAACAGTTTACAAGACATGTTTTACACCAGTTTGTTAGCACAGTCTCCCAGAGCAGACCATGTTCCTGCAGGGCCGGGAAACATGGGATAAGCCCCACAGGAGCAAACAATACCAAGGAGGAGCATCTTGTTTGTCTGGGGTTTTTTGTGTGACTATTCCTACATGAGCAGCATTGAGTTCAGTGCCCAGAGCAAGGTCACAGCTGAACATGGTTAGCTGCACTATGAATCTACACTTGGTACAACTGGGAGACTGGTTATTAAAAAATGAAAGGCATGTTGTTTATAAACATTATATAGAATCTGGAGAAGGGTTTTCAGCTAGAAGTAGCAGTAAATGCTTCGTCTTAGAGATGTACTAAGAGATGCACTACCAGAAATGCATTCAAAGAGATATTTCTTTACAGCCTGTGCTGAAACACAAACAAAAGCTGCAGAAAGTGCTGTTGCCTAAAGGGATTAAGAATAGCGAAAAAGTCATTGAAGCTAAAATGTTTTAGTCTGCCTTTTGTTTTGTAGTATCAATATAGAGATGAATGTGCTGTCTTACTGGCTACTGCTTTAATCGTCAGCATTTATTAGATAAATCTCAGTTTAATAAAGCATAAAATTCTCTATATTAAATATCAAATGGAGTTGTGCTATTTTATTAACTCTTGTCCTAACTAACACCTAAAGTTACAGTCATTGAAAGTATATTATACATGTAAGTATACAGAGTGCTGCCCAATTTTCACTGTTCTTCCTTCCCCAGTTTTTGTTTCCTGCTTTTCCTTTCTTTTCTTTTTTTAATATAATCAGTTGCTGCTCCAAGAAACGAAATGTTTCAAGTCTCCCTTATCAGGAATTTTCTCCATTTACAAGAAGCTTTTCTAGTAAATGCCATGATTTTCAGAGTGAGCTTATTTCTTCTTATGTTTTGTGTAGGGATATCAACAACAGTAAAATCAATCTGGTGGAAGATGAAAATATACATCAAGGGATACACCAAGATACAAAACTATAGCACCTTTTTTTTTTCTCCTTTTAATGGAGCAGCTACACATTACTGAAAGCAATCCACATGTACCTGCAGTGATTCAGACACTTTAAATGCCTAGTTCAAAACGCCATGAAGTGAAAATGAAAGTAAATACTTCTGATAGCAGAGGGACTGCAGCTTAGATAAAATAATTGTAAGAAAAACAAAATAATAAACAGAAAATGGGAATTATCAACACTAGACTACCTTAAAACCAAGAGAACTATGTAGAACAAAATAGATGTGTGAGACAGTGCATGGCACACAGCTAAATTTCTGGGGTTTTTTTCCCCTTATATTGGTAACATCAGGTGAAATCTCTCTCTCACTCTTTCATTTCTCCTGCCACCCTATTTTTGTTAATGATTAATGAATTTTAAAGCAGTTTCACACAAACAGCAATGCATTTAAAATTTTCAACTTATATAAGAGAGTATTTTAGGATTCACAGGTGGAAAAAATCAAATATTTCAAGGTCTTTTCCTTTACTTTACATCCTGAGTTCAGAATATCTCTTGGCTGGGATTTGACAAATTATCTAATTATAACATCTATTCCAACTATTAAAATTGAATTAATACCATCAATGTCTAAGTCAAAATTGTGGCATTTAACACCACTGCTCTGTAACAAAGATTGTTTCTGAGGAAGAAAGAATTACACAATGAAAAAGTTAAATGGTATAGCAAATTACTTACATAATTTTGGACATCTCATTGAGGTTTTTCATATATTCAGTGGAAAAATAGATGGTGATTTAGATGTTAGGGTAAATTACTCCTTCCATCATTCCCCAGGATTTTCTACTGCATCTGTTTTGTTTTTTCTCATCTTAAGTTAGGTGAGCTGAAGTAAACTTCTAAGGAGTAAAGTAATGCACAGACTGAGGAGAGTTAAGCTTATTCCTGTCTTTTTTGCTAAGTTCCCAGGCAATATGACTTTGAATTCAGCCTGTGTTTCAGTTCCACCTGTTCACTAATGGATGGTGTTGCTTTCCCTTTCTGCACCTTGACACATGTTCTAAGGCTAAGCTGCAGTTCTTATAATGATAGGACTTGATTGGTACCTAGAAAAAACTACTCCAGGAAGTGCAGAAGAAGAATAAATGACCTGTACCTTGCAAAAACTGGATATATTTGCTGATGGGTTTGTAATTGCACTTTCTCCTGCATTTCCTTATCTGCTTCTGTGGAAGTTCTCCACTTTCATGAGAGACTTTGTACTGAGGGCACGGTAAAAATGACATCATTGGGTTGTTACTGGATTATCAAAAGCCAGTCTATCACAAGAATTCTACAAAAGCACGTACAAGTTCATCAAAACTCTTTAAGGATATTAGGATGCACTATTTGTAAAATAACAGTTATGTGTAATATATGGTATACATAGGTGAAGAAGAAGCCCAGCCCAGGAGAATTTCAGTCCAAATGAAGTGTTCCACTGTTTCACATAGATATAACCGAAGTATAAAGATGTTACTTGCTCAAAGACAAGAAACCTGTGGGAGACCAAGAAAGTGAAGTCAGATCTACTGAGCTAGTCCTGGTTGAGTGTTATAACCACAAAACTTTCCTCCCCCTCTTGTTGCTCACTCTAGTTTCCCTTTTGTTTCTTTGTAAGTTTTTGTAAATTTTAAGTATTTCCTTTCCTCTCTTTTACAAGAAACCATTATTTTAAAAATGTGAAATGTAAAGATCTTTCTCCTCCCTGATTTACTCCTTCCCTTAGCAAACCATATCTATACAAGTGACTACTTCTTAATTACATTCTGTACCACAAAAGATATACAAATCTTAAATCCCTTTTCTATGCTTTATACTGGTCTGCATTTCCTGCTTTGTTTTTAAGTTATAAACTAATGTGGTAGTCTGAATCTTCCTGAAGCAGCTTTTCTTCTCAGATTAGTCTAAAGAAACCATATGTTAGTGCATGGGGAAATGGAAATTTCCCATGAGAGAAGCAATTCCTTAAAAATCACCTACACAGTGGAAATTCTTCTTATTGCATCTTTAATTCAATGATGGCTGTGCACACAACTGACATGTAAAGAGTACTAGATTATTTCCTCAGGGTTTGGGGACCTGACTCTAACTCTTAGTTATACGGCTGAATACTGACTCACACAGGGACCACTTCTACTCAAACAAGGTATTACTCACACAACGGTAGTGAGGACTAGAAATTTGTACCTAAAGTATTAATGACTAGGAACTAGCCTAAGCATGGTTTTACTAGACTTTAGGTCTGTCCTAAAAAAAAACTCATGATGAAACTCTTATTTCAAAGGGCTCATTCTTTTTTAACTCTTTCAAGATCTGTGGCAGTTAAGTGAAAACATATACAGTCTTAAGAAAAATCCTCCTGGGTTATTCCTCAACAACTGCTGTTACAGGTGAACTCCAATGTATATGACAAACAAACAAAATAAACCAAATTTCTTGGTTTGTCTGGGCCTTTTTTGAATTTGCTTTATGCTTCCAGTAACCTTCTCCTACTGAACTGTTTTACTTCTCAAGTCCAGTAGGTAAAAATATATCCTACCGCACAGAGAAAACTAGGATGTAGATAAGGGGAAGCTTGAAGGAACATTTTCAAGAAGGAAAATAAGAATTCAGCAGAGCTTGTTTCAGCACTGCAGCTACCACATTACTCAATTCAAAGGACAGCCATGTCAGTGGCACATGCTACAAGCTTCCACAGCCATGTGAAATCAATCATGTGTGCTTCATTGCTTAAACTGCAGCCCAGAGTCTATCATTGCGAGCCAGAAAAATGGAAAAGATCACTATAAGACCATGACAACAGCTAGCTTATTTCTTTTGGGGTTGGTTGACGTAGTCCCTGTGGGAAGAGAAAGATGAAGTAATCTAGTCATGAAGAAGTCTTCCACTGTAAGAAAGCAGTTACAAGAAAGCAGTTACATACAAGATCATTTGTATTTTAAACTCTGGTTGTGTACAGTGTCAGAGGGATTACTGGTCCCTGTATACTACCTAATAAATCTACTTAATTCCTCCCCCTTCCACTTCTCTCCCCTAAAAATATTCTTGGTAACTGACACTCTTCTGTTTGTTAGCAGAGTCAACAGACAAGCTGGCAATTAGATTGAATAGAATTACTTTCTGTTTATTTTAGATAAACTGGCTAGTGCTAACAACAGGTGGCCGTAGTACCTGTAGATGAGGAAAATCTTTTGCTGGAGCACAACTCCAAGAAGCTGTGCTAAACCATTGTTTCAAGCCGCAGCCTAGGCAGGAGCTGGCACGGTCAAACTGGGATTAGGCAAACGTGAACGAGCTCAGTCACAGCAGGAAATGACTGCTCACTTGTGCCTGTCACTGTGACACAAAATGTAAGAATGGTGTTGCTCAAACCTAAGTCCGGAGCCCACTGTTCCCCTCCAACAGTGGCAGCGAAGCATCTCAAAACATCCATCCTTTCTCCAGCAATGAGAAGTGCAGGGACTCTCTGAGCCAGAGGATCTTTCTTTGAATTTCAGTTAAGTACCATTTGCAGGCAGAGGTAATATGTTACTTGTTTTTAAATGCAAACTAAACAGTTTGGGGATGCAAGAGGCCAAAAGGGCATGTTATTGTGGTAAAAATCTGGAATTATCACATATAATGTCTCTCAGCATCCAGATGCTACCTTAGATGTGCTGTTTTGTAAAAATGGTCAGGGTATCCAGAAAGAAAGTGCCTATAGAACAGGCAAACTGAGTGTGGTAAAGATCTTATCTGTCCATCTGCTTATTTAAAGACAGCTAATGAATTTCAGTCTTTAAACTGCCTTAGCTAGGTATTTGTAGCACACTGACACCGATGGCATTTGACTGCAATTTAGGGAATTCACAAACTACAGTGCAGGTGTTTCAGGTCTGGCATTTTCTTTGCTCAGACTCATCCCTTCCCTGGCCACCTTCCATTCCAGCAGTGCTAAACACAGTTCAGCACTCACGAAGAGCTGCCTCAGGTTGGTTCCCAGCAAATCCAGAGTTGAGACCAGCTAGGACTCAGCCGCTGGACCTGTCCTCTGTCACCCCTCCTTTTTCTGATTGATGGTTGTATATTGATATGTTTGTATTATTTTGGTGGTTGTATTATGAAGCACTTGCCATTGGTTCATGCTCAGCGCAGCATGATTCTCTTCTCCCTAACACTTTGGTGACGCTTGAGTAGCTTGTCCTGCCAATAAAGCCTCTTTTTAACTGAGCTCGAATCGCTCGAATCCTCGATGCAGAGGAGGAATTTAGCAGCGTCTATTACAATGAGTCTTTGGAAGGAAAGATAAGAGGAAGAAATTCACTCCTCAAAATCATACATCACACCAAATTGCACGAATACATTAACTACTACCTCTTGCAGGGATACAGCGGTGAGCTTAACGATAAGTGTTATGTGGCTAAACATGGGCTAAACCAACATTATGTCAATGGAGCAAGAATGACAAAAGAAAAGTAGAAAAGAGAAAGACTACATGCACTGACAAAGCCAGCTGTGGACCGCCAGCCTTAATGGAGCACTTACGATTACAGTCTTTAGGTAGCTTAAACTTGAAACCTGCTCCTCCATGAAGACATGCCAGGGCTTGCAGCTGTACTAATGAAGTACGTTGGGTGAAGGTTTCTGATATGATAATCAACAACAAAAAGGCAGCTTTAGCATTTAAACCATCTTAATGAGGTGTTAGAACTGAAGCCCTTTGAGGTGAATGGGGAAAGTTTATACAAGCTGCTATTGTTTTAGCCCGTCTGGCTCTCCTCTCGAAACAACAGCGCGGTGATTACCTTAACAGCCAGGTGGAAAAGAAGTTGAATTCCTCGGCTGTTTTTTTTCTCTATACCCTTGAAGTTTTCAGATGCTAGGAAATGTAAGGACAATGAAAAAAATTAACTGAGATTGAAGGCACCGGGAGAGGGCACGAAATTCCTTGAATCACCAATGCATGCAGATTTGGGTGTGCCTGGAAATTATTTGAAGCTTCAGTCTATTTAGACACTTGGGGAGTAAATGGATATTGTGTTTTTAATGGCTCATTACCTTGTTTTTTTCTTTTTTTTTTCTTTCTTCCCTACAGAACAAAACGCTTTTTTTCCAACACGATGGCCTATCAGGCGCTCATCAACTTGATTAATCATCCTGTATTTGCACAAGACTTTGAAGACGGAGAAGGCTGGTAGAAGTCCTGCGGGTTATTATTGCCCAAGTAAAACTGCCCGAATTCCACTTCCTTACTAAGCTAGTCTTGCAAACAAATGCCAGCAAACAAACTGAAGACATAAGTACATCACTTCATTTTCCTCAAGGAAATATTATTTTCAAAGCGAAGTTAGGACCATTTAAATATAAGTAACTCTCCAAGGAGGTTGCGCAGGGATCAATGGTTCAGCCACACACGAAGGCACTGCTGTATGCAAGCATCAGCCAAAACACCATGCAGAACTTATTTTTCCACCAAAAGCACTGGAAGCAGGATTATTTGCTCATGCGGATCCCAGTGCTAAACACTTTTCAGAGGAATAAATACCCCTTCTTATTTTTCTATGAGACACCTCATCCTAGTCTGAAAGGCAAATCCCCAATTCCATGTAAGGTAAAGCTGCTAGTCTCCAGGTCTTCTACACCACTTTTGATTGAAGCCAAATGCCAACATCTCCACCCAAAGATTTTTAACTCTCTAGCAAATTCGGGGCACCACCTGAAGTCCACAGAAGATTCTGATTTCATTTGCAGCCTATAGAGAATAAACTTTTGGCCTTATCTTAGTTGTGCAATCGATTTTATTGTGCTATTAAGATATTTGTTGTAGAATTTGCCATCGATCAAAAAGCAAAGTACAATTCTGGTGTATGACTAGCCCTTGCAAAGGAATAGATGCTTTGATGTTAGACATCAATTTTGGTCAGCATTAATAAAAAATATTTAATTATGTACTTTGCCCAGGCAGTGTGTAGATGTCAGACCATGGAAAATGTTAAGGATTTCTCCCCGAACAAATGTTCCCTTTAGATATTCTGTTGTTTGTGTGGGTTTGTTTATTGTGTGCTTTTTTAATTAATTAATTGACTGACCTAAAGGGAGCAGCTGAGTACCAAGAAAATCCCAAAACAACCAACCAAAACCAAAAAAATAACCCAAACCCAAAAAATTAAGTGGTATTCCTGGAACGGAAGAAAAGGATTTATTTAGACCACTGAAGACTTCAGTGCAATCAAGAAACTAGTCAATGAACAGGCTTACCTGTGTCCTTCAGAAATTCTCTTGGAGAAAGTTTTATTGAACCCTTTGGTCATTATGCTTAGTGTTGCATAGACCAGATCTCTGTACCCATACATGGTGTAACGGAAGTCATCAAGACTGTACATAACTCTTTGTCAGATGCAGATAACTCTGTGAACTATTTTCATAGTGAACTCTCTTATCTGACCCTAATTTTAGATTGATCTTTTTAGTCATCCATTCTGCAAAACCCAAACCAAAGCAACAGTACTGGGGTTAAATCCTTCAGATCTTCCAGAAGAGTTGAAGTACTGGTTCATTCCTGAAAGCAGCACAATTAATTTTCAGGCTCTGGTGAAAACACTCTTACTAATAACCAGAAATGCACAATTATTTGTATAGATTTGGTACCAATATAATTGCACTATGCCTGACTTGCTGGACAGAAAGTGGGGGAGATTAGGCTCATTCTCTACTTGCAAGTAAATATATTTAATGTAAGTGTGGAAAAAAAAGGAAGATATAACTGACGTAACATAGTGACTAGTACTACAATTGCTTATGACAATTACATATCTTCAGTTGAGGGGAGAAGGTATTTCAAATGCATTTTCCTCCCTAATTTTTGTACTTGATAGGAATGTTAATTTGCCAGGCTGCAGCCACAGCCCTGCCTAGAAACAGAGCCCGAACACAAGAGTGCCAGTCAGAGAGTGAACATATCAAATCCACCTTTCCAAAGGAAAACTTCCAGGGAGAGCTTGTGAAGGCATCTGGGTAAATAACCCCTTGAGGGCCTTGTGATTTGCTGGAGGGAGTGGGAAAATGGGGCATTGTTTGCTCTTGGTAACGCCTGCCAGGCCAGAAATGCCATGGCTCCCAAGGATGTTGTGCACTGCAGATTCCTCTGCTGCCAGGCAGGACCTCAGGGCTTCAGTCCCAGTTGCTGCTAACAGCAGTTGTTCCAGAAAAATGAGAAAGTGTGTGCAGCTAAGGATGTGCTGCATCCCACTTGTGAGATTTAACAGGCCATTATGAGGACAATATCCATCTTCTTGCACCAAGACTCCCTTTCTCCTTCTTCCTTGTGGTTTGTTTCCCATACCCCTAATGAAAGGGAAAACCCACCATAAACCTTAGATAGCCATCTCTCCAATCCAGGCAACCCAAAAACACTCCAGAAGCTGAGACCTGAGAAATCAAAAGAAAGGAAAGCAGTTTCCTTCAACTTTACGGATAACATTTTCCACCTAAATTTGCAGAACATGGAAGAAAGATGTTTTTATTTTTTCTTTCAATGTGACAAAATATCCCCTCATTGTCTTCCCTGTTACTGGGAGAAAATGAGCAGTTAGCTCATTATGCTGACACCAGAGACATTTTTGGTCTACTCATTTAGAGCTTCCATCTTTTCTTATTTACAGACAGATATTTTCTTCTAAAAATGTCCAGCTACAGCTGTAGCTACAGCCCTTTGCATCACACATCTAGTTGGGGGAGTGTGAGACACAAGGTGTTCACAGCTATCAGGCCTAAGACCTGAAGCAAAACTGTACCTGTTCCTATTCCCACTCACCTGTATATCCACTGGTTTAGGATGTTCTGTCAGGAGGAATTTGCCTATTCGAGGAAGACACGTAATTTAACGCCTCTATGTAAGCCAGTGTTGATGCTGTCAGAAGAGGCAGGAGTAGTGAGTAATTTTCACTCTGACCAAAATGCCCAAAATCAAGTTGTCAACCATCCAGTCACCACCAAAGGGAGTTGCTGGGGGTTGCTGGTGAGGCAAAGAGGGAGAACGTGGAAGTTTGTTCAGTTTTGACAAAGGTGGGCTAGAATTACCCCGGAAATCGTGACTCAGATGTTTGCATGGCCCCAGCTTGCATTACTCCCAAGAAACTCTCTGATGCCAAAGTCACAGTTTAGTTACACCAGTGACTCACAAGTGTGAAGACTTATATTTTTGCACTTGACAATCAGAGGCAACATTAAACCATTCAAAAATGAGTGCTGATGAAAATTAAGAACTTGGGCTCTTCTGACCATGGGTGTGCATTAGGATCCTAAATTGAGATGAATAGTTTAATTGTTCTCTGTCACTTATTTTGGTTAACAGTTCAGGAATAAAATGAGCTTATTGCTATAAGAAAGATAATTTTTTAAACCTGTCAGGAGAAGCTACATTAATTTTCACTTTGCCTTATGTGCAAAGTAAAAAATGTGTATAAAATCTAAAAAGAGAAATCTTATTTGTGAACATTTCTGTCTTTCTTGAACTAATAGGGAGCTCCTTAAATGAAGCAAAAAATAACATTTTCTACCTCTTTTAGGAGAATCTTTTAAATAGTCAACGGCATTCTTTTATATTTTTGTAGCATCCAACATAAATGAGGTCTGCCCTGATTGCCTTTCAGAATGAAAATGCAAAAATTATTTGTATTATCAGTTTTGCCAAACCTTGCAATTTTTATCTCTGGAATTAATTGATGAGTTTAGAAGTTATATGTTACTACTGATTCTTCAAGTCTTGTGATTAAGTGGCAATTCTGGTCCTCTTTTGATCTTCTCAGTGAAATAACTTTTCTAACTTGTGCAAGGATAGCTAGAAAAGGCAAATGAGAAAGGCTTAAAAAACCCAAGGGAAACACTCATCTGAGGTTTATAAATACGCATGGAACATATCTGCTTATGCATTTGCAAAATGTCGTGATTTTTAACTCACTATCCTCCTTTCTCATGCATTTTGAGTCAGTGATGAAGGAATGAACAGCCATGAAAAATATTGTAACTATTTCTTCAGTGTCTCTTTAGTGTGAACTAAGTTAAAGGAATCATCATTAATGCAGAACTATCGGTTTACCTGGTATCTTGAAATAGATAAAGCGTGACCCTTTAGACTCATCCTTTTGCCCCAAGGCATTAAGATCTAACACGTTTTATTAACTGAGAGAGTGTAGCACAAAGTGGCATATGGCCTTTTGGCTGGGATGATTTATGGTGACACATTCCAAAGGAGCTAAGAGATCTTTGGATTTCTCTGTGACTTTTGTAGCTTTTCTGAATCAGGCATAGGAAGCTGAGTGGAATAAACAGGCCTCTAATTTATAGTGAGAGAAGTGAGATAAATACTCAATAAAGATGGTGACATTGAATGACAGCAGCAGTCCCAGTTGTTCCACTGGTGAACACTGCTGGAGTGAGTGATGAAAAAAGAACTGAAAATGCCTTTCAACTGGAAGCCATTTACATTAGCCCTTCCTAATGCTGCATGTCCTATTAGAGATTAAAATCTCTGTAGAAGCAAAATGCTGGTAGCTCATTCAGAGCCACTCAGCATTGTGTTTTGCTTTAATTTTGGGAAGGCAAGATGCACTAAGATCAATGGCAAAGCAAGTTCAGTGTGCAAGATTCTCCTTTACTGCCTTTACTTACCACACTCAGCTTGCTTTCTAGTTTTTACTGTGCTACATGGCGAGTGACAAGTGATGAGACAAACCAGCAGTGTTAAAATAAGTTGTAGTCACACTGTCAAGGATGTATAATGTCTTTTCCTCTGGAGCTGCCTGCCTGATGCATAGGGAGGTCTGGATGGCCCTTTCTTGGGACTCAGGCCAGAGAAGGCATGCCTGCTGCCAGGTGCTTAGGTACCAGGGCAGTAAAGTCACCAAGTGAGCATCCAAGGGTTGGGAGGGTGAGCAAACAAAGGTCCCTTCATCAAAGGGGCTGTGGAGGAGAAGCAAGGGCTAAGGCTGTGTTTGCTCAGTGGATTAGTCTGACCCTGTTGTCTCCCTGCCCTCCTGCACTGCCTGGGGCATGAGGGATAAGTGACTGGGGCTTGGACAGGCTGTTTGCCCAAGAATTGTCACTCGCTCTGGTGTTGTACCATACCAGAGAGATACCCCTCTGCCTCCTGTCCAAGCCTTTCTGGAGCATAGGAAGATGATAAGCCACATGCCTCAGTGAATGGGGCAGAGATCCTTGTTCTGGTCCCTTACTTTCCACTGGAGAAGGTCCCTTACTTTTCCACAAGGGACACAAGCCCCGGCCTTGGGCTGGTCCACTCCTACATTGCATGAGTCTCTGCCTCAAATCCCACACAGGTCCTCTGTTTTTTTTACAGTGTGAGGCTCTGTGTAGTAAGTTCAGTGCAAACAATGCCCAAAGCTGTGCCACAACCCTACAAGGCAGTGATGACCATGCAGTGCCCATAGCAGGAGTGCCGTTGCTTCCATTGGAAATGATGCTGTGAGCCCAACAGAAGCAGGAGCTATGCTGGGAAGGGCCTGGCAGCCCTTGAATTCACAGAAAGAGCATAAAACCCCAATGGGTCCAAGGTCCATTTTCTCAGATTGGATAGAATGGGGTTGCAGCTGGGGATGGTCATGTAAGGCACTCCTATGCAGTGGTTTCCAGGGCTGGGGTTGCAAGCCCTAGAGCCAAGGAGATTATGGTAGGACTTGCAATTATGGAGCTTGCCCAGTACTGCAGTCTGACAAGGCTCTTCCTCCATCACAAATCTGGTGGAAGGTGATCCTACCCACATCCAATCCCACTCCTAATATATGTCTTAATGACTTATTCCCACCTTCATGTGACAGTGGGACACACATCACTCTGCAGGGGGCAAAATGAACCATGCAAAATAAATCAATAAAATAATCCCAACCAAAAATAAAATGTGTTTGGTTTATTTTCCTGGATCCTAAAGCAGTATAGCAACACAGCAGAGAGATAATTGCAGCACAAAGACAGGAACAAGATCTGGGAACCAGAAGGAACCAGAACTTTTAAATATGGTTGTGCCACTAAAAATGGTATATTGGGAAACTACAGCCAGAATCTACTACGCAAAAGGTCTGTATTTGCATCTTTACAAATTTTCATAACAGGAAAGCCTTTGATGTCAGCCGTTATTGGCAATAATGAGTGCTCTGTGCCAGACCTGCACGTGCCACTTCAGAAATATATGCCTAAGAAGGGAAGTTCTTAATTTGATTATTCAAGCAGGCTTGAGACTGGTTTGCAGTCTCTTGCATCAAGATTCCAAACATCTCCTGTCAGATTATATATCTTCACTTATGCCCCATAGCTACTGCCAACAGGATCAGAAATGCTGTTTTTAATTAAAAACGTTATTTCTAAATACAGTTTGCAGCGTATATTCTTGGTGAGAAGTGCGCCTCACCTTGTGAACTTTCAGATTTCTGGACTGCAATCAAAATATTGCAAGCCTTACTCTGATGTCTTATCTACACAGGCTAAGAAAATGTGGCTGTGTTCCTCTGAAAGGCTTTCCTGGTGTAGCTGTGCTGGCTCAGAGTTGAAAAACCCATGCTGACAAAAAGCTAGAAAACAAAAGAGCAGAACTTCCAACCTTTTGCCATCATAGCCTATTTAATTTAATGTGGGCATCTACAATACCAAAGGAACTATCTTGCAAACATTATCTACACTTCATCTATCTTCTGTACTAGGAAACTGCCAGTCATACCCCGCACTCTCAACCCCTAGGGAGCTTATGGGAGAAACCTAGTAGCAGATTAATTCATGATTTTAAAATGATTTTACTTGATCAGGATGGGCCATCTCTCCAAGTGCCCAAACCAAACTCATTCTTACTTTTTTTTTTATGTGTAAAACCGAACTCCTGCAAAGAGGGTGTTTTGTAATGGAACTCTTTTGCTTATATAAGCTGAGTTTCCACTGAGGCTTTATTGTACTCTTCTAGCAGTTAATGTTTTCAAGGGGAGACCAGCTCAGAGCCTTGACATGGGTTTAGCTTTGACTTAATAACAACCAGCCTGGTTTTCCCTGGTCCTTCATCTTGTAGTCACTTATACCTGTCACACCTGTGGGTGTGAAATGCTACCACATGAGAGCAGTCCTGTCTTACACCCTCTTTTATTTATTTGTCATTGGAGTAAAAAACTGATTTTGTTTCAGAACAATGAAAGTTCAGACCCAACATACTCTGGACCAAAACTTGCAGGTGAAGGTACTTTGATGTACAGCCAGGTTCAAAGTACTCAAGTCCAACCAACCAAGGTATTTCCCTATGATTTTCTCACCATTCTACTACTAATACAGTAATTCCCCAACAGAGAAGCCACATAAATAAAGTGTAAAATATGGTCACCACCACTTTTTCACAGGTGCACATATCAGCTGCAGAATTAACTCACACTCTCTAACTTTGCATGTTCCTTTGCCAAGATAGCTACTACCAGATTACACCTGGGGTAATTGAGGGCAATCAATTCTCTGGCCTGCCTTAGGAGTTGAACTCCCAAGTTAAACCTTCAGTAAGGGGTCTCTTAACCCTCTCCCTTTGCAATGAAAACAAAACTACTCCTTTTAGCCAGCAGTTCTCCAATTCTGTGTCATTCTGTAATGAGCTGGGAAAGAAAGAGAAACCCTTTCACAACGGATGAGGGAAGGATCACAGAGCACTTCGGCTTACCACACTCATAGATTTCAGGGGACAAATCCTCATACGTCCTCGCAGTGCCTGTAACCAGTTTTGCACTGCGACTGCTCACCTTCTACAACAGCTTAAGCTCAGATGTTCATCCACATTAATGCTGCAGTGAAATCTATTCCCATATTGACAGGCAGTAAGGCAAGAGAGGCAACACAAGCTAACGATGCCTGAGAAGTCTAGCTGCCCACTTTGGGTCAGAGAAAAGCTGGTACGACAGAGGAAGGCAGGATTTATGCACACAAAGCCTTAGAGAACAAGCAAAACAGAAGTGCAAAAGTGTTCTTATCCATAAGAAGCCAAATCATCATAACAAAAGTCGGTTCACTATTTGTGACTTTACTGCAACGCTTGTCACATTTGATCATTTTCTTAAAGGCCACACTCTCAATTTTCTTCTTGAAGTAGCTGAAGGAACATCTTTCATCTAAAGAATACAAAAAGTATCCCTGTGGTTGCAGGGCAAACCGTGAGAACACAACCCACAGCAGTTAAAAAAACAGAGAGCATATCAAAACAGCACATCGTTGCCTGAAAAAGCCATGCAGTATTATAATACTCTCATTACCCTGCGAGGCAGAATTTAGTGTCTTTTTGAGTGTTTGGCATTGCCCTGGTTCCACTGCAATTTTGCTTAATGCTGTGAATTTGCCTATGAGCCTTAGCTCTGAATGCGTGTCCACCAGCAAGTTAGAATTCCTGACATTGTCAAACACCTTTTCACTTTTCCACAATGCTTCTTTTCTTAGCTTATCCAGTAAGCTTGTAACTTCAAGCAGACAATAGGATGCTCACAACCACTGTAGACCTTTCCCTATAGAGCAGGCTATCAATTTGCATGAAAGCAAAAAAAGCAGAAGGACTCATCAAATTGTCACTGCATCTGTACAAAACTTTAAAAAAGAAACTGGTTTTTTTTTCTTTTTCTTTTCTTTCCTTTTATTTTTCATGAAGGTTTTCCCTGAAGCCTCAGCTCTCATGCACTGTTCAGCTGTTGCTGTGTTTCTGAGTGGGACCCTGTGGATTCCAGGGGTCCCTTTCTTGCTCAGCCTCTCTGATACTGCTAAAAAGAGAGAGAGGTTCCAAATGTTACTGCATGCTGCATTATTTCTCTTTTTCTCATCTCTCATGTGTTTTCAGTTATACGTGCGTGTTGTTGATTTTTTTTTTTCTTTGAGACTGTTCTAAAAGCTTTTAACTTCTCAAGATTTCAGTCAAGCGCAGAGCTGAACATTGTACAGATGCTCATTCTGACAGATCCTGAAGAAAAGGGACAGAGCCATTTGTAGCAAACGGGAACCCACTTGTGTGGGCACAGACACAGATACAGACACAGGGCGATGGGAAGCTTTGCAGCAGGAAAGACTGCAGGATGGATCCACACAGGCCTAATTTTTTTTTGATCTCTTTTTTGTTTTTTTTTTTTTTTTTGTAAACACTAAAATGCCTTTCCTGCAACTTTGGTTTCACCGTTGGCGGGTTCTAATATTAGTAAGTGTCTAGAAGAAAACAGAATAGCAACCAACATGTTCGAGAAGAGAATATTTGGATTTCTGTGCACATTTCATGAGGAATGAATCCCACATGAATCCCAGCCCTTTTCTATGGGAATAGGCACCGCTGTCCATCAAATGGAATGTGCTGTATGCTTATTGTAGTAGTACTGGACTTTTGTGCCAGCAGTCTGTCATTTCTTTTTCTTCCTGCTTCGCAAACATCTAGTACAGAAATCTGCAATTCAGAAACTGTCCTAGATTCTTCCACTGCTTCACTGTTAAATCACACATTTGATGGAAAAAGACAGTCTAAACATTCAGTTCAGTTATGAAGACTCAAACATGAGATCCAGCTGTTTTCATGAAGCACGTTTTGATGGATGATATAAGCTTCAGACAAAAAAATGCTCCGTCTCTCAATGCCACAGTGCATTTGATTAGAAACAATTTAAAAACCATAACTTTTTAATTAAGGAAGTGACCCAGAATTTTAAAATATTAAACTTGACTTGCAAGATCTAGGAAGTGTCTGCTCCTCTTCTGCAGTCCAAGGATGAACCACATGTATATGCATGTTTTGCTGCTAGCAGTAGTGTATGGTCTCATCCAACGACCGGCTTTAAAGGAGCACTCACACTCCTCACCATCTCAGGGAAACTTGGACCACACTGCTTATCTCTTGGAAAATAAAGAAACACAATGAAAATTACCAGCTCTGTATTCTTTCTTAGAACTTTTTGCCCCAAGTGACTAATACTTGTTTATGCTTTTCTCCTATTGTAATCAGCCACTGTTCCTCCTAAGTAACAGAAATATCAGTTGAAGGGAAAAAAATGTTTCCATGAAGGCCATGCTGCTACAACTCTTCTTTAACTGGGTAGTCCAACAATTTTCCAAATTAGAGCCAGTTAACCAGTATACCTGTTTGATCTGGAATGATTCAGAGGGGGCATCCAATTAGCAGTTCACAAATAGCAACAAATCTTTAATACTAAATAGCATTTCCCCCCCTCTGAGACAGTTTGGTAAGCCTCTTGATGGAAAAGTTGCTGAAACTATTTTACAAGCCCAAACTGGCAAGAAAGGTCCAAATGGATGACACTGATTTGATCAACTCAATCATTAAGAGTGTTACTGCCAGCAGGGATATTGCAACCTTGCCTGCCCTGGAAGAATTGATAGCCAAAACAGCTCTCAGGGAGACACCAATTAATCTACTTATCTTCCTGCAGAGTCAGAAATCCCAGGTCCTTAATTCTGCTTTGATTCCCAGTTTCCTCTGAGTTTCTCCACTGAGTGGCTTTTAAGTTTTAAGCTTTTTAAGTTGCAGCACCAGCTGCAGGATCAGTCTGTTCAATAAACTGGCTGGTCCATCAGTCTTCCAACACTGCAGCAGCAGAGGTGAGCCCAAAGGAGTCTGACCCTGCCTGACAGCGAACCCCAGGAGCACTCAATGCCTTAATAAATAATGCAGGGCAAGTATAGAGAAGGCATGAGGCGTGGGAAATGTGATATCTCAGTTCTGAAACCCAGGTGGACCAAGTCGGCAGCCTTGGATAGAAACAGAATAAGTGTGAGAAATCACTCATCCTTAATAAATACTAGTTTCATAGGCCTTGCTGGTTGTGAGAAGCATTCAGCTTCAGCAAGTCATTGAAAACAAAATGTGCATTTTTTCACTTCAGAGGATTTAGGATTTGATTAAGTACAAAAAGAGGGAGCTCAGTGAGTAAAAGGACAAGACTCTTACTTCAGGGAATTCAGGTCGAGCCCTCTGTGAAAAGAGTTCACATCTCAGCTCAGCATCTCCAGCAGATACTAACTCACATCACAAAACCACTGTAAAGGATTTGGACAGTATGGCACATCTGAGGATTTCTGCTCAGAAAGGGAGGAGGAAGGGATGAGGCTTAGCCTGCACTAGTGTGGGACTATCATCCCTTAGCTGCAGAAGCAAGCCTGGAGAGGACTGGACAGGAAGGTTTGGATTATCTTTAACTTGGAATCAGATCTGTCTAGTGGAGACCACTGGAGTTTTATTTTAAAGCTGAAATAAAATTATTTTCCTTCCTCTCTGGAGATGGTGGTGTTGAAGAGAAGGACTGAGGTACTTTGTGCTTCCTTTCTTTGAGAAAGGAAGAGAGAAACCCTACACACAAAGGAAAACAACTGACTTTGGGTGAATCAGTAGCCACGCTGATGTGGTATGTGCTGTGTCCAACCGACCTCCAGCCAGTTTTGTGCAGGTCTTTCTGCTGCAGTGACTCAGAGACTACTCTGCAGCTACCACATGAGCTCCCCAGGGTTCTTAAAACCTAGTGTACCATGGTGAAGCCACAGCCACATGCAGTACTTAGAAAAGCAAGGGCAATCAATGAAACCTGTGAAGTGAACACACTGAAATTAAAATTAATAAATATATGTAATTCTTTAGTTCTCAGGAAGAATTAAAGCATAGCAAAAAAAGGCCATTGTATTAGATAGTGAGAACATTCACAGAATCACAGAATGACTGGGTGAGAACAGACCTCCAAGATCGAGTCCAACCCATGCCCTAACACCTCAACTAGACCATGGCACCGAGTGCCACATCCAGTCTTTTTTTAAACACATCCAGGGATGGTGACTCCACCACCTGCCCAGGCAGACCATTCCAGTGCTTTATTACTCTTTCCATGAAAAGCTTCTTCGCAATATCCAGTCTATATTTCCCTTGGCACAGCTTGAGATGCTGACTCCCTTCAGCACCTCTATGTAGATTAATTCCAAGTGTATTCATAGTAGCACTAGGCAAACTGAGCTCCTCCCTCTTTCTCTCAAAGCCCATTGCTCTCTCTGAACCTGCAGGAAAATAAGCAATCATCCATTTCTTGATTCAGGATGATCTTTGTCAAACTTTGGTTACCTGCAGAGCTTGATACACCATCGTAAACTTTGCTTATTAATGTATTTCAGTGTATTCTTCTTTTGAAGACAAAAAGCACAAGGATGTGCTCATTAAAGAAAAATAAACAATTATATGTGTGAGTCTCTGAGCTCCAGGACATGATACCTTTAACTGTAAATACTGCGCTGGCATTCTGCAGTTGTGAGCAGGATTCCATTCCAGCTGTGAGAACGAGCAGATGCCCTCTAGTGGTGCATTTATTTCAAATTTCTGCTGCTGTGCCCCAAAGGTGCTTCCACATGGAACTCCATGTGCTTTCCTCTCAGTTCTCTGCAGAAGGGAGCCAAAGCACAGAGCAGCCAGAAAAAGAGAGAAGATAGCATGTATAACTTCAACTCTGTGTAAAGCCAGGTGTGGCACGATATTGAATCAGACAGCCCTGTTCCAGACTTGCTGACCTTTCGAATCAGTAGGCCTCCTGATAAAAAAAAGGCACCTCCAACTTGACCAAATGTGATCTTATCTTCAGGTTTCAGAAAAGAATACATTTTCCTGTCAATCTCAGCCTTCCTTGACAAGCATTCACCCTCTTTGTCTACCCATTCCCTTCTAACTTTGACGTCTATCCCCAGAGAGGGGAGTTCCATAAGAAGCACTTTCCAACAATTAGCTGACAACATGTGCTGACTTTGCCAAGAATTGTGAACAAGCCTTTTTGCTCTGTGAAAAAAGATAGCTTTTAAGAGATCTTCAGACAATACCAACCAGCCAAAACACCTTTAATGAAAAAGTTGGGAACTTGATGGAAAAATTTCAACAGGTCCTTTTTACAGGTCAGCCCCTGGTGGGGATTGTCTATCCCTGTTTTTCTGTAAAAGCTGGAAAATGGTACAGCCAAAGCAATGCATTTATCCACTACAAGCAGTACAGAGCAGACTGCAGTTTAAAGTATTTAAACTTTGCAGTTCTAGCTGCAAAAGGCATATTTAGACCAGTCTGACACATTCATTCTGTGTTTAACTTGTTACCACTTCATGATAGTGGACAAAATGCCAAAAATTCCACCTTTTTTCATCTACTGTAGGCAGATGCTGTTCACCAGGACATGTCCAGCAAGCAGCTCTTCCTTCTCTTACAGGGAAACTGCTTTAGAGTCTTGGAACATATTAATTATTAGTTTTAGAAACCAACATCCTATTTACTAGTTTTAGGAGCCATGGTCAAAAGCCAAGAAAAAAACACCAGTCATTTTGTGTCAGTTTGTGAACCTGTCCTGCCTATCCCTGCCATAGCAAGATGTTCTCTTGCCAGTATAGCTGTAGAAATTCAAGAAGTTACTGAGGACAGAGGCTCTTCAAATGAGCCTGGTTCTGCTGGCACTGTGGAACAGGAGTGCTGGTGATGTTGCTTGCTCAAATTCAGTGTTTTAATGAAGAGATGGGGTGGTTATGCCTAAACTACTTTAGGTAGTATTGAAATAGGACCTTCCACTGTGATCTTGAACTATAAACTTTATCAGACCTTGGAAGAGACAGCCAGGTTGGCAGTTTAGATTACATTTTTAGCTGAGATTGTTGTTCCCAATATATTTGAAAGAGGCAGACATTGCACTTACCCCTCCTTCCCACCCCCCCACCCCCCAAGCACAAACATTTCTGGAGCATTTACAGTAAATGTTAAGAGAGACAATAACATTTTAACATTTGAGTCCTGGAATGAGGATCAATGGTCTGTCCAGCCAAGTATATTGTTACATTATCAGTCAATCAGCCAAGCCATTTAAACTAGGAATGTAAAATGTTTTCTAGATAAACCCTAAGGATTTGTGCAGCACCTTGCACAATGATTGGGGCCACTATGTTACTTAACATAGTTACCAAACTATGAATAAGAATTATGGTAGAAGGGAGCAGACACTAGACTCTGAGTAGGTAATATCAATGCCTAGAGTGCACCTCTGAGGAGCTTTTTGGCAGGGTGGGGCTGTAGGATCAAAAGAAATTACTAATACATTGCCAATGAAGTTTCCATTGAAAACAGCATCTGAGTGTAGGGAGACCTGAACAAATATCCCGATATGCCCAAGTCTTAAATTCCATGTTGTTAGCAGTTTGCTTGGAGCACACCAAAAGAAGATGGACAACATGGGGAGGGAGGGGAACATATATGGATTTAAGAGTTGTTCCATGCTTTTCAAGGACTGAATCATTACTGATGACCAACACATGGAGGGGGGTGGCCAAGGGCCCCTGAGGTCGTCTGACACTCAAGGAACAGCGTTATGAAAGCAGACATCTTATAAATAATTATAAAAGAAATCTGTTCCATTCTTTTGCACTGACCCCAGATGGGCAATCCAGCCCCTTAAAGATGGTCTTCCATTGCTCAGTCAAAAATTGTATGAAAATGAAGCATTTGACAAAGAAGCTGTGAGTTTTTGCAAAATACATTTTTTAAACCCACCCCAGAATAGCTGTCTGAAAAAGTCTTTGTGTATCTAAGCTTCAAGCCACTTGTCAGCAATTACTATCATACAGAAAGAACATTAGCTCTCCTTTTATATTTTGCCTTTATGACTACTTCTGAAATAACTGATTTTTTGGAAAGAAGCAAAAGGGAAAATCACATAGTGCTAATTACAACAGGGCATGAAGTTTTGCTATTAACAGACTTATAATGTTAGTTGTGACTTCTACCAAACAGGCTGTGCTGGTCTACACCTGACTGGAAGATCCAGCTTCTAGTGTTTTGGGTATAATTTCTAAAAAATATTCAGTACATCTCTGTTGCACTGCCAAAAAGAGACATCAAGGCTATGCATTTTGAAAAGATAGGTATTCTCTCAAGGAAAATGGGTGCCCTCTTAGTTTATGTACTTCTTGTTAAAAGTACTTACTACACTGTTTTATTTTGGTACTTTGCTTATGTTTATAAAGATGCTTTTGCCTGTAAACCCTTTTTCTCTTCTGCATCCCTAACCTTTTGCCATCTGCCTCTTGCACACCTTTTGTGCTCTCTGCAAGTACGAGTCTCACTGCATGGAATTGAATCCAAGCTGAGAAATTCTTGCCTCTTCCTGGGTCCCATGCTACTACTCATAGGGCAGTGCTGCATGGCCTCTTATTGAAAACACAGGATTTGCACCCACAGCATGCCCCATCTCAAAGCACAAGTGCGGCACTCTGGTTCTAGCTCCAGGGAATTAGTCTGCAGGAAAGTGGCCTTGGGGACACAAGCATGGTCTGGTTAATTAATTACACACAGGGTTTACCCCTGCTTCAGAATAGTCTCTTAAGATTTGAGATGAGAGAAGATGTTAAACTTGCAGAAAGGCAGACCAGATATTTTAGGCAATTCCAATTATTTGGTCCCCACTGGATTTAGCTACAAGCAAAATGCAGCAACATGTAGAGATAGCTGTGCTGCATTTAGACATGTTAACTCAGTAGCTGTGTAAGCACAGCAGCATGCAGCTCAGTGCAGGGCTAATTTGCCCTGCTGCTTGTTTAATGCCAGCTTGTGTCATTCCACAGTGTTTTACAGTAGCCATACCAAATTTCCACATCAGCTGCAGCTGGTTATAGTCTTCTATCCTGTAACTGAGTTACATACCCTCCTTGTGCACTTGCAGCTTTAATGGCTCTGATCTAGGAAATTACATGAATCTAATTAGCATGTAAATCTGATGCTGTATATCAGTTACTAAAGGGAAGGACTGTGTTTAATTCTGTGCCAGTGTGCATGTATGTGCAGTATCCAGCCCTGAGACCAGAGAAGCTCAGTTCTGCACAGTGCTGTGTATCACTCCCACACCAGATCAGCAGAAGTCATGGCACACAGTGTTTTCTTCCTCTGGCCTTGCTAGCAATTAAAGCCTCTTCAGGAGTCAAATCCTTAAATCTACCTTGCATTACTTGTACAAAAAAAGCCACCTTCATGCCTTCAACATCTATATCCTTACTCCTGTGCGTAGTTTCTCAAAATTCCTCAGACAAGAAGGATCCATCAGTATTGTGCTCTAAGTTGCAAAGTGAAGGCAAGACAAAGTAATCCCATCAGACATAGCACTGGGAAAGGCTGTATCCCTCAGCAGGCTGAGGATACTGTTTACAGCATTGCTCTTACTGCACCCAACTGTAGCAATAGAAGAGGTTGGAAGGAAAGGGCAATACCTCCTAAAGGGAATGGTCACTACAAAAATAATTAAGAAACGCAAACTGACTCAGATGGGAAAGTCAAAACAAGGCAGCATTCAGCAGGGCAGAGCTGCCACTGAGCCCCATCAAGTGACTCACACAACCACATGTCAGAGCCAGAGGCAACTCCATGGTCCCCAACACAACCAACTGCCTCAGGACTCATACAAGGAGCCAGATGTTCTGTCTGGGAATCACTCTTCCACAGGTCGACATCAAGATCCCAGAACTGTCATTCTGAGAAGAGGAAGAACAAGTACAACATGGTGACATAAAACAAAGGTTGAATTGGACTATATTTGGGGTTGTTTGGTTGGGTTTTAGTGCACTGAGTTATAAATAAAATACTTATTTCTGACTTGCTTTGCTGCATGACTGGCTTTGGTTATAAAAAGAAAAATTCTGTGTTCTCTTTATAAATATCAACGATGGGCCCCAATTACATTTTTCCCAGCACTACTGCCTCAGGCTTGGGAACCCAAGGACACCAGCCCCACATACTCCTTTGCAAAACAAACCCTCAGATCACAGGCTGATTAGGCAAACAAACCCCTCCCGGTCCTGCCATGGAGATAGGCTGAGGGAAGGAACATTTGCCTAGCTCTCCACCCTGCTCTCTTAGATAAGAGTCTAAGCCATGCTTAATTTCAGTAATCAAGGATGCAGCCAATGACAATTGCGAAATCTAATTCAAAGGCAATGTCCATCCTTGGAGGCACATCCATCTGGGAAAAACAAACTTTGAACAGTTAAGTCATGCATACCAACTTGTTTACCACTAAACAAAAAGGTAACAGAATGATCAAATCCAATTCCCTTGCCCTGATATTTTAACAGGATCACAATTTAAAGGAGAATGCCTAAAGTTTAACCTTGCAAATTACTAATTTTTTGAAGTGGCACATTCCCACAACTTTTCTGCTATTGTAAAATGAACAACATCTAATGTAGTCCTAGAGATGAAGTCTGCATCAAAAATTAGGAAACTTAGGCAACTGTCAATTTAATCCATAGATACCTAAGTTTTGATATTGGGAAGCAGCTGTGCTGTGTTAGCTTCAGCTTTGTTGGGTCATTTTTACCTTGGTAGCTTCATGCTGCTGTTGTTGCTGTTGCTCAGCATTTCAGTACAGTGGGAAGAAATGCAGGATATCTTGCAAGAATGTAGGAAGCATCATGTGTCTGGCGTTTGGGCAAAATTTATTCATGTGTTGCATGTTTTAACCTAGGTTAAAAAGAGTGCTTCGTCAGTAATGGAAGGACCTGGCCAAGCTTCTTTGCATGAAGTGTTGCTTTTTGTAATTAAGCCTAGTATTTTGTTTTGTGAAAACACATCTGATGTGTATGTGTATATATATATAAAATACCAGACTGTAAGCAGAACTGCACAAAAGGATTTGGGAAGATGATAACCTCCAGCAGCTCCATCCAGCAGGTGGTACAACTGCCAGTGATCTTTGCTCCAAATCCCACAAGAGGAAAAGGGAGATCCTTGTGTCCAAAAAATATTCATCCCATAAGCAAAAAGTGCTTTTGCTTTGGTATCCCCACAAGGGTCCCCTCAAGTGACTCCATAGCAGCAGGCTGAATCAGAATAGATCAGAGCTGATGTGGCAGCAGTGACAGCGTTGCCTGCTCAGGGTCAGCCACAGTGGGATGTGCGCTGCCAAGCTGGACTGTGTGGCTGCATGCTGAAATGGGGGCTGGCATCGTTCAGTGTTTTGCACTAGAGCAGACAGACAGAGTGGAAACATCCCTGACTAGTGCTAAATCCAGCTGTATCTCTGTGTGTGCATAATAGGAGCAGGGATTGGAGGCTTTTCAGCATCATTGCAATGACTGGACCTACTGAGATCTATATGGGAGAAAACTCAAAGCAACTACAGCAGTAAAGCTGGAAAATGGTGAAATAGAAGCAATTAATGGCAAATGATATGAGTCAATCCATCATAACATGGAATAAATGTTATGACTATAATCACAATAAGAATGACCAGTATAATGATTATGTTTTCTGTTGATATCTCTTGTAATGCCCTTCAAACTAATAGGTTATCCATAATTCTTGGAATTGCAAAACCACACAATTTACATTTCCATATAAAGAAAATGCAGGATAATTGTGAGGCTGATCTTAATGTGAACTTCCAATGAACCACCTACACAAACTCCTTCTAACATTCTGTGTCCTCATTCTTAAAAATGAAACTACAGCACCAATTCTGGTTTAAATGTCAAATACAGCTTCAGAAACTCCGGACCAGTACTGTGACATTTTAGGGTTTTTTCATTGTCTCACTCAACACTTTGCTACACTAAAACTCCATGAAAAATGCATCTTTCATTGCAATCACATCCCACTCATTTATGTGAGTGACGCCTTCAGAATATTCATATATGCTGTCAAATGCCTAGGAAACAAGACAGTATGTTCTAGACATACTTTTCACTTATTGATATTTTAAGAAGGTCCTTCTCTCTCATACGAAATCTACCTATCAGGCACACGTAAGAATAAATGTGTTTCAAACTCACAGTACTTTCCATGCTGTTTTATGCAACATCTATCAGTTTTAAAAGGGTCATTTCAGAATACCAAGACTGAGAAGAAATCACAGTAATAAAACATTGATCCTGGAGTGTGGGAAGTGTCAACACACAGACAGTGGAGGGTTGATACTAGAAAAGAACTGCTTTATCTGTTCTATGTCCACTGTGTTAAATAGTTGTATCTGTTGACTCAAATCAGCTTGTACTTGTCTATGTAGGTGTCACACACAGGACTGTTTGAATACACCAATCCATAGATGCAAAGAGTTTGCCTACAACAACAGCATCTTTCCTTGTTATAGATGTGTTGAATAATCTGTGTTTGCTGAGTGTAGGGGGAGAGAGTGTGCTCCAGCTAAAAAGCAGAGGCCCAGAGGGTTTTGCCTCCATCTCTGAGGGATCAGCTACAGCAGTTATTGCACCCCATTGCCCACATGCCCCTGCTGTCAGAGGTCACAGCCCTCTTCCCATGGATGTCAGTGATTTGCACCTTATGAACAGTGATTTGTAATCTCTTGTCAGTAATTACAGCACCTTAGGAACAGGTGCTGGAGTATTTAAGTAATGCACCCTTAGTTTTGCTTTAGGTTAACTACCAAGCTGTGAATTTGGCTGAGAAGCAAGCTTTGTTGTGCTATTCCTGCTCTAGGTCATCTCTCCAGCAGATAGGAAAGGAAAGGTAACAACACATTCATGCACAACTTTATCCCTATATAAAGGATCATTTGTACCACAAGAATTTTTCTGATTATGACAGTATATTTAGGTAAGTATCTCACCTGTAGGAGCAGGAACTGCTTCTTCTGGCCTTGATTATTTGCTGTATACAAAGATCAACAAACTGCTGGAGATTCCCTCACCTCAACACAGTCCAAATGAGTGGCCATGAAGCAATACATGCATGAGATTTCAGGGCATTATGTCCTGCTTGTCCATGAATAGCTTGAAGTCCATATCTCGCACTCCAGTTAATTCAGCCCATGGACAAGAATGCCTGGTTCAGCACTGTCAGGTGATTGCTCAGTGTTGAAGAACACAGAATTAAACCCCTTGTACCAATGCTGGACTTTGCGAAATTTAACTCTGCTGTTTTAACAATGTTAACTTTTGCTACCTTTTGTTATGGTTTTAGTAAACATCTCACTGTACCTGGTGTTCTGCCTATGTACTGAATTATCAGTGTCAAATGGTTATCCAGGAACCTCAATATTCTTTTATGTAGGGGGAAAAAATAAAAGGAATAAAACGTTTCCACCCTTTGACACTGCGATGAAAAACTCAGACACTGAAACCAAGTATTACCATTGCACTAATAAAAAGTCAAGATTTACTGTTTAAATCTAGTTATTTGGGGACCTTCAGTCATTCTTTTTTGTACGTTGGGAACCACAAAAATGTACTTTACTGTTTTTAACTTTTTAGATATTCCAAAATAACTGGTCCATCTCAATCAGTGATATGGATTTTCTTCTGCCTCTAGCATCATTCATATAAGATTCACAACTCCCTCCTTGTGTTTTCTATGCAGTTATACTGTCCCTATTCTTGTTTCCGAAGGTCAAGAAGATTACTTGTCTAGGGCTTTCTGTTAGCTTAATGAAGTTGGCAAAGCTGGCATTTGGAGGGAGAAGCCTTTAGAGAATTCTTTTTATTATATAAATGGTCAATTTTTTTAAAAAAATATTTGTTAAAGTATTTTAGATATATTGAAAGCTAAATCAGATTCAAAGCAGATGGTACTGTATAAGTGAAGTGTTCAAAGGTAGGCTACATGATTTTTTTCCCCTTAAAAATTTACCTAAACAATAATGTGATTTGTACTGAGACTTAACACAGGGCGTGAAATCAGCCTCATTAAAATCAATAGGAGCCTCTAGATTTCAATGGAACCAGGATTCAATTCAGAAAGTTTTACTTCTCCAACTTTACAGCATTAGAGCATTCAATTAGAACACAGACTGTATGCAGAAGGATGTAAGTATCATAAAATCAGGGGAGGCCATCCTATAGGACTGCACCAGGCCGTGTTTAATACCCACTAAATTTGCTGTAGTCCCCAATGATTGATTAGTTTTCATCGACTTCTCTGGATCAGAATCACACTGAAAGAAGTCCAATTAATTCCTTTAAAGGACTCAGCAGTAAATGTGTAAGAGACACATAGCTATTCATTATCTGAGCTATTGTTCCTAATTGTCTCCCATTCCCATCCATCTTTTGAAAAGGATGCTGCAGCCACTTTAGTGTTCAAACACTGAAAACACACTTGAATATTCTTAACTTTTGACAATGAAAACTGGAAAATCTGCCTGTAATCACTGGGCTTAACTATGTCATTGATGGGCTGCATCTCTGACTTGTGCCAGAATGCAGCATACCTCTCAAATCCAGGCAAACAGAATTCAATTACACATTGGAGGTGAACAGACTGGTGTTTAGAAAACAGGTTGTGGTGAATAAAAAATATAATAAAGGACAAAGAGGAGACAAGTGTTTTGTGCAGGAGATGAACTGCCTGCAGACCACAGATTGGTGTTAAATCTTGAACTTTAGTGAGCGGGTGATGAGCTGGGTTCATCTAACACCAACAAACATGATATAGCTACAGGGTATTTCACCCTGGTTAAATACCAGATGAATTAAAGGCTGTTGCCAGCAGCTGTGATGAATGTCACTGAGATGCTGTCTGATTGCTCTCTGGGTCCTATGAGTGAAGTATGTCGGCTCCTTCTTTGTTAAGGTCAGCATGTATTTCTAATGGTTCATCTGCAGGGCTTCGCTGAAGGCACCAGTGAGAACACAGGTGCTGGAAAATGTCTCTTTCATGCAGCACAGACTGAAACAAGTGGGACTGAATAGTGTCAGGAGGAACTTTTGCATCAACATGTTTGCAGTGTAGAAACAAGACTCACAGATCAGGACATAAAGTGACAGGCATTTCTGGACAGGATGAGTTTACTGCCAAAGAAGAGGGTATTTTATTTAACTTGTATGTGCAAATAATTTGCCTTGAGTTACCTGCTCAGAGAGACTTGCACAGTTTTTATATAAAGGTGTCATCTCTATGACATCCTTATCAAAGGATCTGAAGGAAAACTGAAAGAGCCCAAGGCAAAGATGCCTGAGTTACATATCACAGCTCCAAAGGTCTCTGTGCCACATGTTGATCTGAACCTAAGTAGCATCAGAGGTGCCAAAGGGTAATATGAATGTTTCCATTCCCACTATATGAGCTGATTTGAAGGGTTTTGAACTAAAGCTCAAAGGTTTTTTATTTCACTATATAAAAATTCTACTATTTTAAGAAAAAACAAATTGCCACACCTTAAAGCCTGCGTTCAGTTTTGAGCCCATCACTACAAAAATGACATTTAGGGTCTGGAGTGTGTCCAGAGAAGGGCAACAAAGCTGGTGAAGGGCCTGGATCACAAATTTTATGAGGAGCAGCTGAGGGAGCTGGGGGTGTTCAGCCTGGAGAAAAGGAGGCTCAGGGACTTTTCACTCTCTACAGCTGTCAGAAAGGAGGATGTAGCCGAGTGGGAGTTGGTCTCTTCTCCCAGGTAACAAGTGATAGGACAAGAGGAAATGTCCTCAGATTGTGGCAGGGGAAGTTTAGATTGCATATTAGGGGAAATTTCTTCACTGAGAGGTTTGCCAAGCATTGGAATAGGCTGCCCAGGAAATGGTGGAGTTGTCATCCCTGCGGGTATTTGAAAGATGTGCAGATGTGACACTTGGGGACATGGATTAATGGTGGACTTGGTAGTGCTGGGTTGGCAGTTGAACTTCATGGTCTTTTCCAACCTAAATAATTCTATGACTTTATGATTCTCATTCTTTCCAACCAAAAAGCTGCCTATGTCAAAGGAAGAAAACATTAACATTTAAAAAAGTAGTGGTAGTCCTGTAACCCGCTTAAGTTTGAACAAGCTAAAGGGAGAAGGTTTGACTTGATCTTAGATGTCTTTTCCAACCTTAAAATTCTATGATTCTATGTTTAAAAAAAATATATCTCAAAATGAGAAAGGACCAATGTTTGCCTGTTTTCAAGGCTTGCAAGGTCTCAAGTACTGGATTTTGAGAGTGATTCAGAGAAGGGGTGAGCTTTTTAACACTCCTCATCCTCTTTAGATGATTAGCTAAATTAGCTTAAGTGCCCCCATTCCTCTGGTCTTCTTTTGTACAGAATAAAGTGAAGACTGGCTTTCACAGTAATATGAAATTTCCTGTCACTCACTTTTCCATCCATTCTCAGCTCTTCCTCCTCCAGTCTGTCTTTACATAATACTGTCAGAGGAATAATTCCTGAATTTTTGTCATCATCAACAGTTGCATAGAAAAATTGGCACCCTACTGCATCTTATTGTTTCTAAATGAACAAGTAGCTAGATGTGCTCCTGCCCTGGGAACCTCAATGCACTTCTTTAGAAAGTATTCTTAAAGAATATTTGATCCTTATTACCAACAAGCCAAATTATCATGCTGTTCTAATGGCAGGAAAACCTGTTCTAGTTAATTCCCACCTTCCTCACTAGCAATCTCTTGAGGTAAGAGGACAGTTAAGACTTTGTTTACACCCCAGAATAACCCTAATCCTGAATGTTGATAATGGGTAAATATAACAGGTAAATAGAGTCAAACTAGAGCTTGCATTGACTGAAAGAACTCACCCAACATCTAACATGAATAGAGTGATGAGAATCTGACCACATCCAGCAGAGGCCTACTAGGCAAGCTCTGTTGATTAGCTCAGTAGGACTAACACGCTTCTGGATATACTTGGCTATCTGGGAATCAGCTTTGCTGCATGCATGCACAGACTCACTCTCACACATGCTCTCCATGCTTGATCCCACTGTTCCACATGTGCCATGAATCCCCAGTGTCTGAGACATGTTGAAAAGCCACAGATGCTTCTCTGCATGTATGCAGTGATCACTTGTCTGGCCAACTGGCAATTGATTACTGCCAAAAGTGGGAACCAGGCTCTCTACAAGATGGTTAATGTTGCCATTTAGGTATTAGAAACATCAGTATAAGTCCCTTTGCCTTCCTTTTTTCTTAGTATAAAGTCTCTCTAATGTCAGGAGAACTCAGGAGGACAGAATGAGTGTTTCTTTGGAGCCTCTTGAGAAGTGGGTAGCAAGGCTGACATGGTATAATTAGGGATAACCCTAAGACACTTAGAAAAAAAAACAAACACCCCACCATTTACAATAGTGGACAAAATTTTATTAATATATATAGGAGGCACACTTTTAGAACTTGATTTGCAACACAGGTATGGCTTTGTACCAGCTGTTCTACACATCAGATTCAGTCTGATATGTGCCAGTCTAATTCACTAGAAAAGAAAAAAAAAGTAGGAATACCTATGACAGTTTTCTATTGTTACAGTGAATTAAATTGGCTCATGGGAGAGCCCAATGGCTGCTACACCTGAAATAAGGGAAGTAGTGGTTACTCTATGATAGTAGTTGTCTGTCACTTCAGTATCATACTGAAAGCCAGACTAAAAGTATATGTAGCCAGTTCAAAAACAATCAGCATATTTTGAAGTAACAACACAGAAGATTGTGGCAAAACCTGTCCTGTAATCTTTCTACCACAGAATTACTGGGAAAAGAAAAAGAAAAAAAAGCAGATATATAAGTAGGGAAACCTCACTTAGTACAAGTACTTTCTCTCACACAATGTCCCTTACCACAAGTGCCCTCTTCATCCCCTTCTCTGTTATTCCCTTCCACCATGAAATCAAGGTGAAAGTTTCACAGCCCTGCCACTTCATCATGGATTGCATTGCAGTAAAAATAGAACTCCAAGTAAAGACAGACAAGTCTTAGTTTAAAAAAATGACTGTCATTAATTCTGCAAGTTTCCCGTGTCACAGATATCATCAGGGTCAATCAAAGCATATTGGGATTTTTCCAGTGATGTGAAGTTGAACGTGCTCCCCAAACCAGGACTGGGCTCAGGATGCCGTTATCCACCATCCCAGCTCCAGTTTCACCAAAACTCCATGAGTATGTAGTGAACCATATGCTTTAGGAGAATATAAAGCTCATGCCACTTGGTTTAGGTGCTGCTCATGCAAAAACGTTTCCATGACAATTAGTCCTGGAGAGATTCTTGCTGGACTTCTACAGCCACATGGGCCAGAACTGGGGCTGGCAGTACTGCAGCAATTGCCCTGATTCCAAATCACACCAGCTTCTCCTTGCTGTAAGATTGACAGTGACTGAACACATCAGAATCCACCAAGCTGGTTCCTTGGTATCCTTTACCAGTAAAGACTGGTACAAGTCCAGTAGATCTGTGTCAGATGTTCACAGCTGCATTTAAAACCAGGTAGTAGTGAAGTGAAAGAACAATGCTGTGTTACAGGACTTGGCCTTTCATTTAATTCTCTCCATTAAACTGCTCATTTACACTTTGAAGCATATTGACCCTGAATGCTGAAAGAAAATTACTAAGTACACATTTTTCTTCATCTTCACAGCACACAATTGTTCTATTGCCTTTTGACAGATGTAGAGCAGTACTGACTTCAATTACTTTCCTTCATATCTCTCATTTATTTCTCAATTATTCCTTATTCTTTCACATTTACTCTTACCAGAAGTGGTGGGTTCACACTCATGAAATGAAATGAGATCCACGGAAGCTGATGTACAAGGAAGGATATCTATCTGCCACTTACAAATGAAGACATAAGAAAGGGAAAAGAGAGGAAAAATGAATTCCCATACTATGTAAATATCTACAAGTATAAAAGCTTTGAATTGAATGACACCACAGTGGAATCTAATGTAAAGCTATGTCTGCAACTCCTAAGTAAGCAACAGAGACTTTCACACAAGATTGCTCACTGGACTCCTTGGAATCAAATGGTAGAAGATTAAGCTTTTCTGAGTCAGGAATCTACAGAAGTTATTTTGCCATATGTTCCATTATGCCATGCCATAGATAGAAGTTAAAGCACAAACATGGAAGAGTTAGTAAAAAACACTGGCACTGTAAAGCACCATAGTGTTGATGCAAAAGTTCAAAAACATTTGAACTGATGAAAGTTAAGAGAGGGAAATTTCTTTTTAACTTGAGCACTCCCCTCATACTTTAACATGACTTCACTGTCTGATGGTTGTCTCCTCCTGAAAGCAGTCTGCAAAAAATGGTGATGGGATGTGAGACACATGAAAACAACAATGAAAATACAAAAGAGGTATTGTGCTGTATTCATTGTTGGTGTAATTTTATCCCACTGAAGCTACTATAAAACCTTAAATAATTTAGCAGAGCAAAGCTGTAACAGGACTATGTCTTTACAAAAATTTGATTCTTAAAAGAAACACAACTTAAAGACTTCCAGGACAGTAGGAGTCCCCCAATCAAAGAGTAAGGAAAAACAACCTCTTTCCTTATTTTCAGTGAGGAACTTTAATTTTCTTACTTCTGAAGAGGTACTAGCTCTCTGAAGTGAATCAGCACACTTGCTAGACAAGGCAAAAAAGAGGATCTTTGCCTTTGCTGTCTGACTCTAAATTCTTGAGACAATTACTGCAGTTTGCTGTTTGTATAGAGAAAGTGTGGCCAGGAAGGAAAAAGACTTCCTCTCCTAGGGACACCTGTTCTAAGAAGCTCTGATAAATTGAATATGCATAGCACAGAAGAGACACTTACAAAGTGTTAAGTAAATCACCTAACAAGTAACAAGGGAAGTGGGAAGAGGAAGAACGGAAGGATACAAGACAGACAGGCTATAGGATAAATTAAAGCATACACAGAATGCCACAGTGAATATGTACAGCAATATTTAAGCTCTTTGATTTTTTTTTCTCATTAGAAGAATGCATTTCTTTCACAGTTTTCACAGGCAAGCAGTGATCTTCATTAATCTTTTCACCTAACTCAGTAGATTGAAATGAGAAAATGCTCCATGTTAGCCTTGCAATTAATTTTTTTAATATGAGACAATTCTATTTCAAATCCAAAATTTTTACATTTTTCACTTATTCAAATTTGTGACTTTTCAGAATTTGTTCTTTAACAATATCTCTTTCTGATTATCTTATGTCCATGCAGAAATCATTCTAGAATGGCAAGATTTTTAGCTAGATAAAAATTCAGCTTGCTGAACGACTCAAATATCTCTCTGACAGCTGCATTTGGTGCCCAAGACCTATGAGAAACATAACATAGCCTAGATTTATTGTATTATCATAAGATTTAAGGCATACCTTCCTGAGTTTGTGACAGATAAGACTGCATGCTGAAATAAGATTTGAGCAGAATTAAATACAAGATTGATGAAAATACAGGCAAATCTCATGTCTGAGATGCTCTAATGACTTGCCATCAGCTGAGAGATCTGCTTCCCTCTTGCTCTGCTCCTACTAGTAAATTCCGAAGCCATATCACTTCTTCCAGCCTTACACTTCCACTCTATGGCAGCAGCTCTGGAGCAAATTCAGCACTAAACTGTTCATACTTTTGCTGCATAATGATCTATTGGTTCAGCAAGTTCAATCGCTGCAGTATGGGATCAGGAGAGAAACAGAGGTGGGACAGGGTGGAAAGGGTGCCAATAGATCAGTGTTATTATAGAACTTAAAAATTGGGTGTCCTTTTCAGGCTTATACTATCTTTAACATGTCTTTAACATATATTTTTGCTATCTTTAATTGCTAAGAAAGAACTCAGCCCTAGAGCTATTTTTCTTTTGTCCAATGTACTCAATGTACTCAACACCATCTCCCACTAGACTCAGTGGGAGCAGAAGGAAGTCAGTCCTGATGAGTCCCATGCACAAAAGGTCTATCCTGACAGCTAACAAGGATGACACTGACAGAAGTTCACTGCTCAGCGCCTTCTAAATCCATCTACATGTTATTTGTCCCTCACTTTTATTTGTGTCACATTTATTTGTTTTTAAAAAATGATACCTGTGGCCATCTCAAGCATAGATATGATGGCTTTCTGTTGGGAACATGTTTGCACTTTGCTAGAGGAATCTCTACCCAGCTGAGGCTTATTGTTGACTTCTCTTAAGAATAGCAGGTAGGCCAAATTTTTCACACATAACACTTATATTTAGCACCAAATTGCCATGGAGGGCTACATGACAGCAGGATGGCATTAGAAACTTTTGCTGGTAAAGCAGTATGTAGCACAGAGTTGGTTAGAGGTGTGATTTTCGTGCTGTGTCATTAATGCTAGCAAGAGTGCTAGCATAGGCACAGTTAAAAAACTACTTCTTGCTTGTAAAAGTTTATTTCATTCAGGGAACTGACATGAGATGAAGCAAAAAGAGGTGTTTTTGCTGATAGAAGTCGGGATGGACATCAATAATGATCTAAACCAAGGGGTGCACAGCTGTGATCACATTGTATCACAGAAGTATCTCTTCACTGGTACATACTGCTGGGAAAACAAGAAGAGGGACCAAGTATTGTTAGCTGGCAAAGCTGCTCCCAGTCAAAGCTGCATTTTCCACAGGAGAAGGCATGCTCTTTGCAGGAAGGTGTGCATCAGGTTTGGTGTCTTGCCTTTATCAGGACTCCACACAGCTCAGGTAGCAGAATGTTTGTGAAAAATTTTAATGCTAAAGTTGGAATATTTTGCGGCAAGTTTTAGGCATTCATTCTTAATACTTATGTTCTGAATAACTGGATTCCTAAGTCTGTCCACACAAAGACAGTCTGAGACACTTAAAGTATCTTCATGACACCTCAAGAAATAATTAGGATGACTAGGGTGAAGGCTGAGCCCTACTCTGTATGTGTGTACGTGTGTATGTTAGAGAGAGAGGGGGCAGGGAGGGAGGCAGAGAGAGAGAGAATAGAGGAGAGAGATCTCCTCATAAGTGTGAAGGAAAGCTACCAACATACCACTTCACATAAACATCACGTTAAGCCCTACTGCTGTCAGGGCTAATTGAAATTTACAGAATTGGTACTTGCAGTATTAACCCAGGAACTGTCAAACTTCGTTATTTCCAGTGGAGTCTGACAGTCTTGTCTTAACATCATGAAGTGTCAGTCTCTTTTCCCTTGATGACAGAGAAATAACATCTGCATTTCCCCACCCAGAAAGGCTAAAAGGGTATGAAAACTAGTGTTATGGTCAGTATTTCAGCATTCTCAAGATCATGATGGTTCAGTCATATCTGTTGTCACAAACACAAAAGAAAAAAAGTAATTCTGCTTACTTTATATTTTACCTTTATCATTCCCTGTTGAGTCAAATAAATACTACAATTTCCCCTTAGCAGAAGGAGTGCTAAATGTAACACTTTTGATTAAATTAATATCTAGAAAAGTCCTTTCTTCCTTTGTTTATAACTGACTGAACAGACTGAACATAGTGAAAGGCAGACAGAGAAAAGCAGCTTTTTGTCTTCAGAGATCTGTGTTGAGCTAAAAGCATGGGCATGATGTAGAGACTGTATCCAGTACAAGCCTCCTTCATTGTATCAGGTTCTAAAGTGCTGTCCACAGGGATGAATTTAATGTCTTAAAAAAAGAGAATAAAACCTCTATATTAACATGAGCTGAAGCCTATCACAATGTTCCACACACAGATCTTTAACCACACTCTATTAAAGCCACTACTGATCTTTTCACCAGCATCGATACCCCTGCCTTGCTGAGATGTCTATAGGGACAAATGTTCCTTGGCAAAAAAGCGTGAATATATACATAAGCAAAAACCAAAATAAAACAAAACCAAACTAACAACCCCTACAAAAAAAAAAAAAGAAAAAAAACCCCCACAAACAAACCAACAAACAAATCCACAGACACTCCCCTCCGAAAAAACACAACCAACACCACCCCTTCCTACCCCGCCCATTTCCCTCCCCGCCTTCAACTACTCAAATTCAAAAACTTGCAAACTAATTTTATGACATCTCACTTAAAATTACACAGGTAGTGAGCAGCTCCAGCTGGATTGAGTAGGGTATCTGGGATCAGCATAGTAGACAAATCAATCTTCTTCAGAAATAAATAATTGGAAGTAGCATTATATATACATCTACCTTTATAACAGTTACCACAACATCTTGCTAAAGGAGTGAAGAAAATTTATCTGAAATGAAAGAAGTTGCAGCTGTATTTTTTCAGTTCAAATCCAAGTGCTAAACTTTTGCTTTTAAAAGCCTGTGCACATACCTGACGCACAAGACAGCCTTTGGAAAAAATAAGATTCCACTTCTCCCTAGTGGGATAGGCAACATAGAAAACCAGTGAATGCAGCAATATACATAGCAACAGTGCAAACCAGTTAAGCCAAAACAAAGTAAAATGTACCAAATCTGAGCAAATTGCCCTCAACAAACAGTCTGAGATGAGCAGTTCCATCACAGATGTTTCCTTCTCTCACTTTCCTTCCAGTAGTTGCTTATCTCCTCTTTTCCCTAATGTCAAGTTGCAGTGTGTGAACCTGAAAATAGTGGAGGATTTTGGCTAAGCCTAGCAGAGTCAGAACCTGTTCCATGAAGTAATGCTTAGTAAGTGGGCCATGATATGGCACCCACAAAAGAACAGGGAACCAAAAAACTTGGGGCTATTGTTTTGCACAAAACTTACAGAATGAACATTACCACCTACAGGTTTAAGAGACACAGATATTTCCAATGCATCTGTCTATACATGTGTAGAAAATATTAAAAATCAGTGGATCAACTTAGCAGCACTCCATCAGATTACCTGAGATAATTGCTGGCTGTGAGTAATTCATATTTTATTGTTAGTATGTTCAATGCTCCCAAGTTTATTAAGGTATTAACTTGAATGTACATCGGCTAGCATCTATTCTCACTTTCAATAAATAGGTGGCTAAAAGAATTTAAATAATTTATGTGATCATAAGTACAACAGATCTCACATCTCCTAATAAACATACAGAACAGGCATGTTTAAAAATATTCAAAAAATGGACGGAGGTTCAATGAGGACAAAAGATCATAAGTAGTTTGATGAGGCTGAGAGGAAAAACATATTTCTTGCTCCTTTTCCATCTCAGTTCTTTCAGCTCCAGTAATAGCACAAAAGCAATGGTCAGTGATCATCATTCTAGCTCCTGTTGACATAAACTCTCTATAACTATGAGAATAATTGACAAAATCCTAACTAAAGTCAGTGATTTGAATCACAGAAATAACCACGACAAAGTCACCTAATCCATTTATTCTGCTTACCTGCAGGGAGACAATATTCAGAAGTACAAGAAAGAACCTATTTGACATTCAGGTCCTTGTTACTGGAGAAACCAGGAAAAGAGAGAATTAAAGTGGAAGTCTATTTTAAAAATGCACAGTACAGGAGAGCTCCACTCCAAGGGAAAAGTTAAAGGTTCATTTACATTGGAAGATACTAAAAAAATTTGAGGATTTTCTTTTCCACGTAAGTTCTAACTGGACTGTAGAACTGTTATGGGAAGATAAGAAACCAAGAACACAAGATGAAATAGTGGATTTGGCTTCATTATACATATATCAAGATAATCCATATATATCATAAACAACCACAAAATTCCTGAAGGGATGCTAAACCTGGTTCACTAGAACTTAATTATTAGAGGATAATACACACCTTAGTGTCATTCACTGTCAGGCACTGGATGTTGTGCTCTAACTGTAGGTCTGATCTAGTAAAGCAATTTCCATATTTCTAATTTGGCTGAAAAACTCAAGCCCATTCACACATTTTCTCATATGTGTATCCTTTTGATAACCATAAAGTAATTTACAGCATTTGAAAGCCATCCATAATTGAGGCTTTACTGGCATGTACCTAATCGCATGTTTGGCATCTGTTACAAACATTTTTCAGGACATGAACAATTAATGGTATAAGTACAGCTTTCATACTGGCTAATAACTTTAATTCTGGGCAGTCATTTATATTATAGATTTAGCAGTGTTTAACCTTGAAACAGAGTTCAGCATTAAAAATATTCTCTAATAATTAATAGCTGTTTTGTTTATAGCAAAATAGCATTTAATAAACAAAAACAACAAAAAAAGCACAAAAGGCATGATTAAATTGCATTTCCTGAGTATCTTCCAGGAGCTGTGTAATGCTTACCTAGCATCATCTTCTTGTAATTATATAAATTATATCAATGCATATACCATTGTAAATGCTGATATGTCAGGAAGTTATGGAAAAAAACAAACAACAAAAAAACACACGTTTAGGCTGGTAAATTCATTTTGTGAAAAACAAGAAGTCCAGGCAGAGGATGAAGACTATTCTCACTTAAAACAACAGAACAATCGGTTTGGAAAACAGAGCTTAATGTGTGAGCTGGCAGCTATCCAAGAATCCCAGAAAGATGTTCATTTTCTTTGCTCAGATGCTTCTCAGTCTCTTCCTGAACTCCTGGTTTATTGTGACAGTCAAAAGCTGCACAATCTAACCTCTCACCAGGTTTGGTGATCCTTTGAAGAAAACAATTTTCACCTGAGGATCTAGAAACAAGAGAATGTGGGTTTGATTCCACAAACCATAATTCCTAATTGTATAGATAAATTGTCTGTGAGATATATCTTTATGGACTGGGGATTTTTTGTGTACTTTCTTTCAACTACCCTTCAAAATTTTGCTTTCATCCTCTTTCTGTTTTTTTTGCCTCATTTTTGCCCCCACTGCAATGTGTTCCTGTTCTCTCACACTCAGTAAGAATGTAAGACAAACACTGTCAATATTTTTCCTTAGCAGATGACTTGATGGATTTTCAAATGGTTATTCCTGTGATTTATATTTTGTATAATTTGCATACTATTTACATTCTGAAATACTGCTAATTTTTATACACAAACTCGTTCATTTCCTGTTCACACTTCAACCTCCAATACTACACTGATTTTTTCCTCACGTGAAAGCCATTCATTAAGTTGAAAAATTACCAGACGTCTTCATTCTTGTGCAGCTAAACTTACAGGGAATCAGTTGCCAATAAAAGTAGAAAAAATAAATGCTTAAAAGTGTCAAAGATGCTAATTGAATTCCAGTTAACTTGGTCTGGCTGAAAGCCAGCATATCTGGTAAGGCACTGACAGGGAGCAAAGATCTATCTGCTGCTTATATTGTGTGTGTTTTTCCTAATGACAAAAAAAGTTCTTTGGAAGAGGAGAAGTAGCAATGTGTGTTAAGCAATTTTTTCTCCTATTATATCTCCTAATGTGTTATTGTCTTATGGTTAAATCGTTATTATCATTCAGTGACCATGATTTAAAAGGCAAGAATGAGTAGAAAATGATGCACATAATAAGCAAGAACTATAAGTACTATTTGCAGTTCTGTACCTAAAAAAATGACAGATCAAAACTAAGAAAGTATGGAGAACAGCAAATAAAACGATTAAGTAGAGAGAGATCCTCATTTGTGAGAGACTAAACTGGATGGAACTCGAAGTTGGAAGCAGATGGCTGAGAGGACAGGTTTAGAATCCTATGGTGGCAATGGACAAAGGTGAATGATTATGAAACAAGTTCCAAACTATTTGAACAAGGGGTTACACAACAAACAGGTGAGCCACCTAGAAATTATTTTTTATGTAGTTAGTTTGGGTTTAACCAACAGGAATTAACCTCTGGAATATATTGCCACAGGCAGTTATAGATGCAAAAGATATCATCAGCTTAAAAGAGGTCTGAATAAATACATGGACAACAGATCCATAAGCAGACACAAACATTAATAGGCATGATGTATTCTCTAACATCCCTTATCCAGCAGTTGTGGATGGTGGGAAAATGCAAGAGGAAAGGACTGCAGAGAGTAGCTAGGGTTGCATGCTGTTGCCCAATAGCATCTGCTGTTGACACTGTTGGGGAGAATACACTGGATAGGAAAAGCAAATCAAAAATTGCCCTGTTGGAATAGACCATTGCTAACAACAGCATCACATCCTTCACGCTCATCCTGTATCCTGATTTCTACATGCTTGTACTATTTCCAACACAACAGGGACTTGTCTGTGCCAAAGGCTCAAGGAATCAAAATAAACTTTAAGGAGATTTACCCAAGCCTACAGAAACTACTTCACACATGCTAGCACATGCTTGCTGAAGGCCTGATACAGTTTCTAATTATTTGACAACATAATTTGTTCCAATTTTCTCTCCTCTTTTAAAAAACAACAACATTGCCTCTAGAACTTTCAATAATGCATGTATCCTACCAATGAGGCATGTCTAGTTAGATGTGATTAGAGGCAATAACGCCCTATTAACCTCAGGTTAGACTTAGAAAGGTAAAGCAAATACATTCCAGCAGAAAACCAGGGTTCATTTTATAACTTCCCTTTATTTTTCCCTGTTGGAAATCAATGGATTGCTATGGTAATTCACCTATTTCATCCTCAAACCATAATAACAGACAGATCAAAGGAAAGAAAATTAGCCTTCACATAAAAGTATAAAATTAGCAGCACATGTCCTTACTATGATAATCAGAAATACTTAAAGTTGACCACAAAGCAAAAGTAATTTAGTTTCTCCTTTTTTGTGACTCTTAATTATCTTTGGAGGGATTACAAAAAAATTGCCTTTTGTTTGTTTTCTGCATTAGAAATGCACATGATTTCTGCCTTGGAAGGCTTGAGATCAGACTTCACATAAACCTGGAAGTGACTTGCATAGAAGGAAAGGATTCTTATGGTTTTTTGGCCTTGAATGTCATGTAAAAACAAATGTACAGAGCACTAGAATAAATGGTCCTGAGAGAAAGCATTATGTACATTTATCAACAAGGCAGATGAATCCACATGCTTGATATCTATAAAAAGCAGAAGTAATTTAGATTCTTTAATCTGGAAATTAGTTTTTTCTTTTCAGGTAAGCCATGGACTTTCCACTGACTTATCCACTTGATAGAGCCCACACAGTTCTTCCACATAATTTTGGTAGATTTAGCGCCTCTATCTATTCTGCTAACAACGCAAGTTTATTTATTTGCCCTTGCCACCAGATTATGGCATGTGTAATATACCAAGATTGTTGCTTGGTATACACTCATGAGCACGTTTTTCTAATGAACACATACCATTCTTCAAGGAAAAGATAAAGTGAAAGAAAACTGTCATACCCTTTGGAGCAGAGTTTTTTGGGTTTTTTGAAAGGATTTACAATTAATCTAGGCATGAATTCATATCCCCTCTTTTTTTTTTTTTTTTTTTTGTCTAAAATTTTTTGCAGTGTTTATTTAAAAAAAAACCCTGCAGTGTTTATCATTATTATTCTTGGATTTTTTTGTTTGATTGTTAGCTAAAAATTTTGTTGTTTTCTACTTTTTAACATAGGAAAAAAGTTGTCTTCTAGTATTTCCAATTATTTTGCAAAATATTGCAACATGGTCTTTAGATTCTTACACCAGGGCACATAACAACACCTTAATGCCTTTCTTTCATTAGTGACTATTTCTTGATAAAGACTTGTTGTCTGTAACAATATCTATTGAGAAACCTAAGCCTAGATTACCAAATAAAATAATAGCTAACTTCTGCAGATAGTTCTTCCCTAGGAATAGCAAAAATCCTTCCTTATCATCCCAAAACCAAGGGAAGAATTAGAACTTTACCCACTAAAGCCAACACAAGTTTAACCATGAGTAACATCTTCTAAAACAAATACTTGAAATTTAACCAAGAACGGAGAAACGCAGGTATGCTGCTGTTGTAAAATTTGCATTTTTAAAAAATTTTGTTTCTCTCCCACCTTGCCCATGTGTCATTTTCCCATTCTTATTTCAACCTCCAATGAAATAATCAGATTACACAAAGCCCAGTAACACCTCCATGCCGAATCCCTTCTACTGATGTGATGTCCCCTGACTGTCCAAACCTAACACCATGCCGGCACTGCATCCTTGCGCTGGGGAAAGCTCCCTGGGAACAATACCCCGGTGCTCGCAGGCAGGAGGCTCTGGGTGACCGTTGAGTGCACTCGGATTTTACAAACTGTCATATGGCGAGATAGTGGTGGGTTTCAATGCCGGCACCTATTCAGTCAGCGCAGATGAACTAGAATCACCATTTCAGTTATATCATAGCTCGGGGCGAGAACATGTCACCCTCTTTATTTCCAGCTCGGAACAAGCTGCTTAGGCAGATGCTAACTGTGGTCCTCCCTGCCATGTTCTGTAGAGTGGCCTTTGTCTGGGTTAATTGAGCCCCCACTCCATTTAATAGGCTGTTGAAGTCTTATTGAAACAGAGCTAGTGCCGCAGGTTAAATACATTGCAGTGCTCTTGTTAATCCCCTCATTAACGGAGCTGTAAAGCTTGTTGAGAGCTGTGAGTTTGCATATATTATCAGAGAGTTCTTCACTCAAGTGCTATCAATAAAATGACAAAGCCAGTTTGCAAATAGTGAAATCAACAGTGACACAAAGCTAGATACCTTAAAAAAATAAACAAGTTAATAACTGATAAATCTAATTTTCACACTTGGTGGATAAAAAAAACAGGTTGAAGAATCTCATTTTTCATTGGATGAATTTAAAACATGAATTATACAAACTCAATTACTTTCCTTGAGCAAGAGAACAAGCAAGAAAAACACCACATCTTCAACAGGGGCTTCTGGCAGTGGTTTGGCTGTGGCTGTTTAGAAGTAATGTAATGAGCCATGCACAGACTAGCTGCACTTAATAAACTCAAGGAAAACAAATGAACTCATAATACAAAATAAGAAGTGAACTCAGATATAAAATACAATGGAGAATATTGAGAAAACCTCCTATGGTCTCCAAAGAAAAAAGGAAGCCAAGTAGGTCCTGGATAAAAGAAGTTAAGAGGAGCGTTTAGCATATCAGGGCTCTCTCACACCTTCCAAGAGAGGGGAGCAGGAGAAAGGACTCCCCCAACACATGCATAGAAGGATATGTCTGACTGATGAAAAACAAAGAAATAGGACTGTGTGGATGATGTTCCTAGGAAATAGGAGAAGAACTCTGAGCAGGAGAGGCAGCCGGTAAAAGCAGGTGAGAGCACAGCCAAGCTAGGGTGCTGATGTTGATCTGAAGCAACAATCTTCCTTGTTCTAAGGAAGGCAGAACTACCTGAAAATATAATTTCATGTCTGTCCATCTTTTATCTGCATTGTAGGCATGATTCTTGGCAGGTCAGAATTTAATGGAGAACCCTGTAAGTAAAAGCAATGACTAACATCATTGAAACTGTACTACTGTAGTTACAATGTTGGTGAAATGTTCTTCAACTCTCTCTTTCTGTCTCTGATCAATGAATTCATACATTTTAGAAAAGCCCAGTAGGGTTATTTCAGAAACTTGATAGTAACAGCTAAGGCCTTTACAGATACTTTCAGATATCGTTTTTCTAAAACAACATGAATGCCTCTGGTTGCCCTTGACTTTCCACTTCTTGCTCTGACTCACTGGCCTATAAGAAAACCTTTGATTTGCATTCTTTTCTTAACAGTCCCACCTATACAAATAGCTGTAATTTCTGATCAGGGCCTTCTTTGAAACTATGGAATAAAGCATCCACACTAAGAGTCTACCCTCTCCAATGCACACTAGTGAGTGGACTGGATGATGACTTTATTATTGGCAACTCTTCAGGGCATAACAAGAACTGTGTTTTCTTGGACACTTTGACAACTTAATCCAGAGTGCTTTCTTCTGGGAACTAGTATTATGATGCCACTTCTTTCTACTGTGGTTTCATGTGGGTTTTTTTGTTTGTTTGTTTGTTTGGTTTTTATTTGTTTTTTTGTTTTGTTTTTTTTTTTAACAACCAGAAAGTGGGGGTTTGGGGTTGTTTTCAGGGATTTTTCTTTTCCTCTTTCTTTACCTGTATGCACTATTCTTATAAACTGTATACAGCCTGATGTAGATGCAGAATATTTCTTTTCCACACCACCCTGCTGTTATATTTGCACAACCAAAATTCTGAGAAAAACTTGACATGGGATGATCATGTGCACCTACAGCCCAGAAAGCCAATTGCATCCTGAGGTGCATCCAAAGTTGGCCGAGAAGTTTAGGGGGTGATTCTCCCTCTCTGCTCTGCTCTCATGAGACCTCACCTGCATCCAGCTCTGGGGTCCTCAGCACAGGAATGGCATTGACCTGTTGGAGAGAGACCCAGAGCATGGCCATGGAAATGGCCAGAGGCCTGTGAGGAAAGGCTCAGAGAGTTGAGCTTGTTCTATCTAGAAGAAAGAGCTGGCTCTGGAGAGAACTTATAGTGGTCTTTAAACATATAAAGGGGGCTTGTAAGAAAGATGGACAGGGAATTTTTACCAAGGTATGTAGTGCTACGTCAAGAGGCAGTAGTTTAAAGAAGTTGGATTTGGATTTGCCATAAGGAAGAAATATTTTACAATGAGGGTGTTAAGACACTGGAGCAGGGAGACAATAGAAACTATGGATGCTCCATGCTTGCAAGTATTCAAGGCCAGGCTGAGCTGGACTTTAACGCATTTGATCTAGTGAAAGATGTCCCTTGCTAAAGGCAAGAATTTGGATTAGATGATCGTCCTTCTTTGATTCAAGAGAAATAATATAAAATTGGTAAAAGTTGGTCCATTCATTTTATCTCAGTACTTAAAACATTTTCTGGGATTTTTTGGTAGTATTTATACTTGAATGGTAGTAATAGAAATGGTAATCTTATCCAGTGCAATTGGCTTTACGTTCAAGTTTAATTGCTGTCATCATGTTTTTTTTAATCATGTCCTAAAATTTAATCAACCTGAAGCAATTATTACTCTCTTGAAGCAATAATCAATCAGGCAAATACCTTGTTATGTCCCCTGCTACCAAGGTCTCAAAAGCCAGTTTTTAACATCAAGTATGTAATGCTTAAGTATTGCACTCTTTTCAGGGTTAGAGTTTGACTCAACTTTTCTATTGAGTTAGAAACCATATTGAGAGAAAAGGTGGCCACAGTCAGGAAGCTGAATACAGTGCTTGAGATTTGGCAAGTCTGCAAGTCTTGCAACAGATGATGTTAGGTTTTGTGAGTGTAGCCACTCTTCAAAATGAAGGATGCTATATTTAACATCCACACCACAATGATTGTTTCTTACTGGTTGAATCACTATTCACCTCACTGCAGGTAGTGCTAATAACAGCTTTAGCTGGCTTACTCCAAGAACTTACTGCTTGCCTTGCCACACTGGAGACTTACTGTCATTTGCATGGAGATGCCTTTACTAAGCTTAAGCAGCATAAAATATCTGTATGTCCATGCTCTTGCATAGACTACAGAACAAGTAGCAGGCTGTAATTGAAAACTAATGCCCTTAGGCATTTCTGTGAGGCTGCAGTCAAGAGGATCACTTCACTACATACACAGAAGACTCATAGTAAGTAACCCAAAGAATCTCTGCAGTGTTTTCCACAGTGAAAAGTATTCCTCTTTCGTACCAGTCAGCCCAACAAATTGTTTGTCACTAGACTTAGCAAAATGCATTTTAAATTTTCTTTCCTATAATTTTGTGTTGTTCATATAAATGAAAATATTCATATACATTTCTCTCATGATGATGTCTCATGACATCATCCATAAAATAAAATTAAAAAAAAAAACAAAAAAACACCACAAAAAGGAAGGGATGACATAAGTGGAGAAAAGGATCCTTCATTACCTGGCATAGTGAATGTGAGTTGCCAGTTTCCATTGCAATTTATACAACTGCTGTCAGCAGAAGGAACTCTCTTCCTTTCCACAGAAAGCATACTGTTTAATAGTATTTCTATTAATAATTTAAACCTTTAGGTTGCATCAAGTGATTCCCAGAACACTAGTCAGAACTTACATTTCTTAATCAAAATTAGACTGTTGGTGAGTGTAAGTCAACATTTTTAATGGAATTTCCTTTACTTCCTCCTCCTATTTCCCTCTCAGGAAAATATTCCACCAGAAACATTTTTCACTAGCTCTTTCAAATATTGAGCTTGTAGGCAGGCAGTGGCTGAATAAATATAATACTGCTAACATGGGTCCAATGAATAACTGTCCATCTGTACAAAGCTTGCTTTGCTCCCCATGGATCTAAAATGGCACCTGTTAAACAACACACAGATGGGTTTTATGTTTGCCAGTTGATCTAAATAGGGATAGTTGTCTTATTGATGGTGATCCTTGGCTGGCCATAATGCTCAAAAAAACAAGGAAAATTTTGGTGTAGGAACACTATTAATATACTTTAAAAAAATATATGTTTAGATAGGTTTGAGAAAAATGGCTTTTTATTAAATTTTTCCTTACTACTAGGCAAACCCCCCCTGTGCTTTATCTGAAGAGGTGGATATCTAGCATTAATCAATAACTCAGCTTGTGAGTATTTCAGAAAAATCTCTTCAACCAGCATCTTCCCTCTGAGGCTACAACAAGCAAAAGAACATTGTGTGTTTGACTTTAACCAACCTGCCTTGCCTTTCTGGTCTAGAGAAGCCCATGTGATATGATACCCCTTCAGTGTTGTGTTCTACTGTCATACACCAATGCTTTAGTGCTCAGAGTCTACTCACTCACCCAGCTAACATCCAGCCTTCCACTGCACAAAGTTCCCATAATCTTACAACACGTAAACGTTGTCAGCTCAACTCAGTGCTGTACTTTAGCTAAGCACCAGGGATTTGGAAGCTGTGGTAACATGTTCCTTTTTTCTCTCAGTCAGTCAAGAGGAACCTTTACTGGGAAGAACCTGATTGACAGAAGAATAAATTACTTATTTATCCCACGATTTTTAGTATAAGCCTTTATGAGTTCTTGCTGAATATCTCATGTAGCTTACTGAGAGTAAACTTTCACAGTAATAGCATAGGACATTAGTTCCACATAATATCCCTGCCTCTCAGTACAAACTCTTCTCTCTCCCTGTCAAAATATCTTGTAAACACTAATATCCTCACTTGCTTACAAGGGGGGAAGTTGCCTTCCGCACTTGGGTTAAGCATGTGCTGAATTGAGCTAATAATCTTTGCAAAAGATAGGTATTTTTTATAAGTTTGTTGGTTTTTTTTGTTTTGAGATTGCTGGAGCTTTTATTTCTACACACAGTTGAAGAAAGAGACTTGTTTAGAACACATTCAAATGTATAATTAAGAGAATTAGGGCTACTTTCCTGTGTAGTTTGGAATTTCATTTGTGGATGAGCCATTCTCCCTTCATAGCTTGAGAAGATTTTGGCCATTTTTGAAGACCACGTGGTCAGAAGAGTGCTCAAAATTATTTTTGTATGCTCTTCAGGAACACTACCTAGACTGAGGCCATATAATGAGTTGCAAACAGTTGCCTTTGCATATTAGAAAAAGAAGCATTTCCAGGTTGTACAAAAGTTACATATACCATGAAGAAAGCAGGAAAGAAAGAAATAAGGAAAGAAATAAGGAAAGAAAGAAAGAAAGACAACAAGCAAACAGCAATATTTATGTTCAAATGAACTTGAAAACACAGATGTAAAATTAAAGTTATTTCAGCACCTTTGCCCCTACAGAGGGAAAATAACTCAGTGAACTTTTCAGAACATTAGAACACCAGTCTCTCTGCTAAGCTCTTTCCCCCAAGGAAAAAAACATTCTGATGGCATTGACTGCATGTAGACTACAGTTTTTAAGTAAGCCTTAAGAGTGATTAAAACAGTTACTTCCCCCTGCTTGGGTGTTGTATATCCCATGGGCACTTTGAAATTCCCATGCATGATGATGGATGAGTTCAGCTAGACAGTCCTCTGGATTGTTTTCCTTCTAAAAGCATTTGAGTTATCTCAGACAACTCAGCTGAGAAACCAACTATTGCCTCGTGTGATATGAAAATGTTTCTAAAACTACAACTTTCTTTTAATGTTTTTCCCTAGAAAGCTTAAAGAAGGAAAATCACAAGTTAGGCTTAGTAATCCACAATTTTGATTTTCTAGTATAAACTTCTCAAGATCATTGAGAAATGGAGCAGGGAAATTCACAAGGACACTCATCCACCAACACCACAACCTTGGACCAAAGATGAGCTATCTGCTAATATATTGAGCACTCAGACCAAGAATCCTTTGTTAGTTATCTCTGCATAAAATCAGCAGAGATTTATTTAAACATTGAAAAAAGAACACCCAGAAAATAATAAAAAAAAAATAATCAAAAAACATGAAGGAAAATGAATTCATGAAGTACCAGGTCTTCACTTTTGATATACTAGTTGTTAGCTATGTAACGAAATGTGTGTTGACCACTTGTACAGGAGGAGCTCGCTGCAAATAATTTGTCTTGTCATATACTGTGGAAGCCAAAAAATGATACATATTAGCTATAGTGCATGAGAACAGGGACAACAAAGTTTTAACTGTTCCTAGCCAGGTACTGCTCCAGACCTGAGCACCCCAGCAGAGCCTGTTGCATCAGATCAGCACAGAAGATGACAAGGCCTTGACTCCTCATCTCCCTGTTTCACTTGACCAAATGTGTTAATAGTGCTAATGCCATCTCATTTTCTCACTTTGGTTCTAAAGAAGGTGACCAGACAACGAGTGTGAGGTCATTTTGGAAAAAGGAGGACTGCTGAGGTAAAGGTCATTGAAGAGGCAAGGTGCAAGAGTTCAGGATCTTGCCTCCTGGGAAAACTGAAGTTTACACTCTGATTTCTACATTTTTACAAATTCCTTGTCATAAATTATATCTCCATCTTTTTAGCCCATTTATCTTCTTTGCTCATCTCTCCCTAGTTCGGTGGATAGGGAGGAATCTTCAACATTTGCAAAAGAACATGCAAGTTGTGATTCGAGAATCATAGGTCGAACACGTCACCATTATGGCCCATAATTGTCACCTATGATTGCAGTGTCCACTTCAGAGCTAAGTTCACTTTATTCTGTGGCATAGAGATGCCCAAAGTTGCTGTAACCTGCTGCTGTAACTGCTAACAGCTGCAAAGCAATGAGCCACTGCTGCAGCTGGACAGCCGTAGGGGACAATGTCATGAGCTGTGCTTCTATGTTCCTAGACAGAAGTTGCAATTAGAGTTCTGTGGGAGCTGTCATAGGAGTGGCCTCTCCGACAGGATGTCCAGGAGGATGAATCTACTTATTCTAGAATTACTTTTTGACAGCAGATTTGTCTCTGCTCATAATTAACCATCAGATCAAATCACGCAAAGCTCAATGATCCCCAACTGTCTGCAACAAATTCTTCCTAGTTTTATTCTGTTTTGTTAACTGCACATTCCCAACACCTTTGCTCATTCTGAGCCCCAGTATATCTGGGTATGTGTCCAGAGAGAAAAGAAAGCTCTATGTGCTTGTTTCCAGATGTAGTGGAAAAGTCAAGTTAGATTCTTCCACTGTAATAAGAAACACATTTGTTTTATCTAAAAGGGGCAGACTGGGTCAGGATACGCTACCTGAGCAACCAGGAGTCTCTGCTCTAAATCCAAAACAGCAGCAGAGAAGGGAAGACTTCTGAATGCAGCCATCATCCCCCTTGTGCAAATACTCACCATCCCAGGAGCAGCAGAGTAAGACTGGCCATTTTGTGAGAGTGCCAAAAAGACAGAAGGCCATCTGGTGCTATAGACTAATCTAAAAGCAATGAAGTCAATACAGCCTGGTTGGTATACAGTACATAAGGCTCCCTTACAGACAGATTAGTCCCCATCCCCACAGTCAGGAGAGATTGGACATTATGTTATCTGCACTAGAGAAGCAAACACTGACAAGCTGTAACAGACAAGCTGACAACAGGGCCTTCAGAAAGAGCAGAGAGTAGGAAGCAGATCATAGAAGGATTTGTTTGGGAGTAAGAATTTTGAGAAAGAAAGTGGTTGAATGTATTGTACCCACCTGCAAATCCGTGTGTGTAAATTCCTGCCTGTCACAATTTAAGCTATGTTACCATTTGTACAGGTAGTTTGGAAAAGCATAAAGTTGCTATGAAGATAATATGGGAGGAAAGGGAGTAAACTGTGAGATTCAAATCAAGAGAGTAAAAGGTGAGTGCTAACACATGCAATCACACCAGCATAACCCAATGTCTCAGTGGTCAGTTGTGTTCATTGCATTAAATGTGATAGTACCATGTGCTTATGCAAACATTCAGTACTGAAAGACAGGACATTTATACACACCATTTTTTAATGTCTTGAGTAGGAGAGCAGGATTGACTGCCATACTTGAGGGCTGAGAAAAAGTGTTGCACAAGCAGTTAGATGCAAGAGTGGGCAGTCATCCAGTGACTTCCAGATCAGTAGTTTGCTTTAATAACTGGTAAATTATTTGCATTGGTACCTTTAAAATACTTAGAATAAAGTGAGATCTGTAGATTGTGAGCTCTGCAAAGGAGCTAATTGGTAAAATTTCTTTAAATGAGTCAGTAGTATAGCAGGTAAAAGAGAGGGCTGACAAATTATGAAATTTTCTGGTCCTTTGTCCAAACTTGGTAAAGAGCAACTACAGAAGCTAAGTAGGCAAAGTGGAGAAGGCAGAGGAGACAAAGTAAATGCACAGATCAAAAATGGTGAACTAATACGAAACAAAAAGAAAGAAAAATGGCTGCTATGGCATGAGGTTATCTGTGGTGTGCCACAAGGTTCCACCCCAGGGCATCTGTTGTTTATCAGCTATCTGGAAAGTGTTTTGCTGACATTCCAAAACTATTCAAGTAGATGCAGACCAGAGAAACTGTGAAAAACTTTGAATGTCTTAAGCAAGTTGACTGAATAGAAAACATGATGGCAGATGAAACCAAATGCTGGCAAGTCTCTTTGGAACACTTTAAAGGAAATCACTGGAACTGCTCACTTTACTGGGTTCTAAACTGAGTCTCAGAAAAAGACTCAAAAAATACTGTACCAGATCAAAAAAATATCATTGTTCATGAAGAAACAGTAGTGGAAAAATCAAGCAGCTAGTGGGCTGTGCATAAAATACAATGGTAATAGAACAGAAATAAAATTATGTATGTCCATGTATTGCAATTTAGTTAACTAAAAAATCTCTTGTCATCCGGAACACTGCACAAATTTAATTACCCCTATCAAAAAGGTGACAGAAGAATTAACTGAGATAAAAAAATAGTAGAAACACACTGACAGACTCTCCTATATTTGCCTTAGACAGAAGGCAATTAAGTGGGAGCGCACAAAAAGAATCACAATAACAAATAACACGTTCTCAGTACATGAACAGGGAAGCATCCACTGAAATGGAAATCTAGTGGCAATTTCAGAGCAGCAATAGGAAAATCTTTCACACAAAGCAAAATTATATATAATTATAATGTTAAATATTACACAACAGATAATTTCAACAACTAGCAGTTACAGCTTTTTTACAGCACACCCTTCTACACAGTCACCAACTCCCAGGCAATACTGCTGGACTTCCTGCAGTTTCTTTGACATATCTAGTATTAGCTACTGCTCAAGGTAGGACAATGCATCTTAGATCTGATTTACTCTGGACAGTACTATATGTAATCGCTGGAATAAAGATGGTTAGTACTGTATATAGTCCATATTGACATTGAAGCTATCTGCTGAATGACTTTATTTCAAAACTTTGATGCTTGATCTGTTTCCACTGTTGTGGTTTTAACTCCAGCTGGCAACTAAGTGCTATGCAGATGCTTACTCACAAGCCCCACCTCAGTGGAAAAACCCACAGGTTAAGAACAGTTTAATAATGACATAAAGTAAAATATAATAGCAGCTACAACAATAATAAAAATTAAGAAAGGGGAAAAAATGAGGAACAAAGAACAAATTCTGCACACTACAATTGCTCACCATCCACTGATCAATGCCCAGGCAGAAACTGGCACCTCCTGGCCATCTCCCTGCAGTCTATATACTGGGTATGGTGTTCTGTATTATGGAATATCCCTCTGTCCAGTGCAGGTCAGCTGTTCTATGCTCCTTCCCAGTTTGTTGTGCAGATCTTCACTGAGTATGGAAAACTTGAATTAGGGTAAACAATACTTAGCAACAAAACATCAGTGTGATATCATTATTCTCATACTAAATCAAAAACACAACAATGTACCAACTACCAGGAAGAAAATTAACTCCATCCCATGTGAAACTAAGTATCATCTATTTTTAACTGGAAATAAAAAGCAAGGAAACCAGGAGCACTGAACCTTCTCTGCCTCATTGTATTTCTAATTTGTTGTAGAAGTGTTGTAAATTCTGTTTTCTCTGACAGGGGTTTGAGTGGCAGAGATGCAAGATATTTCTTTGATCATTAAGTTACTACTATTGATAGCAGATAGCCATTTATGTTACACATTCACTTACTCATGCTTTCACTTATAGTTACCAGTCAGAGCAATAGTAGGGACAACAATGCCATCACATTTTTAAAAGTTAAAGACCATGCTGAAACATCAATGGTTTCCAGGCAGTAATTCAGAGAGTCCTTCAGAGTCCTTCTGTTTCATGAGGTGAGCATACAATCCTGCAATCTTTTCATCCAGCTGCCAATGTCTCCCAGGACATGGTCCAAGTTATACAACTCACTGTTATATGGCACCATATTCAAGTAGCCTTGCATCAATTCAGCAGACTCAAGGTTGTTGAAAATTCAACATGGCTGCTTGTCTCCAGATCTTATCCTAAGCAAACTTTCTCTGTCTTCTCAGCACCTATTTTTCCCCTCCTTGGCTTGTAGATAGCTACCAGAGTAAACACAGGCTTATGAGAAAGTATTGATTCAATCAATCCTGCCTTGAGTTTTGTGCCAAGGCTTATGAGTAGAAGCAGTGCAAAGACATTTCTGTCCACCAAAGCTAATTCTTTTACAGGGGAACTTGCTGCATCCACACATATTATTTAAGTGTGGATATAAGCCAGAGTAGAAAAAGAGGAGCTGAAATAGCAGGACAGGGTGGATCTACCATAATCTTTTTTTGCAGAAGTGTCCAAGTTTTCTCCTGAAAGTTGTGTTCATATGTCATGTCTTTAAAGTCTGTGGTATTAACACTTAGCCAAAACAGCGTGTGGTACAGCATATCCTATCGCCCAGCTTCCTGTAGTCATACTCCAGGGGACTCCTCTGTGAAACAATTTATAAATGGATATTGTTCATATCATATATGCCAATGTAGTACATTCAACAGCTGTGGTTCTTACTCCACAAATGCCATTGAAAGTAATAATAATAACAAAGATATCAAAATATATTCAAACTAATATTTGCCAGCAGTGTGGGTTTTATGTTGTGTTATGCTTTAAATGTCCTTTCATTCATTAAGACCTTCCTGTAAAGAGCAGGAATTCTTGCTTAAATTTTACACAAAATCAACCAGAATCAATCACAATAATTTAGGTTTCTGAAAGGCCAGCCTAAAGGTTGCCTAAAAGATCAACACTGAGAACTGACTTGTAAGTTGGACCAATGATTGGTCTGAGCCCCATTTCCACTGTTCCTTCTTCCTTGCTATGTTCTTTTCAACAGCCCTCTACAACAGAGGCGTCTCTAATCATCTTTCTGACTCTTCAATAGATTTGCTCCTGCATGTCACAGAATCACAGCAAGGCTGAGTTGGGATGTGATGTCTCAAAGCCACCTCTCCTCAAGCAGAGCCACCTAGAATTAGTTGCCCAGGGCTGTGTCCTTAGATGACTTTTGAATATCTTCAAGAATAGAGATACCACAACCTCTCTGAGAAGCAGAAGCCTATATCAGTGCTAAATCTCTCTCTCTCAGTGAAAAAATGATTTTTTATGTTCAAAGGGACCTTCCTGTGTTTCTGTGTGTGTCCATTTCCTCTTGTGCTGTCACAGGGTACCACTGGAAAGAGCCTGGCTCTGTTCTCTCTTCACCTTCCTTTCCGGTTTTTGTATATCTTGTCAAGATCACCCATATAGGTAACATCTATACTATAACAAAGTATAGGCCCCCAATATGTCCATATTTTTCTTTTACCCAGTGCCTCAAATTGGAAACTGGCTTCCACAAGGGATTTGAAAGGTACCAAGTAGTGGGGGACAGTAATTTCCCTTAGCTTGCTGCCCTGTTTTACTAATGCAGTATGGGGCTAGCCTTCACCACAGTGTTGACTCGTGGTTAAGGGTCTGAATGCCATATCAACATGTCTATATATGACCACTTAGACACTCATAACCTAAACACCAAAATCTTCCTGTTAACCCATATACATCTACTGGGAGATTCCCTGGAGCTTTCAAAAAAAGAACTATAGCATGTGGACAAAATTTGTACACATCAAACATTCTGATGAATACCAAATACAATCATGACTCACAACAAATTCTGAAAAAAAAAAAAAAAAAAAAAAAAAAAAAAAAAAAAAAAAAAAAAAAAGACCCTGGAAACAACAGTGCTTTACAATGTACTAGGATGTATTAGAGAAAAAATAACCAAACAGATTGTCTGTGGATTAACAGACCAACAAGTGTTATCTTCTTTCAGCACTCTGTCATGTTATATGTGCATCCATGTGAAATTTCCTCCTTCAGAATGAGATCCAGGCAGTATCACTCCTTGAGAGACATGCAGGGATTCAGTGTAGAATCTGTCTTGGTCTATACAGAAGGAAGAAGCCAGCTCTGTTAATGGTGCCTTTTAGGAAATTGAGTAGGAGAATCAGGCCTGTAAATTCTCAGCCTTGAGAAAGATGCCTAAGCTGCAGAAGCAGAGTGACTGAAGCTAAACCTGCAAGGAAGACAGAAAGCTCTTGTGTGGTCATGTAGAAGAAGGTGGTAAGAATTGTTGATGATGCAGAAGGAGAAGATGTAAAGAGATGAACATTTGTAAATTTTCCCAATATTTGACTTCCAGAGCAGAGACTGGCTAAAAACTGATGTTCTTTCTCTGATGGACTTATTAATTATTTCATAAGCAAATCTACTCCACAGCAGGAGAAAGATACAAGATGAAAATGGAGGCAAAATCAGGCCTGTGGTATGAGGCGAGGAGGAATGATGTGGCAAAAGAGAAGACGCTATTAAAACAAACATATACTGAATAAATAAATTCTGTGCTATGCACAAGTTTGAAGAGGTATGCAAATCAGACAAAAGGACAAAACTTTGCCAACTCATTCCAAATTGTGCATCACCTTTAATGTAAACATGAGCCCACAGATGTATAAAAAGGAAGAGGAAATTTCATCCCTGATCTTTTGCTATATTTTTTTAGCTAATAAGTCAACAGATAAGTAACATTTTCCTCCATCATGTGTTATAAACGCTGGTTCCCAGTTCTTTTCATTCTTATCAAGAAAGTGAAATGTGTACTTCCATCATACTGGTGGTGACATTAATCAGTGGGTGACACTGTGCACCAGACATAAGTAGTAGGAACAGATAAAAAAGAACAGTAGAAAATGTAGCAACTTAGTCAAAATGCTTATCCATGTCTTTGAGACTAAAACATATCCTGTAACTGCTAACAAACAGTGGCCAGCTAGATGATATCCCCAAGGGTTGATAAATCTGGTTGAAATTAATTTCACTATATGTATTTTCAATTCTATTTTATGTTTTTTAATGTATTTGCAGAAAATAAAACAGTACAAACATCTGTGTGTTTTTTTCTTCGTAGATTTAATATACTACCTATGCAGGTCACTTCAGAGATCGGCAAAATTCAAGGAGTGAAAAAATGTCTCATTTAATTAGGACTATGAAGATAGCAGTGAAGTACACTCCTCCAAAATTGTTGAGACAAAATTATATACTTTTCATACTACTTTAAAAAAAGCCATAATCTAAGGTAGATTGGTATGAACCCAGAGCTGCCCACTGAAGTTATTTTGGTGTAAACCTGGAGGAACTAAAATGGAGGACTGTCCCAAAGCACTTTCATTCTGTAATTTTCTGGAGAGTAGGTCCCCAAATAATATACATTGGAATAAACAAGAAAATAACTCTAACACCAGCAACAGAGCTACTTGTGATATATAATCACAGGAATGAAACCAGAATCCTCTCCTCAAAATTGCAAATATTCCTGCTGAGTCTCTTTTCTTGTGATGGAAACAGACGGTTGGATACATCAAGTCCAGATTTTAATCTCAGCTGTAATCATGTAAGTCTAAAGCTGTTTTGCTGAAGTCTTTGCAGGGACTTGTTTTCACAATAGAAAGTGGTCAGTGGCTTAAGGTATTCCCAATCCCTGGCTTGTTTTCATTGGCATACTCTCCCCTCGGGGATTTGGGTTAAAATAAAACAATTAATAAAACATGACTTTTTCAACTTGGATCAACTCCTGCAAAACTGACTCACAACCACTTGCACCAGGACAACTTGGAGGGTTATGTCCTATGACAAACACCAGAGCAACTGAGACAGAAATACTATTTAGCCAACAAACATGAAGCTGCAGCCTCAGGAGGTTAGCAATGGCCAGAGGGCTAATGCAGTGATGTAAAGCAAGAACTCAGGCTAGGAAAGGAAGAAACAAATCAGAGGTTACTTTGACAAGTTAGATGTTACTAAATTATATACCTGGTGAAATCCACTATGACCTAGAGCTCATAGGGAACTGGATAAAATATTTTAAACCCATTAGCAATTATTTTTTACAACCTTGAGGATACAAGGGGTGCTAAAAGGCTGGAAATAAGTAACCAGCATGCTGGCTTGCACAGGCAGAAAGCTGATAGTAATTTTAACACAATATATGTGTATGCAGTCAATGGACAGGGCATGCATACTTTGTCCCACACATCTGTCCACCTCTCTAGTGTTAGCACTGTTATTTTTACTATTTTCAACTGTGTGGTAAGCCAAGTCAAGGAATCAATTCATGTGAAAATTGTTCTTACTCACTCTTTACTCCATTCCTCAAAGCTGCTTTAGTTCTGCTGGAACAAATCCTTAATTTTACTTAGTGTGTGGCTATGTAGACACCATCGCCATGCAAGAAAAAAAGAACAAGCAAATGATGTGCAAGGAGGAAAACAGGACAGCCCAAGTTTATTTTGGTAACACAGACATACGATCATACCTAGCAGCTGGCCAATCTAACTCAACTCAATTAATAATCACATACAAGTCCAAGATCTAATAAAGAGAAAAGCAACATCTATGATACATTTGTTAAGATTAAACCAGGTCAGACAAACTTAATTTGCATCTATGACAAGCACCAGACAAGGATAGAGGCACTACCCATGCTATAATTAAATGTCCCTTATGTTCTGCCACTATTTTGTGCAACATTCTTGTTAATCAGGTGAGGCAACACGGCCTGGACAACTAACTGCTAGGTGGGCATACTTTGTGATCAAAGCTGGAACACAGAATTACAAATCTGCATGTGAAATATGAACAAAATTAAATGAAAATACCACCAATATAGCAGAGAGGCATTTCAACATTTTTGTATGGGAGCAATATTTTAGTATAGTCAGGAGCTAGAAACAACAGACTTTCTTTCTACTACTTTCATTTGTAACAGAGACATAAAGACTAAAAACCTGACAGAATTATACTTTTTGTATCTGGCCAGCTGGCATTTCTTTTTTTCTTGGCTTATAATCCAGTTGCCATAGAACCATGCCATTGCTGGAATTGCTTCCTGGTGGCTGAGATTATATCAATCACATCCCAAGGGAATTCAGTAGGAATGAACCAAAAAGAGTCAACACAGAAGTAGGACTTGTGTTTCTTCCACAATAACTTATTTATGTTTTAAGCAATAACTCAACTGACATACCCACTAGAGTCTACTTCTATAGCTATATACTTGGTTTTATAAAAAACTACTAATACTCGATGGTTTAAATAAGATTTTGAACTATTCTACTATTTTAAATTATTTTAACATATTTTGCCTTTCATACAAATAGCCAGGTTTTTCTATTAGCATTTAAAATACCCATTGTCATTGCTGTATAGATCTGGATGATATATTTATCCACTTGGAGAATTAGTTTTTTCACATGAATCTAGAGTGAACCCATAGAATTTTCTAATCACTACATTAGAAACCCCTATCCCTGAAAATGCAGAATATCTTCTGGAATTGATATGTATGTTCCAAATCTGTGATATGGGTTCGATTATCTCTGCTTTTTATATTTCTCAAAGGAATTTCAAATAATGTCTGTTCTTGCAGCTCTTACATTTTTTTCTCTCAAATAATTCTCCATAGCCTTTCTCTATCAGGCAATTAAAGCTCAGCTTGTTTGTTTCCTTGTTAAGTCATCACTTAAATTCTAATTCCTTTAACATGGGATGGGTCAATCAGTCATTTTTGTTACATGTCTGCTGATCTGTCTTGGCTAGTAGGTGGCATATAGGCCATATTTCACTTCAGCACTATTTAAAGGACTATAGCTATTTGATCTGATTAATCTGTGAATCCACTTACATTCATCATTTTGCATATAAAAGACAGCTAAATTTGAGGGAGATTTTTTAACCATAAATATCTCTACAGTAACATTTAAATATTCCAAGTCCTACTGTACGTTAGAAAAAGAAAGGAAAAATATCAAAAACTCCCCATAATATCCCATTTCACTAAATCCATCAGTAACTCAGTGCTCCAGCAACTTTCCCCTTTGGTCCTTTGACACATGCAGTAATCTGCAAAGCTATGCTGAAAACCAGTTAAGAGTTGCCAGAATTACTGTGCCTAAGAGAAAGATCCCAATGAAGCTTCAACAAAAGTTTTAAGATTGACCAGTTATAATGTAAAATTACATATTAGCAACTGAATACAGGCACTGTGTTGGATTTGGGTTAATCTTTGAAGTGGGACAAGTTACAAGATAACAAAAGTAAGTAAGTGAAGATATTTCCACCAGATTTGTAAGTGTGCTGCTAAATATCTCTCAGATATATAATGTTTTTATATTGCACACATGCTAGACTCAGCAGAGAGACAGTGAATGAAATCACGAGTCACATGAGATTGATTCAAACTGCTTTGAATCAATATGTCTCTGGCAGGTCATCATTTACCAAGCAGCTTTCTCACTGGGGTTGCTCCATTAGGTCTGAGTCATTTGTTGTGGGTGAATGATTTGCATATATTGAAACTACCTCGAATATAAAAAAAATAATGTCTCCAACATGAAACCCACAAATAAGTAATATGTACCACTCCTTTCAAAATACTAAGTTGTTTATTGTGTACTGGTGCAGTGTTCTGTGTCAAATTAATATAAAGCCTGACAATTCCATTGGGATTTTAAAGTGTGAAACTATACCCACTCTCAGTTATAAGGGCTATATGAAAATAGCTTTTCTTCACTATTTGATTTTGCACTGGTGTGGGTAGAAGAGGAACCTAATCTTTTCTGGGTATCATTTCATATCATCTCTTTCTGCCCTGCAGATACTCATGGGCTGAAAGTTAAAAACCCCTTTGGAGACCAGAGCAACTATGGTAGCACAACTCCGTGTCTGTCCATGTACACAGCAAACAACTTGCAATAATTTACTGTGACTCAGTGGTGAGCATGGTCTGCGAACCCCTTCTGTTTCTGTGGATCACAATCTTCACAGAGGACACCCACAGGGGAGCAAACTCTGACTTTCTCAGAGCAGGTGAGCTCTGTTACAGCTGCAAAGCAGGGAAACTGAGAGACAACACATGGACTTGACACAAGGTGGGTACTGATGCCAGGTAAAATGCACAGCTCCATGTTGATCAGATGTTGCCCAGCCACAACTAAGTGAGTGATTCTCATGAAGATGCCTAAGAATATTTATGGTGTCTCCTTTACTAAGGGCAAAAAAAAGTGGATGAAACCCAGCTCCCATTGAAGTCAGCCAGAGCTTTGGCACCAGCTTAACTGAATCAGCATTTCACCCCAGAACATCACTGTCACAGGTTACCAAGGAGATTCAGGAGCTTTAAGCCTCTTCATTTGGCAACAAGTTAGCCTCACAAAGAACTGCACCTGCAGCATGTAGCTGGCACCACAATTTCCCACTCTGTTCCACTGACAACTTGAAAGAGACCAATTCAGTAAAATATTATTCACCAATTACACCAATTTCTAAGGTATACACTTGGAAAATGAATGACCTGTACCACCTCTTAGTCAAGGCACTGATGCTTCTGTTCTCAAAGCTCTTTCTCCTTTAACCAATGTTGCCCCACTCTGTGCTACATTAGTAAAGGAAAAACAATCTTCTGAACAGTTTTCTACTCATCAACCTGCCTTGCATTTTTAAAATAATGCCAGCAAGACTGCTATTGCCCATTTGCAAGGCAATATGAAGTTTACTGATGAGCATTTTACCTTAGAGTATTACACAAATCTCCCATAAAACTCCTCTAGCAGAGTCATGTTTCAGAATCCCACGATTTCTCCCACACTTATTTTTATTTTTTTTTTGTTAACTTGCCTATACAAAACAGTATTTTTTTAATCTTGTGATTTCTGGTGTCTCCTACAGATGAAGAGTGTGAGCACACTGCTATTTTTACATCGCCTGAAGCCAAATAATTAACAATTATGTTGCACTCAACAATTATACTGCACCGTATACTTTCCAAGGGCTGTGCATGCATCAGTTTGGTTTCATAAGTGTCAGTTTTTACAATTTAAATCAGGTCATGCCTGGTTAGTACTTTGAATAGAGCCCTTTCCTCCTGCCTCCCCAAATCACAGAAATTCAGAAAGGAAACATTTAAGAGATCCGGTTGAGTCTTATCCAGAAAAGATGAAACAATTTCAGAATGCAAACTTTTGGAATAATAAAAAGACTTGCATTTTAATGGAGTTTTACTGTGCCTGGTACTGCCAATGCCATTTTTCAAAGCCTTTTGGAACAGTAAGAGGACTGTGGTTTTGGATTGAAAACCAACATCAACAAACAAAATGCAAACAACTAGATTAAAATGGGTTAAGCCCCACCCTCATCCCCCCCAAAAAATAAAAATACCAACATCAAGAAGAGAAGGCAATTTACTGCACTGGTTGTTTTTCAGTCTAGAGTTGCTCTTGTAACAATTCATGATGGCACCACTTTGTGAGCACCATTGACAAGTTGGAGATATGCTGATACCAGCACAACCAGGTGGTCTCTTTGATGTGAAGTACAAAACCAACATCTGACTCACTAACAAGTTTCACTAGCATTTTGGATAATAGTATCAGTGTAATATTAATTATTAGTAAGATTTTGGGGGTTTTTGCACTTCAGTTCTTTGCAATTCAAAATGACACAAGTACAGGGATAGGAAAAATGCAGTACTGTTCCTAAAAGCCCACCCACAAGTAAAACTGATTTAAAATAAACACATTTTTTAAAGTTATCACAGGAAATTTTAGATTTTGCCTTAATTAGCAATTCAGACTGATGGCAATTATCTTTCCAGTTACTCATGTTTACTGCATAAAGCAACCTGCGCCATTCTCTATACACCGAATGCCATACACTTCAGTAAACAATGAAATGGTTAATAAAGTTGACAGTTAAGTTAATGGCATTAGATCTCCAGGCTGATACTGCAATGAGATTATTGGGGCATTTCTGATTTTTCAGAAATCCAACTGCAAGCTTGCAGAAGAGTAAAAGAGTTTCATTACAATGCTTGATATTTGGTTTCTGGTTTTGCCTCCTGAAGACTCCATACAGTTCTAGAACTGCCAGATTTTAAACTGATGCGGCTCACTTATAAACTGGAAAAGAAGGGGATGGAATTAAAGAGTTTTTCTTTGTAACTATATGGTCAAGTTCTCACTTGTTCCAAGGGGTTTTAATGTGAATGAGACTGAAATCCTTACAGCTGATTTTTGCTTTAATGAAAACCTAATTCTGGAGCACAGATGGCAGTTGAAAAAAAAAGAAGAAAAAGAAACAGCATGACAACCTACTGTAAGGCAACTCACTCCAGTCCTTGGATAAGGGTCATTTCAAAGTGTTTTCCAATACTGCTATATATTACTAACAGTTCCATTGTACCAGGAAATGTGATGAGACTAACAAATAGTCTTTACATGAACGGAACCATTTTCAAACTGCCCCTTCAAATGAAAATTTTTATGCAGCTGCAATTTTTTATGTTTTCTGGGATGCGTTATAGGGCTCATTTAATTCTACCCATATTGTTATTTTATTTTATTTTATTTTATTTTATTTTATTTTATTTTATTTTTTTATTAGCTCTATTTTTATTTTATTTATTGATTTTATTTTATTTTTATTTTTATTTTATCATTTCTTATTTTATATTTTATGCAAAGCGGTAGCTTGCGAAAATGACCAGGATAATTTCATTGGCCTCACTTTTGAAAGATCTGAAATCAGAGGTGTAAATTCTGCCATTCTTACTCAGTGTACCACACTTTACAACTTGATAGATCAGTATTTCGTGCTTGCTTCAAAGCCAGGAACGTCCAACACCACTTTCAATCACAGAGTGTGATGTTTCCAGACACACAGGTTGGAAAACTAAAGTGCTTTTAACAGCTGTGTCCCAAGTTCAGAATATAGGTCTCTGCGTGCCTTGTTAGCCCTGAGGAGGGAAGCAGGGACTTTAACATTTTGGCTACGTCTTCCACTGTTTGCCTTTTGCTGTCACAGCGGCTGCTGCTGCTGTTGCTGTGGATGACATCTGATGTTGACATCAGACTTTTGGGAGATAGAACAGACTTTCAATATCTGCGCTCAGTCAGTGGGAGAAAAAGCCTTCACAAGAGGCATCACAAAAGGAGATAATTCGCTCCTCCTCCTGCTCAACCTTCCATCACCCTCTCCTGCAAACACTGAAAAGCTTCAGAAGAAAGCAGGCTAATGAGTCACCCCTGAGCCCCACTTCTAATTAATTTATGCTCTATCTTAAGGGAGTCTCTCTGCAAGCAAAACTGATAATGTAAATAAATCATTTGTATTTTGCACAAAAATCATATTTATTGAAGTAATTCTAAATATTGTAAGCAACCAACCACATACTGACATTTCTTGTTTTGTGAACAGGCCTTGTAGGTGACATGACAGTTGGAGACTGGCTTGAGCACAGAGATCACAAAATGGTGATTTTTAATTCTCTGAGAAGTTAGGAAGGGAGTCAGCAAAACTGCTGACTTGGACTTCCAGAGAGCAGACTGTGGCCTGTTTAGGAGCTTGGTTTACAGAGCTCCTTAGGAGGTCAGTCCTGAAGGACAAAGGGGTCCAGGAAAGCTGGAACATTCTTCATGAAGGAAATCCTGAAGGAGCAGGAAGAGATTGTTCCCCTGTGCCAAAAGATGAGCCAGCAGGGGAGAAAACTAGCCTGGCTGAACAAAGAGCTGGTAATTAGGAGAAAAAGAGAGCTTATGACCTTTGGAAGAAGGGATAGACAACTCAGGATAATTACAAATATGTTGTGAGGTTATGCAGGGAAAAAAATCAGAAGGGCCAAAACCTAAATAGAACTTGATCTGGCTACTGCCACAAAAGACATAAGAAATCTTTCCAGAAATATGTCAGCAAGAAAAGGCAGGCTAAGGGGAATCTCTATTTTACACTGGATGAAGGGGGAAACAAAGTGACAAAGGATGAGGAAAAAGTTGACATACTTAATGTCCTCTTTGTCTCAGTTTTTAATACGAAGACCAGACATTCTCTTGGTACCCAGCCCCCTGAGCTGGAAGATGGGGATGGGGACCAGAATAAAGCCTCCATAATACAAAGAGAAATTGTTAGTGACATGTTACACTATTTAGACAAATACAAGTTATGAGGCCATATTGGATCCACCCAAGAATACTAAGGGAGCTCATGGAAATGCTCATCAAGCCACTCATTTCCCAGCAGTCCTGGCTAACTAGGGAGGTCCTGGATGATTGGAAGTTAGCAAATGCAATACCCATCTACAAGATGTTCTGGATGAGGGATATGGAGAACTACAGGCCTGTCAGCCCAACCTGGGAAATGGGGAATATCATTGGTACATGATACAGCCATCATAAATATAGGTTAACCAGGAGATCAGGCCCAGCCAGGATGCATTTATGAAAGGCAGATCCCGTGTGACCAACCTGATTTCTTTCTGGCACATGGTGACACTCTAATGTTTGAGCAAAAAGCTGTTGTCCAGGATGTTGTCTACCTAGACTTTAGTAATGCCTTTGACACTGTTTACCACAGCATTCTCCTGGAGAAACTGGCTGCCTCTGGCTTGGACAGGTACATTGTTTGCTGGAAAAAAAAAACTGTCTGGGTGGCCAGGCCCAGAGAAAGGCAGTGACTGGAGTTACATCCAGTTGGCAGCTGGTCACAGGTGGTATTCCCCAGGGATCAGTGTTGGGGCCAGGCCTGTTTAATTTCTTTGTCGATGATCTGCATAAGGGTTCAAGTGCACCCTCAGTCAGTTTGCAGCTGTTGGGTGGGAATGTTGATCTGCTGGAGGGTAGGGAAGCTCTGCAGAGGGATGTGGACAGGCTGGAATGATGGGCCAAGGCCAGTTATACAAGGTTCAACAAGGTGCAGTGCTGGGTCCTGTACTTGGGTCACAACAACTCCATTGAATACTGCAGGCTTGGGGAAGAGCAGTTGGAAATTTGAATGATGGAAAAGGACTTGGGGGTGCTGCTTTACATCCAGCTGAAGAGGAGCCAGCATGTGCCCAGGTGGCCAAGAAAGCCAGTGGCATCCTGGCCTGTATCAGCAATTCCTGCAGGACCAGGGCAGTGACTGCCCCTGTGTACTTGGCACTGGTGAGGGCACACCTCAAATCCTGTGTTCAGTTTTGGGTTCCTCACTGCAAGAAAGACACTGAGGTGCTGGAGTGGGTCCAGAGAAGGGAAATAGAGCTGGTTCTGAAGCACAGGTTCTATGAGAAGCATCTAAGGGAGCTGGGGGTGTTCAGCCTGGAGAAAAGGAGGCTCAGAGCCTTTTCACTCTCTACAGCTGTCTGAAAGGAGGATGTAGCCGGGTGGGGGTCGGTCTCTTCTCCCAGGTAACAAGTGATAGGACAAGAGGAAATGTCCTCAGATTGTGGCAGGGGAAGTTTAGATTGCATATTAGGGGAAATTTCTTCACTGAGAGGTTTGCCAAGCATTGGAACAGGCTGCCCAGGAAATGGTGGAGTTGTCATCCCTGTGGGTATTTGAAAGATGTGCAGATGTGACACTTGGGGACATGGATTAATGGTGGACTTGGTAGTGCTGGGTTGGCAGTTGAACTTCATGATCTTTTCCAACCTAAATAATTCTATGACTTCATGATTCTCATTCTTTCCAACCAAAAAGCTGCCTGTATCAAAGGAAGAAAACATTAACATTTAAAATAGTGGTAGCCCTGTAACCCACTTAAGTTTGAACAAATTAAAGGGAGAGTTATCAGAAGATTATCTTTCCTGTCCTACACTTACTAAGTGAAAATAAGTTGAATACAGGACTTCCAGAGAAGCAGTTTTCAGAGAGCTTGATGCTGCCATCCTTATTTCTGTTATAGAGAATCTACCTACAAGACACTTGCAATGAATCAAGTAATTTGTATCTATGATTCTTGTTCAGCATAGGAGCTGATAAAGCTTTGATTTATCTGTTATTAAACTTAACTAAAAACTAAAAAAGCAACTTCTGTAAAACAGTTGAATTTGCTAATATTAACTCTTCTTTAATCACATTTAGTGCTAATGTGATACCAAGCCTATCTGAGTTGGAGTGCTTCCTAATATTTTTGTAAAACATAAAATACACAACATAAATTCAGCAACACAAAAATGCTTGTTCTAATAAGAATGAAGTGAATTAGGCATACCAAGGAGTAAGAAAAAGGAGTTTTAGCAGCAATATGGTAAGCATATGTTCCATCCTTTCCAAAATGCCATTGTGCAAGATATTTGGTGGGGTAGGCTGCTGGTTTGGTGTTGATGGCTGGAACAGATTTATTGTCTTTCAAACTTATATCTGCTGCAGCAAAACAAAGAAGTATTGTCAGTATGTTAAATGACAAATCTTTTCCAATTTTCAAAAAATGTTTCAGCACTAGTCAAAGTTTCAAGTGCTCAGATATTTTATACTTCTCAATTCATCTATTCCTCTTCAGTACTCACACACATATCTCCAGCCAGGACAGGTGCATAGTTCTGCCACATATCACTCAGTCAAAATATTCAACATTTGGTGATAAGCCAAAGAGACTAATTTTTTCCCTTTTCCTTATTTTCTTTCTCTTTTCTTTTTTTTCCTTTTCCCCAGAAGGAAGTCCGTAGTTTCCTTTTGAGAAAGAATAGGAATGAAAGGGGAATCTCAGAATTCTCCTCCCATTAGCTCTGTGCTTGAAATATTATTAACACTTTAATTTTCTCACTCCTACTCTCACCATTTTAATCTGGGTCATAACAGCATGCCTACCCTTCAGTACCCTGTGTGGGTGGTTGTTTTGGCTGGAACTAAGGCATACTTGCTTTGTGACACAGAGTGCCCTTATGGTGACACATACTTGTCCTTTTCAGTTAGATTTTATACACTGTGTTTTATTTTTCAATCATCTTGTTTATTATAGAAATAGAGAGAAGAATTTGTCTAATTCAGTATTCATATTGTTTTAACAATGTGTGAAAGGAAAACCTATTAAATACTTCAGTCTGTTCTTTTCACAAAACTGGATTATTCCCTACAGCATCTTTTCTTTTCCCTTACCTTTTCATCAGTAAAATACTTTGATACATTCTCTAACCTCAAATATTACAACACATGACTGAAGTCTCAGGTTCAGTCTTTAGTACTTGATTCTTAAGATATAAAATGAAGAATCTGCAGAGCTAGAATTAAATTACAGTAGATACTAAATTCACTTAGTGCCAGGCTGCTTATGTAAAGAGTGTCAGACCTATAAGAACTCTTGCATGGGAACAGAAGAGGGACCAAAAGAGGTATGTGAAAGAAGCCCAATCTTAAAATTTCCCTGCTAGCCAAGAAACAATAACAAGAGCTGGTACATAAATGGCTTAAAAGATGTGCAGCAGAATAGGAGTGACACCTGTAGATTTATGCCTTTCCAAGCAAGTGAGGTCTCCTATTGACTCTGCATGTGTTTTGTTGCAATGCTTCTTTCTATCCTGCTTGAGGGGTGGAAAGACTCCGTGAGAAAATAATTCTGGACTTCTAGAACAGGTGCAGAGAGGTGAGATACTATTTTTCTGAACTAAATCATCTACTATTCTGAATGTGATTCCAATGAAGATAAAGAAGAGAGATTTTTCTACATGGTTTTGATTTTCCCAGTTATTAAATGATCATTAAATAATTGGCAAATATTCTAAACAGCTGCCATTTTAAAAGTTCTCTAAAATCAGTACCAATAATATGTTCAATGTAGTTCACACCTTTGTTTTTAAGCTAACATACGGAGTAGAGGTAAATTACTTGCGTAGTTATACAGTTTTAAAATAATCCTAAAATTATATAAAAATATATGTATACTGTTTGCTTTCACTATTACTGCCACAAAACAAATGCAGGATTTGCAGCCTGGGTAATTAGCAAGAATTTGCAAGAATTTGCAAGCTGTAGAGAGAAATAATGCAGTGTTAGTTTTGTAATTTAGTGTACAGGACACATTTGTGCTAAAGCTCTGTAAACTGGGCCCGTGGTCAAAAGGAGCAATTAGCACTTTGTTAGTATGCAATGATGTACTAATCTACACAGTCCCCAAAAGCAATTGTCTATTCCTTTTGCCCTCATGTACAAATTTTCTACAGTATGTACTACTCTGCCCCTAAAGTAGCCCATTACAGCACAGTTGGTGCAAAAAAAAAAAAGGGTTTCCTGTGATTAAAATCCATGTATCAATTAGAATTTGTTTATTGTAAAAGCCCCCATGTTGTTCCATTAACCCCTTTTTCTGTGCTGAAATAACTGCACAGTTCTCTGAAAGTGTTAAACAGCTGTAACTGTTCCATTAAAGAGCAAAAAGGGGGTCAGATTCAAGTGACAGAACATTTCCATCTGAACCCCGTCTAAAGGTTTCTCCTAACTAAACATGAACTGTCGCAAGCCGTGGTCTGCAGAAAAATAAGCCTGGTGCTAAAAGTGGATGGATGGCAAAAATCGGAGAAAGTATCGATAACACTGGCAACTGTGAGAGGATTAAACCCTAATATTCTGTGAGTGTTCCACATCCCCCTCTTGTGGCTGCTATGTAAAGGATGTGAATCTATCCACGAGTACCACTTAAATTAACATTCGATATACATGACCTTTGTGATAGTCACCAAAGTTCCACAGTGAGGGCTACAAAAATCAAGGAGCAGCACAAGCAAAAAACAATGCAGCAAACTGCCAGAAATCTGAGAGTGTTAGAACCTTGTTGTTAAAGGCTTAGTTTCAAAGGCTATTTTCCAAAAATCAGGCTCATTATAAGCTATCTCAGCTGTGGTACCCACCAGCCAGAACACCTTCAGCCACTAACCATTTTGAAAAATCTTGGCAGTGCAATATGTGCCTACCCACTAAGAGGGTACAGGAATCCTCTTCTCCCTCTTTCAGTGGCCTAGAAGAAAGCTAATACTGCAGTTTCATATTTAGACAGCAAAACTCACATGGTATCTACCACAGGGTTGCAGTTTCCAAAAAGGGTATGAACACTGAGATGTTAGAGCCCTCAGATTAATATTGAAATTTAATGCTCAAGTTAAAGGAGAAAATAAAAAAGAAAGTCCTGTGAACTGACAGCACAATCAGTAACTTAACAGAATGAACATTCATTTATTCTCTAAATAAAAAGATACCCTTCAGAGTCACTGCCCACTGTCTTTGATATTATGCATGAAAAGCTCTTTGGCTCTTCAGAGAACAATTGGCACACTCTGGGATTTGACAGGAGGAAGGGAAGAACAGTGAAAATGTTTATGTGTAAATAAATATAATTACCTAAAGTACTTGCAACAGTGCATAAACTAATATATTCCTTCTAGCCTTCTGAAAAAAACCCCCAGAGATTATGTTGGGATGAGACTACTTAGATCAATTTTAACATATAGAACACCCTAACAATACAAAATTTATTAATGGATCTGTTATACAGCAAAGTAGTTCTACTAAGGTCATAACTACTTGTCCACCTCATTCAATTCCTTTTGCAAGCAGAGGTACCTGATTCATTTGATTTCCTCCATCTGTCTTTCTGTTTCCCCAGTTCTGCACTCCAGGACACCACCTTTTGCAAACAATGCTTTAAATTTGCTCTGGAAAGAAAATATAGTAGCTTGGATATTATCCAACAGGGCTAGGCATAGAGAAGATCTCTTTGCTTGTTCGCTCCTAAGCTGCAGAATGCGATTTGAAATGTTTGTAACAGTACTGAATTAGTTTTCATTTACTTCATTTAGCTTTCATTGTCAATGAGTTTTGTAACAGAGCAGTGGTAGGTGAAGAGTGGATAATACGTTAACAAGAAGGCTGTTCCTGTCTCTACTTAGTGTCAGCACCTGCCATTTGGGATTCTCTCCAAAATTTGTGTTCCATTTGTGAGAATACTGAAAAACAATGAAGAGACTCACTGAGAATTCTAGTTCTACTTGTTTGCACTTACTTTGCAAATTAATAAAGAGAAAGAAATGAACATACGGAACTGTAAGTTTTCAGATATGCTATCCGCAGTAGACAGCAATAAGATCCTGCCAAAGATTCAGCATTTGAACATATTGTTTAACATTCATGCAGTAAAATTTAAACTGATTATGTTCCAAAAATATTTTTTTAGATTTGACTTTGCTGAAAATAGTGAACTGCTCATCTGCTTAATAAGTTTTTATTTAAATAAAATAACATATTTTAATATATGTTGCTATCATGCTGTTATAAATATTGAAAATGATTAACACTGAGAGAGTATTAAAAATTTAAACTGTTTCACCATCTGTGCTGTTTGTTTATTTTTCACATTTCATTCAACTTGGAAAGTGAAAATAGATTAATTTTATTCCTCTTTCACTCTTGTGCATTAGCATGACGATTCAATGTCTCTGCTACAAACATTGCAAGGGTATATTTATCTCCAGAGTGCCAAATAAAAAACTGTTCTCATACAGTTATAAATAAATAAATAAATAAATAAATAAATAAATTCCCAGACACAAATAACTTGACTTAATTAAAACAATTACATGATTGGCTCCTTGTTTCAGATTGTTATGTTGATAACTTTTCCCAATATACTACAGGCAAGCCTGGTTTTACACTGCTGGTATGTATCTGATGTGCTTGACAAAAGCCTTTAGCAAAAAAGTTTGTCAGCTAACCAGGACAAAGGATGCCTGAAGAGGGATGATAAGGTCTTGTCTTCGGTAAAGCACTCTATGTTACTTTTATGTGATGAATGGAAGAACAGTGTGAATATTTTTTTTAGGCCCACCTTAATGCCTTGCCTACTTGATTGTTGTAATTCAAAAGCACTAAACACTTTAGCTGCAAAATCACTGAAGATGGAAACGAGTTTCAAGGTCCAGATTTACTATAGAGAAGAGTGGTTCCAGATCTGCTATCCTGTTACAATTTTGCTTTTCAGTTGAAATATCACAGAGGCATTCTTCTTCCATATAAAAATGAAGAAAAATCTGAAAAACTGAATCCTGAACTGATGTTCTGCCTCACAAAGAGAGGTCATGTCTCAAGGCTGTTTAATCCCTGAGAATTTGTCAGAGAAGCAACTCCCCACTGAATCACTTAAATTATAGCATGAAAACCAAAAATAAATCTGTTTGATTAGCAGCAACAAACACTTGCTTTGTTCCATGTTCTCAGGCACAATGGCTAGAGATCAATGTCATCTCTAAGCTGGAGTAGGTTCCATGCATTCCTCATAAAATATTTCCAGATTCATGCCACAATCATCCCACATTTATTGATTCCAAGCCTGGATTCAGTAGCAAAGATCTAAGCTTGATATCTTTGGTTTTTTCTTAAAATAAAATAAAATCTATTTTATATAATGCAAAACTTCAGATTGTTAGCATTCTCTAGTTACCTCTTGGTTACTCTTCTTCTGGACAATTTCCAGCAGACAGTCCACTGTAATCCACTCATTAACTGCAGTGTTCTGAATTTCAACTGAACTTTTTAAGGCTATAGTAAAAGAGATGGGAAAAGAGGAAAGTTAAGGTTCAAACCTCTTCTAACTAATAATGTTTTTTTCTTGGCAATTTACTTTCTGTGGATCACACAGTGACCAGAGCTGAAAAACACCACTCTACCCATGCTCCCCCCAGTTACAGCACAGTGAATCAGGATAACAAGATAGACCAAAGTATTAAAAAATAAAAGAAAAAAAATGTGATTTAGAAGAAACGTTTGAAAACCTTTAAAAATGATAGCTTTGAATGTAATATAGAAATGAACAACAAGTATAAACAAATTAGACTTGCCTTACATATGAACGTGATCACACAGATTTGTTTTATCCTTTCATTTGCCTTCAAATTTTGATAAGAATTCTTTTGCATGCTAATTGCCTGGGATTTGAAAGGTCTGACATACAACATTCATGGTAGTCAGTTCCACTAATAGTTCTCCACTTTTCTTTTTCAAGTAAAAAAATCACACTTTTCAGTGACATAATTTTCTTATTCATTTTCTCAGGGAGGATTAAAATGTTAAGTCCTTTATTCCTTAGCTTTGATGAGTCTGGAATGGATTGTGAACATGATATCACAAATTGGCAGAAAGATGTTATTTTGTCTGAATTTTTGAATCAGCCTCTCTCAAAGAGTCTAATCAAACCTGTCACTCTTATGAAGACTGACATGGCCAACAAGTGTGCTGCTGAAATGCAACCTGCCAGACTTAGCACTCCTGTCACAAACACAGTTGAAAACCTGGATTTTCTATTGATCTCAACTTGGCTTTGCTATAAGGTAACTTCTGTAGCTAGACCACATCGATATTTCTGTCAGAAAGGTAACTGCATGCGTTGTTCATGTTCAATTTACAAAATGTTGAAGTGACAATGATGGGATTATTTGAACATCTACTGTTGAACAGTGAGAAACAATGTATTTGCTGATGTCAAGGAGGAGTTTATATGCGCTCAGACACCAGCAAGTGAAGAAGTAATTTAGCTATTCTTCCACAAGCCCTTGGAAAACCCTTTTTCATTTGTAGCTCAAAAGAGCCTTAGGTTCAAAAATAGATGGTCAAATCCTCTCTGATTCAGAACTAAGGTGTGCTTTACTCCAATTCATACTACAAAATGAGTGACTTTCATTTTCTTCCTCTCCATGGGTATGGCTTGCAAACACATATTCCCTTTTTCCCTCTGCCCTCTCTATGAATGTTGCACCTTTCCTGCTGCAATCAGCAGCATAGCTTACACTCGGATCACAGCTGGTCATTTCAGGGCACTGAGAAGATTCTAAATCCTCCACCTGAAATTAACGGTTAGATTTTTAAAAGAAATTTGAGAATTAGTCAAGCAGGAGTTACTGAGTTTATGGGGGATGAACAGCTAACTCACTTCACCTCCAGTAGTAATCCAAGACTGGAATTTGGAAAATTTTTCTCAGGCAGCCAGTAGGGAGTTTTGTCTGAATAGGGATGTCAGGACTGTATCTTTATAATACCATTCTTTACTAAATCTGAATGGTATCAGACCTGTTCCAAGGGCTTTGCTACATTACATTTCCTTACTGTAAGTAAGCAAGAACAAAGGAATCTATATAAAGTAGACAGAATAAGTTCAAAAATAATAGTATCTCAGCAAGTATCTGTGGGTATGAAGACTACAATAATAATATTAAATAGCTAAATGTTTCCCAATCAATCCAGTCAAGTACCTACTAAAACAAAACAAAAAAAAAAAAAAAAAAAAAAAAGGAAAAAAAAAAAATCTCTCTTTTTTTTTTTTTTTTTTTTTTTTCTCAGCTATGGTGGTGCAGCACCTGCCATTAGCTGTGGTGGTTCCTATTTTCATATTGTCTGACAGTAGCAGTTGGACTGAGCCAGAGCCAGTGAGGCCGAGAGGCAGACTCCCTGCTTCCACAAAGCTGAATTTAATAAGATGAGAACAGTATGCCAAGATGGTGAACTCCCTCCCTAGCACTTATCATGACACTAGTCACTCAGCAGGGCCCTTATTGCAGCAGTAATCTGGGTGAGCCTGGCAGAGCATCCTGCTTACAAGTTCAATATAATAGAACAGCAGGGCACTGGAGGCCTGGCAGAAAAGCTTAGCAAAGTTAAAGCCTATTACACTATGCTTGAAAAAAATGGCTCTCAAAATATTATATGCCGAGCAAAAACCTGGACATTCCAAATGCAGTGACATACTAAGCCTCCTCTATAATGGTGCACTCATTAGTCTATAGATATAAGCAACATGGATTTAAAAGTCCATAACCTGAATGGAAATGGATATGCAAATTCATCCTTCCCTTCTGCTTGGCTTGAATTTAATAGGCAGGACTAGAGCATAATATATAGATAGTGAAAACAAAACTTGAATCTGCTCTGAGCTGATTAAAGTTGTTGAAGTTAGAAAATCCCTGCTCTGCATTTTATCTTCTTTGTATTTTCATAAATAACAAAAATAGTTTGGAAATAACTACCCATCTCACTTGTATATACTGGGATGTGAACATGAAATCTCAACACGGACAAGGCCTGTGGCAAAGAAACTGTACCAGACACAGCTTTAATGTAGCAACATATGATCACATGCCCAATAGCATTTAAATTAAAGAAGAATAAACATTTGAGTGTGAGCTGCTTCCAGCAGTATCACAAATGAGACTATGTTTTCCATTGGATTATTACTTATATGATTGAACATTTTAAGTCCATTTTACTCCTCTCTCCATTTTTAGCCTCAGTGGTGTCTGTTAATGTATAGACTTGAAATTAATCAGGAATGTGTCTATAGTACCTTGAAACATGTTCCTTAATTTGAATGGCATTTTGAAAGGAGAATTTTACTTGTTAGGAATTGCCAGAAAAGTCTTTCCATGTGGTCAAAAGACCATAATGAGAAAAACTCCCCTGAAATGAATTCTAATATGACAAAACAGATAAAAAGAGACAGAAAAAGAAGAGGAAGGCCTATATTCCTCCGCATAAACTTAACTTCTTGTGGGAAGATAAGCATGTAATTTGGCTATTTTTCAAAGTCAATCAGGCCTTCTTTTTTTGCCTGAACACAGCCCTTAAAGCTGTATGACATGTCTTTGGGTTTCCCCTATACTGTATATTCATGAGAAGAGCACCAGAAGAGCTAGTGTCTCCTGTGGCTTCTGCACCACATACATGTACATATATCCCATATACAATAGAACTACATGTCTTCCCAGCCAGAAGGAACCTCAGGAGATTTTCAGTCCAATACCCTGCTCAAAAAAGGATCAACACAGCATTCAGAAAATGTTGCTGTGGGGTTTGTCCAGCCAGGGTCTTCAAAACCTCCAAGGACAGATATTCTGTAATTTCTTTGGGCCCCTCTTTCAATGTGCAGTTATTCCCACAGTGGAGCAATCTTTCCTTATTTCCTATAAGTTATTACCTTTCCTATTTCAATTTATATCTCTCCTTCACCCACTGGGCTCCCTAGCAAAGAAATTGTGTTTGCCTTCTTAAAAAACACCTCTTAGGTATCAGAATGCTTCTACTAGATGCCCCACACTTTCCCTAAACAATCTTGCTCTTTTAAAAAAACCACAGTCCCATCAGGTTCTCCGGATAAGACATGTGCTGCAGCCTCCTGACCATCTTGGTAGCTCTCTGCTAGACTTGCTGTCATCTTCCTTGTGCTGGAGAGCCCAAAACTGAAGGCAGCCTCAAAAAGTGGCAAAGATCAATGCTTTGATCCAGTGGCTACACTCCTGTTGAAATCTCCTAATGCACTTAGACTACTGCCAACCAGAACCCACAGGTCCTTTCCAGAATCATTCAGTGCTAGTGTGGCAGTCTGTATGAAGAAGGGTTGGTGATCTGATGAATTCCTTGAGTTGCTTAAAGAAAACTTTATCTATTTCCCAATATTACATGATTTGTAATAGAGTCCCACTACAGTATTGCTTTTACCAGACTCTCCTCTGATCATATCTCGCAAGCCCTTAATCATCCTACTAATGTTCCACAAAGGAGCTCAATACATCCAGGCTGCTTCCTTGCATAGATAGCATCCCTCTTCCTTGGCCTTGCTGCCTGCTGTTCCTAAAGAACTTGTGTGTTCCTTACAGTGCAGAGATCCTGCCACATCTGTTATTCTTATGCTGCCTTAGTTCTGCACCTGCACACAGAGATCCACCTCCTCCTGTTTGCTTCCCAGACTGTGTGCATTTGTGCACAAACACTTGAGGCAAACCTTCTTTTAACCTGTCTTATCCTTCCCGAGGGCTCTCTTGTTCCTGTCACCCTGTCCCATGTATTTACTGCCCCGACTGCTCTTCCCTCACTTATCTGCAAGCTGTCATCACCATCCCCTGACATACCTGGTTTAAAGCCTCTTGGCAAAGATCATATGTGTGGATATTTTGGATACTCTAGGGCACCTCAAATGGAAAGCATTTGCATTTAGACAGTTAAATCCTGCCTTTAGTGTCTGCGTCCAAGACTTACAACTGCTTCTGTCTGGTCATGTCTATTTCTCATCTCATCCTTCCATTCTGTACCATTTCATTGACCATTTAAACAGATGAACAGACCTAGGTTCCTTTATAAATGCAGAGAAAGAATATTTTAGATGCAGATTTTAGGACTGTTTTTGAGAAAAGGTTTTCCTGTGTGAAAAAAAGTGACTCTTTAATCACACAACAGAACCTAGCTAAGAAGTAATCAAGCTTCAGTGCAAACATAGCAAAACCACCTAAAATATTCCTACCTTAGCACAAGAGTCAACAATATTTGTCAGATGTAATAAACACATGAGGTATCAGAATTTTAGGTAACACACAGCCTGTAATCAAGGTGCCTGAGTGCAGTAATAGCCAGCATGGCCCTGGCCTACCTCAGTTGGAATCTATACACACACACACACACACAAGTCCAGAAGATCTACTCAAGCTCAGCCCTGAGTGTTTGCTTCTTTCCTAAGCTTCTCTGGAGGAGTGCTGGTTTTCAGCTCAGCTGCTGCTCTGCCCCTGCCTATCAATGTGTCCAGCTGACCTTATGAACTGCCTTCCCAGCTTGAACCTGGGGTCTGCCTGGCAATTGCTGGACCTGACTCTGATCTGCAGATTGACTTCCTGGCTTGACCTCAGACCTGCTTCATCATCATGAACTTGCCTGGTGATTTCAACTTTTGGTTGAAATCACTACTACCTGTGGGCCTGCCTTGCTCAGAATAGCCCCTGGCTGACAAGACCCCTGCCCTGATAACCCCTGGCTCCATTCCCCTTAGGGACCCTCTGGCCCTTGCTGGCCCCTGATGAAAACTGTAAAAATCGTTAATGCATGGTACTGGGATCTAAGCATGTAGTCAAAGCATTACTGTGAAAAAAGCAGAGGCAGCCCTTGAAATTCTACTGCAAAAGAGAAGCTTTCAAAAACATCACTTGTTTCCTTTTTAAGTTTTCCCCTACAGTTCTAGGCTGCTGTCTAACTTTAATATGTATTGATCTCTCTATTACCTCTGAAAGCCTCTAGTACTTAAGTACTAGTTTTCTTGCCTCAGACCCTCTCTGCAGTACCTTGTTATATTCTGCCATGTTGTTATGACAAGTGACAGTCTCCAAATTGAAACACTTTAATTTAGTATTGGCAGACTTGACTGCTTTCCACTTGGAAAAGGACTCTTTGTGGATTTTGTGGAAAATGTTAATAGTTCATTTAACACAGAGAGGACATTTTGTACAGTAAATTACAACTCATCATCATTCTTTAGATTTGTGACCCTTCTGTGCAGGCAACAGAGCTGAGAGTAGTTTGAGTTTTTCTGTAACCTGTCCTCACAACTCACATACTGGGCAGCTGAAGATATGCATGGTGTCTTTATGACCCCTGCACACTGTAAACACCAATCATACCTCTAGTTCATCTGAAAGTATTCCAAATTTAGCGTAAGATTAAAAAAAATATATAACCAGTTTATAAGATGAACAATCTTAACTCTGCCCTGCAGTATGTGTTGGGATAACCATTAAATTAAGTTCTCTGGATATCACTATCTGTAAATTACATGGAATTTATTTCTAAACAGTGGCATTGGGAATTTGAATTAATTTTTTTCCATTGTCATTTTGAAGTATACAAACTTTTTTTCCTCGTTAGTAAGTGAGCTTTTATTAACTGATATTCCACATCAGCACAAAAACTCCTGGCTAAGATTAGACAACTTCATGCAAATAAGCCTAAGAACCTTAGAGAATAGCAGTGTCCCAGAACACTTTTCAGGGCCTGTGGGCATGACTTGCATGGACTGAAGCAGCTAAGCCTTTAATTGCAACAGAACTGCAGTGAAATTGCACTGTAAGAAGCCCTTTTGCTTAGTGGGAAAGCCTCTGGTGTTAGAAAGCCAGGATACCACTGATGTCCTCCTGTGCATATCCAACATCCTGAGCAAGAAGAATAGATAGAGAGTACTGTCACATCCACCAAAGAGTAATTTTTTTCTCTTTTAAGTCTCATTTTGGGCAATTGGTTTTAGTTTTGTAACTTACCATCTAACAATGAAACATTCCCAGGCAAATGTTATATTCTGGACAGCATTAAATGCTCTTGGTAGATTTTGGATTATCTTGCTAATACTAGGTTTGTATTCAACCATTTCAGTGTCACATGAAGGATAGATAATATGGTAAAATTATTTTGCTGCTGAAGCCAAAATTAGTGACTAAACTTTATGAATAAGTTTTTACCATCACTGGACATCAGGAGTACTGCAGAAACCATTAGCAATTAAGTTTCATGAACAAAGAAATTGCTTTGGATATCCTAACTGATGGGACCAGTGTACTTCTTGCAAGGAATGGAACAAATGAAAGCAATCCTGGAACAGAAAGCACCATGTAGGTAGTGTTACATAAAGCTGAGTGTCCCACTTGGCTTGTCCTATAGCAGCTGTTACTCAAAACCATACAGGACTTTCTGAAGACAACTTTTATTCTGAAGTTCCTATATCTGACTTAGCAGAGATGTATACATAGTAATGAACATGTATACTGATGAAATTTCAAGAAAAAGGAGTTCTTCTGAAAACAAAGTCTTAAGGCCTTTGCATATTGGAACTCTCTTAACTTACATACTTAAGACAAATCAAATAAATGGTTTATTTTGTGGGACCAGATGGCTAACAGCTCACAGACTAAAACACCAGCTGCCAATTTGTTTGTTGGTGTTTGGCTTTACGTTACTGCACGCACTGGAAGGCAAAGAATAAACTTCTAATTGATGATAAATTTATGATTTCACAATTTGAATTTTAGTCAAGTTCACACTGAGTGGATCAATAACCTGATGCAAATCCTTGCACTGTTCTCTTAAGAAATATTTTCTTACATGCATTTATGCCATCATTTTGATGTGAAAGATGGACAGTCATGCATAAAAAAATCCAGTTCTCCTTGAGTTCCAAAAACCAGTGCTGGAGGAGTAGCTGATCATGATTTGCTTTTGATGATGACTTCATGTTTTTTTCTGTTTATATCCAGCAACTATTCCAGTTGTGTGTGCAGTACATTGTAACTATTCTTACACATTCCTCAACTGTGTCCCATGACATAAAAGGCCAAGATTCATCATTATTGATTTGTACTGTCATAGTCCAAAGATACTATGGCATAGTCTATGACAACATCACATCTGAAGATATCTCAATATAATTTTTGTGTTGAGACAAAATAAATACATTTTACTTCAACAGAATTTTTAAATATTATGCAATGGACAGACTGGATGTGGTGCATACTAAGCCAATAACTACAACTGACTTTAAACCCCTTGTTTTACCAGACCTTGGTACTGAAAGTTTAAGCTATTATTATTATTTGTACTCAGAGGTAGTTTAGATATGGGAGAATAATTCATTCTCATTTTAAAATTATTGAAATGCCTTTTGCATGGCTTCTGTAAAAATTAACTTGTTGGTATATCATACCATTTAAAATTATTTAATTTTAAAAAAAAATTTTATAGCATCTGATAATAGTAACTATGGAAGTGCTTGCACAATGCTGTTTATAGTATGATTGTTGTAGGCCACTGATAGGGAAAACAGGATATCCACAAAACAAATTCTGTTAATCAGGAATAAACTGATATGCTGAACTGCACTGTTGAATAAACCATGCAAGAAAGAAAACCAGTTGTTTGACTTGAGTGTCAAATTTAGAAAACAAACATAAGGGTTGGTGTACCCAAAAAGGGATTATTTAAAAAAATTATTATTATGTGTATGTTGTATATTTAAATTCCTTTTAAAATATGATAATTAATTCAGGAAAGAAACTAATTAATAACTGCAACATTAACAGCCCTAGTTCTAAAAAAAAAGTAATAAAAGAGATTAATGAGATTTACTTCAGGACAAAGAGATCTTAATTTCTTCTTGCCCAAGGATGATTGTGAATCTGTAGCTGAGGCCTTTGTAGGACAAAAACAACTTGTAAAGTAGCTACACATCAGAAGCTGGTGGTTTGGGGTTTTTTTGTTTGTTTGTTTTTTTCTTAGGTTCAGTCATTGGTTTTAGTTTATTCAGGAATGAAAGTTAAATCACCAGTATCAACTTGCTTTTTCACTCTATCTGAGAGATGTACAAAACTCAGTCCTTTCACTTGTGAACATTAAAATGATCGATAGAAGTCCTACACTGATAGATTCCTGTAAACAAAAACCCATAAATTCAGTGTTGCCTGCTGAAATGGGATCTGGTAATATGATTTGAGGGAGTTCAATCAACACATTTCATATTTTATTTATCTTATATTATAATATTCAGACCAACACTGAGTACAATTTCTCATTGTAGAGTAGACACAATGCCTATTTTTCAGATTTTAGAATGTACTGAATATGCAATTTTGTATTTTCCCTCCAGCAGCATTTTCAACAAGATACTAGACCACTTCTCGTTCCATCCCTTGATTTTCCTCCTATTAGCTGGCTGGTTTAAATCTCAGTTCTATCTTAGGAGTTAAACTGGTCCCTCCAAATATGAAAAGGCTTTTTATTGGAAGAGCTACTTAATGCTTGTTTATTCTGGAAACAAAAGAATGTCACTAAATGAAAGTGTGCTTGTGTTTGATTCCAACATTGCACATAGCAGATGAGAAGTGAGACAAGTGAGCAATGTTCAAACTTAAATACTCTGCTATCTGAGGGTAGTGGGATGGACCTGTGTGGACTTACACAGTTAGTGTAAGTTACAGCTGATCTGACCTGCAGTCACTTTCATGCCCGTCTGTGCTTTGTGGAACTGATAAGGAGCTGCTCAACTGTTGTAAGCTCTTGACCTTTCACTTGTCTAAAGTGGTAAGTGTGAAATTTGTGACCAGCTATATTTTGGTGCAATTTCAGAGCACATCAAGATGATGGCAGGAGATGGATGAATTGAACTGGATAGCGTAAGAGACAACGTTACAGACTGAAATTTTGATATAAGATCCTTAGAGAGACGTTCATCTTTATTTTATGCAGCATCAATATTGTTCAATGTTTGCTATGGTACTAAAATTATACTTATAACAAGGATTTCAATTTCAGATGTTTATATTTTACTGTAAAAGAAAAACTTAACAAAAAGAAACTCACCAAATAAATTCCACTTATCCTTTCTACAACTTCCTCTGTGGTCAGCAAATTAAAATGGGTAGGAACTTGTGAATGAGAGCTTGGCTTTTTAAATTTACAAAGGTATAAATGTCTCTGATTTAACATCTATGACTGTACATTATGAAAACAAATTCTCATCATCTCAAAGTAAGCCAATACTAGGGAAAATTCAAATCTCCATATCAATTTTCTAGTGGGATCACACTTAACTATTTTCCACCCCTTCCTACAGATGGATAGAAGGCCATAGGTCAAGAATATTTGTGGATGGTACACTAGAGACTTTTCTTCTTTAATCTGGACTCATGGTGAGACCCAGCCATCACCTCTGTGCCTGCCCTGCTCTGCTGCCCTGGGCAGTGGGACAGACCCTGCCTGAAAAGATCCTTGCTCTCCTGGCCTGCAGTACCCTGGTCACTTCTGCACCCTGGCAGATGGAATGTGATGTCATTAAAATTTTAAATCCATTATAAAATTAATGAATAATTAGTTCATAAGAAAATCTAATTTCTGATTCAGTGGACCAGTGACAGTATTTCTTGATAAACTCTAAGGGAAAAAAGAGCCAGTTCTGTGCTCTTCAGTACAAGAGGGGCAGGGAGTTCCTGGAGTGGGTCTAGGGGAGAGTGACAAATTTGATTATGGGATTGGAACACCTCTCTTAGGAGGAAAGGCTGAGGGAGCTGGGCCTGTTCACTCTCAAGAAGAGATGACTGAGAGGGAACCTCATCAATGTCTACCAGTATCTAAAGTGGGGTTGCCAAGAGGATGGAGGTGCACCACTTCTTTGTGGTGACCAGCATTAGCACTAACGATGAGCAGAAACTCATGCACAAGATGTTCCTTCTGAATGTGAGGAAGAATATCATTATTGTGCAGGTGACTGAGCACTGGAACAGATTGCCCTGAGAGGGTGTGGAGTGTCCCTCACTAGAGATATTCAAGAGCCCCCTGGACATAATCCTGTGCCATGTGCTCTAGGATGGCCCTGCTTGAGCAGTGAGGTTGGAGCAGATGATCCACTGTGGTCCCTTCCAACCTGACCCACTCTGTGACTCTGTGAAAAAAGTAGCCACATGAAAAGAGCTTTATTGAAGATGGGTTTCTGTCCACAGTCTTTTAATTTGGAAAACAAAATTTGTCAGTGAGGCAATTTTTGAGCTACCATGGAGAGGTATTTTATGCTGTAATATTAAACTACTCTTCTATATATTAAACATTCAAAATTCATTACTTACATCCTTGTAAAAGATAGTAGGGTTGCTCATTCTAACTGGAGAGTGTACACAAATTCTGCTGTCACTGGTGGAATTGTACCCAAGTCATATCTTTGTTTAGCAGTCATGCTTCAAAGATAATAATTAGCACACTTCTTATTGCTCCTAAAATGCCACTGATAAGGTATCTAAAAGATAATTAGAGGAAATCAGAAAACAAATTTTCAAATCAGTGCATAATATGCAAAATGAAATTAGCCACATAAATAAAGGTAAAGTATGACTCTTAGCAATAGATATTACATTGCCACTTTACTGAATTGATTTTATAATTGAGGTTTTTTATGATTCTCAATGTGTATGTTTGATTCCAATATGAATACTGCAGTGACAGTCAGTCAATAGAATATATGAAATGTGTAGATCAGATTGACCCAAACAGTCAATGGCTTAAAATCATGAATGATCATGAGTATCTTGGACCTATGCTATTGTGTGGACTAATTTACCCATTTATTCACTCTTCTACATTATGCAAAAAGAACACTTGGATGTAAGCTCAGAGAGAAGATGCTACTTAAAAATTCTCTTCCATATCAACTGAGTTTATTATATATCAGGAAGACTGACAAATATGAAAAGCTTAGTTTTGACAACCTGGAAAAAAACAAGGTTAAATGCAACTCCAAATATGGCTTAGCATGGAAGTTTACGACAATTGTAAAAAATATGCTTTTAAAAGAAAAAATACTGAATATTTAATACTGCAAATACGTAGTATGTAGAATTATGCCTGAGGGCTCTTTTGCTATGTTGAGCAGATTTAATTTAATTTTAGAAGAGCTGAAAAAAATATTATACAGTAGACACTTTTCCAATCTGCCAAGTTTTTGTTATTGTTGTAGAAAAGCAGAGAGGAGGTTGCACAACTAATGAGAAAAACCTCAAAAATAATTTAAATAGGACCACAGTAATACGATGGCCACTTTGCAAACAGCATAGCCAAGAGAACTGCTACACTGACAGTAGAAAGCATTTCATTCACACAATTTTTTTTGCTTTTACAAGAGAGAAAATAATTATCATCAAGCCTGGTCTTACTGAGGTACCTGTGAAACAAATATTAAATTAGCTTTTAATTTAACACTATAAATAAATTTTAAATACTTTGCTATACTGGAAATGAAAAAAAACCCAACCCCCAAACCAAATATACAATGAAATCAACCAAAACAAAAACCAGGACCTCTCAATGAAGAAGCTTTGCTGAAGTAATGTGTTTTGGTCAAAGTTTGCAATTTTTAGTGGTCTAGTAATTCAACTTGCACCAGTGCTGCAATGTTATCTCCATGTGAGTTAAGTATTTAAAAAAAAACTTTATGGGCTATAGAAAGCTGGAAACAATCTAGTGATTACTTTCTGTAAGAATCCACACTAAAAAAAAAGTACCTTATTTATACTCTGCAGATTATTGCTTATGCAGTAATAACTTCTATAAATATAAAATGTTATCCTTGTAGAAACACAGGAGGTAGATCAAGTCACTTGTTTGGGATATGGCAAAAGTGTAACTCTTCTCAGAGTTGTACCCTTTGCATTAGTCATGCATGTCTGCAGCCAATCTCAGTAGCTGAACTGCATTATCACTAATGTCTGGTTTCACTGAGACTTACTCTATGCAATTTATATGCTGCTCAATACATTCAATAAACATTGGCTGGTCTCCCAGTTAACCTGCATTTGCTTTACTCCTACAATAGAACTGGAATGACTGGACAAACCCAAAATGGTATTGTGTAGTATAAGATCTCCAGTGGTTTGGAAATACACAAAACTTTGTATGTCCTCAAAACAAAATTTGAGAGACTTCATAGAATACAAAAATTTACCAGTGTATTCAGTCAATCCTTTGGAATCTATGTAAATATTTACATATTATATTTTTTTCACTATGAAACCAGATAAAGAAGGATATTGATTTTTTTTTTTTTAATCCTAGCATTCTTAACAAGGTAATAGCACCATTTCTCTTTAGCATGCTTCAAGTCAAGTATCTTCAGAATTTTTAAATTACCTATTATTAGGTAATTAATTAGTTCATTGTCTCATCAAATATAACTAGCTATTTATACAAGCCTAGATAAACATCTAATTCTGTATTCATAAATAAAAGGATTTTATATATATATATATATATATATATATATATATGTCAGTGAAGTGCTGTATGTAACCTGCTATTGTGTCATGTAACCCTTGGGGCATTTTCCTTTACGTTCACAGTCATATTTTGATGTAGAAGTGAACTGCATATGTGATTAAAATGGGCTCCAGGCAGATGCTCAGATTTTTTCTGAAAACATATAAAGGCTTCAGGGAAACATTTTCCTTTGGTGATCATAAAAGCACCACATGCATATTTCCTTATAGAATATCCTTAGAACTTTGTTCATAAACATAGGGAAAACTGAGAAGCAAACCTGAGTGGTTCGGCACCCTAAGGATTATGGAGATAATAACTATGAGGAGAAGGTTCTTGTGCACATAGCAATGTGCTACAAATAATGGAAGATATCTTAACTAATCTTGAATATTTGGCAGTGCTCTGCTATGGTCTGTTATAAAGCTAGATACTGATTTTGGACCTGATAAATCTTTCCATAATTGACAATCATCTGTAATTATGAGTTTTAAATGCTTTGGTCTAAAGCATTTGTTTAGAAACAAAATACTGCATATATCTTTATTAAATAATAGTATTATTAGTAGTAAGGTAATGGATGATAGCACTTATTAATTTGAAACTGTTGATGGATTCATAGCTACTTCATAAGAAAATTGCTGCTCTTCACAAAATTATATTAGGAAGTTAATCTTACAATCACAACATAACCATAACTAAATAAAAGCTGGTTATGGGTTATGTTCATCTAAATTTTCATTTAAGTAGTAGTGGTGGTGGGCTAAGAGTGGATGAAAGTCCTTTTTAAACCAGCATCCAAAACCATTAGTAAATGGATCTGCATTCAAATATCTTTTTCCACCTAGATCCAGGGTCAGTATAAATGGAAGTGACACATTCTTTGTTTGTATTGTTGAAATTCAAATTTTTTTTCAGTTTTGCAGGGTCTCTCTCCTATATAATTTGGTTATACATAGTTGTCTTTTTCTGTGACAAAGAAAGACACAGTTGTCTTGTTCTGGCTTGTTACTTTCACTGTGGTTTGCATTTCAGATTTTATGATGGGATGTTGCTTTGTTTTCCTCCTGTTCCCTTTTTCTTCCTCTCTGCTATTCTCTTCAGATACAGAGAATCCATCATACATTCAGGTACTTCAGGTAAGGCAATTTTACAATTTTACTTGTCAGTAAATTCTAGTTTAGAGGCCTAACTGAAGCCTTCATAGGGCTTTCTGTCATGTTGTACCCTAGGTAGGAAAGCAATTTCAGTGTTTGTAAATACATTCTATTACCTGCATCCACCACATGATGCCCAGGACAACCCTTCCCTTGGAACATTACTACTTTTAAAAATTTACTTTCTTTGTCAGACCTGTTATGTGTGTTGCTGAATAATGACTTTTCTATGCCTCCTAAATGTAGTGCAACACCAATTCTGTCTTCTGATTTTCTCTCTTAACCTTTTCTCTAGGTGCGCTACATATTTCAATCCTTAACATTATTTTCCCTTGTCTACCCATCTGCTTATTTTAGCTGCTTCTTCCTCTCTGCTGGATTCTGTACAGACTTCCCATCCCCCTTGTCCACTCCTTTAAACTCTCCCCCATAGCTCTGTCTATCCTCTCAGTTGGTGCATTTGTGACCCTTCTGTTCAGATGGAACCCGTCCCACCTATATAGGCTCCATCTGTTCGAAAATGTCCCACAAACCTAAAAGGGGACAGAGGAAGTTCTCCTCTACAGAATTGACGTCACTAGGTGGAATTCTCCTGGGGTTCTGGCCCCTGAGCATCAGTAGCATCTTCGAACAATAAAAAGGCTTCTTGCTGAAAGGAATTCCTGGGAACAATGTAACATTACCTACCTATTGCACATATACTTCTCAGGACCTGATCCAAAGTCTAAGTCACTGGGGATTTTCCACTGATCTCAGTGGATTTTGGATCAAGCCTTCGTTCCAGAAATACATGCGTTCAAAGGATGGGTTTAAAAAATAGCAACTTCTGCCAAGACAATGGTGTTTAACAACTCCTAAACAATTCTTTACTCAAAAAACTATGGCAGCTAAGAAAATAAAATATTACAGAGATACTTCTTTTGGAAACAATTTTTACCAGTATTCCTATTTATATTGAGACTTACTGAAATTAAACCTCATAGATATGATGCAACCTTTTGTTGATGAAGTGATTCTTTTGGTCATTCTCCAAATGTTGTTCAATAAATGCAGTATGTAAAGTATTAAAATCTCCTTGTGGTCTGCTTCAAGGGACAAGAAAAGCTGGAAACAGATAAAAGCAAAAAACTCCCTAAAATGGAAACTGTTTTCAGCACCGATAAAATCTGTGATGATTTTTTTCTTTATAGCCTAAGGAGAAAAGTTGTATAAGTCTATTCTGTGAAGCAAATATTTTGCTGTTCAAAATAAATAAGGACTGAAATCTGAAAATTTAAATATGCTAATGAACAAAAGTAAAAATGTGGAGGGAAGACTAAAATTAATTCTTGGCAATTATTTCTCTACTCAGTTGCTGATGCACACTTAATAATGGTTAAAAGCCAAGAACCAGAACTGCCCTATACTTTATTTTTGAATAAGGTTCCTTGCAATGATGGTCTCTCCCAGCTTTTTGCAAGGTACAGTAACTGCAGCTTTGTTTATCTGGCCCCTACACAATATTGTCAGGATGCATTTCCATTTTCCAAGTGACTGCTGCCACTGTGCCACAATCTGTGCTCATTTCTCGAGCAGCTAAACCCTTTGACACTGTGGTTTTTAATTAAAATTACATTAAACTTAATCAGCCAGAAAGAGGCTGCTGTAGAAGGCAGGTTTGATTGCAACCTGCAAAGGGCGCTGGGGCTGCCAACTCGCTAAAGATGTGCCGGCAGATGCCAAGCTGCTCGTGTGAGCCCCATGGTCACAAAAATGCTATGAGAGGTCAGTTCTGTCTTCACTTTTTTCTAGCACTGTCACCAAACTATAATGCGTGACAACTCTTGATAAAGCTCAAGGAAGAAAAAGAAATACATTGCTAATACAGACAATGTACTCCATTCTTTCCTCAAAGAATTCAGGGTCACAGAAAAGACATATTTGAAAAATGTTATTTGGTAAATCCTGCAAATGATAGCCTTGTAGGTCTACTTGCACTTTTAAGAATCGCAATATATGCAAAGGGTTATGAGATTGGGCCTTGTGTTATATATAGTCCCACATTCCCTCAAGATTTTTCCTAGAGTTTCTCAAATTTTTTGTTCTTGTTTGGCTTTGAAGGGAGCAATAAATGAATGAGCAGGCCTAAGAGGGCCAGATGACAATCAATTTCTTTGTAGAACTAAGACTGGTATCACTGCACAAATTAATAGTTTTTATCTGAAAATAAATTAAAGGTTAAAGTAGAGTTTTGGAATACCATTCACAACATTTTTAGATGTTCAACAACAGCCCAGAGCAACTATAAAGTTTCTTGTGTTGCTCACTGAATGAGAGTTTTATATAAGGATATTATTATTTATATTATTTTAATACATACAAAACTTAAACCAGCTGTCTCTGTTATCCCCTCCTCCCCTCTGCTTCTCCCTCCACTATAGCCATTGTTCATATCTGAACAAATGCACAATGAACAAGAAAGGTCCCAGAGACAGGATTAAGAAGTCTCTGAAACCTATTCCCATTTTTTGAGTTCTGGATTTTATAATCTAGAGGGCCATGGTGGTTACAACAACCATACTTTATGTTTGAAACTGTCCAATCTTCAAAAACTGTATTGCTTTGAAATTTTCTACAGGAAGAGTTAAAAATTTTCCAGGAGCCTTTTGGCTTCTATTATATGGTATTAGACACACTAATAAGGCTTCTGAAAGCTTCTAGACAAGATATTAGTGTTTAACTCTATTTTGTATTTCCTTATGCAGACTATTTCATCCTTCTACCTACAATGAGTCATTCAGGAATCACTTGATTTTTGCTGAGAGAATTTGATTCATTTTATGTGTTCAAGGGAACACATAACTACTGCCATCTCATGATTAAACAAACTAACCAGAATGTGGTATTTAACTTTTCCATTGCGTATGCCTGGAAATGTGTTAACAGAAACCTGGAAAGTCAGGAACAAACTCATATTAATGAAAGAAACAAATTAATGAAAGAAACAGGGAACAGCCAGATGAGAGATGTGACAAAATCTGAGTGTAACATATTTAAAATTAGTGAGGGGAGACATCTGAAAAGAGAAAGAGAGAACAGGAAGAAAGGTTTCACAGTGATTTAAGTGGCAGGATAGCAGTTATTTTCTTACTTAATAATCAGACATATTAAATACAATGAATGGCAGTTACTGTGTTAAGATCTATTATAAACTACCAGAAAATAAATACATTAACACTCTTATAAATTAGGAATAACACTAATTGAGACAATGAAATCAGACTGTTCTAGGAAAAACAGGAAATTTTTTTTAAACTGTTCACTCAATGAGGAAAAAAGAAGAGCAAAGCACTTCATGATTGCTAATTACATTTGGTAGAGGAAGCAAAAAAATATATCCATAAAATTAAAATCATCTTGTGTGACACAAAAACATAAAACAGAAATGATGGAAGTAAGAAACAATTTTTAAAGTCTGGACATCTTTTTTTGTGACTATAGAGATTCGTGGACAAGCAAAAAAAATATAAACTGTGATAGTTCCATCATATTATGTCTCAAGTGACTGGGAAACATTCTCTTCCCCCTTATTCTTGTAATCTCCACTGTAATTTCCTCAGGTTTTTTTGCCACATTATGTATATAGCTTTTTATAATTCTAAGTGTTTGTTTTGCCTCTTTGAACTATTCCTTTAACTCCAGCTTTTCTAATCATTTCCCATGACTAAGCTTTAGCCCTGAAATGAAGAGTTGAAACATGGAAAGAACTATAACAACAAACATCCCTCGTAATTGTTTGGGTTAAACAGGCATTAGCAGAAAACATGAACCAGTTTTACACCTTACTAAATGGTGTTCATTTCATTGTATCAACTAGACTTGGTAATGCATCAAGTGTGCCCAGTTTGGAGCATGATGCATGGCAAAAAACACTGCTATTCTGCATGTGGAGCTTGGCCAGTTACTTAAAAGGATTACACAGTGGGATCTCCACTGTTAGCAGGGACTGGACCCAGTAGTCAAATATTTCCTTCTAGTACAATGTTCTTAACAAGCGAGGATTAAAAAGCAGACAAAATATTCTTTCATATTTTAAGTCACCTTTTAAGCTACTTTCTATGTAGTGAAATCTGCAGTAAAGCTGGGGATAATACTCTTTACTGATCACCCACACAGCTTTATTTGGAATAGTAAGACATATTATTTATAAAAAAAGAAAAAAGGGTAATTCCAGGAAAAGTAGAACTGATTTCTCCTGGTTTGTCTTTGCATATTATCAGTAATTAAAGCTTCTTTTGTGACAGGTCTTACTAAATGTTATCATCTTTGTGGATTCCCTGCAAACTAATCTCAGTTGAATTTACACTGCAGTTTTTGATTTGCAGATCATGGTCTATCATACCTCACAGATGACTTGTTTCAGGAAACTTGATGAACTTATAGGTTATCTACCCACTTCTTGATGTGAGTTTCTGTTAATGAATTACAAAATAGTGATGAGCAAAGAGTTCTACAGCTAGTGCAAGGCATAGTACATGCACATAAATTCTGCAGGCCCATGGACTGGAACAAGTTACACTACCCCCAGGAGAAACTAGGGAGTCCAGAATGATGTGTACTACGTGATGGGATAAAGATGGCATACATGGCAAAGGGCAATTTGATATGGGGAATTTCTACTTCTTGTATAATTGGGGAAACCTTAGAGGTGTGATTGAATGAAGGCAAGGATGATGGATACAAAAAATGATGGCTTCTTAAACTAATGTGTAGAGAACCCTGCCAGGAATGGTTCATGTCTAGACCTAGTTAACCAGTTAACAGGCAGTAGGAGCAAATTAGAATTGAGCCCCTGGGGGTCAAGTGACTACAATCTAATTAAATTTATTATAATTCAGAAACCAAACCCAATTAATACAAATATAAAAGGTATGACTTCCGACTGGCCTGCTCTGATGCCTCATGAAGAGGATCTTGGTAGTACTTGTATACACTAGGAGAAGGCAGCTCTTGTGTAGCTCTGGAGCTCAAGTTATGGAAGACAAATCTAGAATTGGTTTTGTCTAAATCTTGACATTCCAAAAGGAGAATTTTTTTTTTTCTCCTAGTAAATGACCACCTACCAGTTCCACTAGTTACATTTGAAATAACGATTCCTCCCTAATTAGAAAAAGTACATTAAAGACAGGATTAACATGAATATCATTAGCACTCCAGAGACAAGACACACCTTTTTAAGAGGTTGCACTTTAAAGGGACATCACACCTGGATATTAATATTATGATATCATTTATTTGCATTATTAGCATGTCTCCAATACAACCACTGCAAACATCTGTGCAGCAGGGAACCATGTATCTCATGGACCCACACTTGCTAAACAGGCTCCTGTAAGCAAAACAGACAGTAAAAAACCCCACAATTATTCTCTTGAGGTGGAATACCCAGTTTGTATTTGGTACTAGCATGGCATTTTGTAAGGGATGGGCACACATCTACATAATGTGGCAACTGGCCTGCAGCTGGTGAGAACCCAAGTGGGGATTCCCAGCTGCCTCAGCTGTTACAGGCAGGATAAATCTTCCTACAAGCATGTAAATAAAGTAACACACCAGAAAAGATCACAGGAGAAAACTGGGCAGTATAGCTCCCCCAAACACTCGTGTCCAGATTTACCTACTGTCCACACAGAAGAAAAATTCAGGTTCATGTTGCCTTTTAGTTTGAGTCCAAGCACATATAAGCCTGACATATGCAGGTAGGACATGACAGAGGAACCTCTCCTAGAACATCACCTGCCAGATTGGCAACTAGTGTTTGTAGGAAGCCTCAGCTCAGATTGTAGGCAGAGTGTGGATGCTGGAAGCAATGTGGGTGCACAGTCAGCCTGATGAACAGCCTCTTCCAGCCTCAGTTAATGTAGTGCCACATTTTCAGTAAAGGAATGACTGGTGCTTTGAAAGAAGGATTTTTAAAATGAAAGGTTAAAAAACCTCCCATGCTATAGAACTGCTGATGTGCACTGCTGTGTAATGCATGGCATGAGTCTCTCTCTCTCTTCCCTACAATTTGCAGTGTTCCTCTTTAGAAGGCAATGCCATATCCATTAATGTACCAGCTCATGATCAAAAGCAACACTCAAAACCTACAATGTCTCATAGTCATTTCTCAAGAGGACTTTTGCCTTCTAGCTCTGTTCTCTGGCCTGAAAAATCAGCACTTGGCTATTTTAATAGCTCCAATGGGAAGTGTTACTTTTGATTAAGCCTGTGTAACACATTTAACATCCGAGTCAACAATACAGCTTATGAGTTACTGATTTCTAAGTTTATCAGACTTGATGCTAAACCATGAAAAAAAAAAAGGACACAAATTACAAAATGGCAAATGTAATTTTTCATCCATTAATGCAACAATGTGAGGTGCCTCAAGGCAATGGAGATGGTTTCTAGTGGCCAAATACATGTAATTTGTAAGATACCCACAATACATGAAAGAATTAGTCATCACATTGAAAAATATAGATAAATATGTCTGTGCCAGTAAAGACAGAATCTTTGTTAAATAACTATAACTTCCACATGGCTGAGTCTGCCATTGATATATCTTCTGACTGGTACCATATTACATGAGTAACCCCACTAATTTCAGTGAAATCAGGCAAGAGGTGAAGTCCTGCATAATGTAAGCACAAAGAAGAACCCAGTATTTACTAAACTAGAAGGGCAGTAATAACCTCCCATAAAGGACAATTACACTTTAAATATCTTTGAAGACAACAGAAGTGAAGGCCAACTGTCGTTTTCTGTACACATAAATTGATACAGAACTTAACTCTTTTTATTACAGAAAAATACTAATTAAGAAGATGCCATCTTAACAACAGAAATAGTCTGCCTGGAAATTAAATGAAAGATACCATAGGAAAAAAAAAAGTAAAGTAAAACATATCTTACACAAGTGAAAATAGAACACATCTCATAGAACTGCCTTCTTTTATGAAGTGTAACTTACCGTTCATAAATTCACTAGACATAACAGCTTTGATATTTTTCAGTGAAATTTAGTAATGTTCATGACCTGAGAATAAGTGCAGGAAGGAACTAAGCTGAAGATAACTAAGCACATTCACTCTTCAGAAACTATCTAGACAATACAGTAAAAATCCAATTAAACAAATTTTAAAACCCTAACTCAATTCCAAAGTAAAATTACATAGATTAAGTTTTTCACTTTATACTGTTCTATTTTCATTCCTGACTGCTCTTTTGCTTTACAATTTTCATGTGTTTTTAAGCCACTGTAACTATGTACTTTAAATTTTGTGGTTTTTGCAGATCTAGAGACATCTTTCCATCCAACAAAGGAACACACTTAGGACTGATCTGGACCTATGACTCTACTTGATACATCACCACTGATTAGGACACGTAAGGGTCTATCACACCAGGAGTGTCCCTGGCAGCACTGGGTCATTGCACTCAAGGGGTTAACTGATGGCATTTAATATACTTATCTCGGGGCAGAGGTTCAAGGCTGGAAAATACTTCCCCTCGTATTACCATTTGGTCAATTAGCAACCTTTAGGCCAGAGCTATGTGTTCGTATTCTCTCGTAATCCTGTCAGGACTCCTTACGCATTCATCAGTAATGGAGTCCTGTGACTAAAACCTTTCCTGGCCAGGGAGGCTGAAAGACCAGCTTATGATTCCTCACAGAAACTCTCCTATAGGCAATAAAACAGCAGTTATATCACAACTGCTCAAATGGCAAATGTGAAGTGACTGCTCCTGTATAAGATGCTGCCTGAAAAAAAGGAGATGGGGGTAGCTCATTTGACAGAGCTGTTCACACTTTTTCTGCACAGCTGAGAGACATTAGCTTGATTTCCCAAGATCGGTGTGTTTTCCAGCACGGCAAGTTAGAAAACCCAGCAGCCTCACAGATAAGCCGGGTCTGATCATACATGTTTCAAAGCTCAGGCACCAAAACCCATCTCAAAAAAAAAAAACCAACCCCAAAAAAAACAACTCACAGAAAGCTGAATATTTTCACAAGGTCAATAGTTCAAACAAAGTAAAAAGAAAAAGAAAAAAGGCTGAAGTGACCTGTCTCTAGACCATCTTTCCCACAATGATATCCCATCTAGCTCACAATTCCATATGGGTTTTTTTTGGTAGATCTTTGGGCAAAATTCACTTGTTTTAGTCAAAAAGAAAAAATTACCTATGTTCACACAGACTGGTGATGACTGGTAACAACTATCCAGTTCAATGGATTTGGGAATTAAGCAAAGCAGGATACAGCTGGTGTTAAACAAGGAAACAAGATTTTTTGTTTTGTTTTGTTTTGTTTTGTTTTTCATTGCTGTCTGAAGCTAAACACCTGTATTTGATACTGAATGCCTCAGTCAGGAAAACTCATAATCAGCACTGCTGGTTACCCATTTACCTTGTCCAGAGTAATTATTACTTCTAAAATATCAAATAAGTTTTTGAATGCCTAAGCATGGCTTGAGATTTTTATCTTGGGTAGCCTTTTTTTTAAAACTTGAATAAAAAAATATATTTTACCAACTTTGTTCTAGCACACTGATAATCAACATTCCTGTAGAAAAAGATATATAAAACATTGTATTTTTTTTAAGAACTATTTTAAAATGTGTGCTGTATTACAATACAGTTTCTCAGTGTCTTATATGGAATTATAATAGCTCTACCTCTGTCAAAGAGAGTAAAGACTATTTATCTAGAAAAGATGGAAATCTGTTGATTTCAACAGATTTTGGAATGTGAAAATTTGCAAACCTACTCTTTTGACTCATGGTAGTGACAGGCCAATCTAAGTTACACTTCTGTGTCCACTGAAATAAATATAGTAGAACACTATCATCATTAGAGCTTAATTATTATATGGGTAAAAATATAGCAAAAATATAATAAATATAGTATTTTTTAACCTTCCCTAGGCAGCCTTGATTTCAATATATCCTAGTTACTGGATTATATTTTTCAAAATTAATATAAATTATTTCAATTCTATTGATTACAGGGGATCTTGTAATCTCACTTGTAATGTTGTAATCTCACACTAGAAAAAGAATGGAGAAAACAGACACAAAAGGAAACAGAACAATTGGCAGTACCTTCTAATTGTGAACACCCCTCTTCATCTCAATCAATACTTCTAGTTTTATGTTGCTTTAGCTACAGTAAGTATCATCTAATTTTCTAATATCTAAACTACACAATAATATAAAGGTGTATTTGTTTAAAACTACTAGGCATATTTCTCATTCCAGTTATAAAGACAAAACAAATTCTACAAGAAAAAAACAGTCAAGTTGATACATGAGAGAGGTAGTTCACAGGCTTATAGATTTATGCTTTAGCATTCTCAATAAAATTAAAGAGACTGTGCAGGTATAATGTTTCTCTTTACTATAAAATAAAAGACAAAGCAGCCAGCAGAAAAGCTTTTTCCTATCTCCTAAAGTTGCAGACAACATATTTTTCTGAAAAGCATTTCCCTTTTTTCTGCTAAGGTACACTTGATTCCAAACCCTCAGTATATTTATAAAGTGATACATTGCCTCCATCAAAATGCCAAGGTCAGTCCATTCTAATTCAGGATGTCCCATTGCTTTACTCATATTTGTTTCAATCTCCATTGAACACAGTTGATAATAATTGATCTATGATTATTTCAATTCAGACTTTAAAAACCTGACTTTTTACTTAATTAAAATACATTACCCATTATGCTCTACATTAGTTTACAAGCAAGGTGCATGTTTGAGGCAGACTCTCCTTAAAAGTCCTCACCAACAAGTCTTCCAAGCCTTTTCAAAGGAAAACAGAAGGTAATTAGATGCAAAAATTGGATATCTTACTGGAATGTTCTAAAATCTGGGTATGCAAGATGTGCAACAACCTCCATAAAGAGTCAATATGAGACTCATACTTTGATACATTTCAGGTGCCTGTTCAAAATTAGTGTTTGTCATGGTGAGAAATTCTGTGATAAATGTTGAGACAAAAATCAGAATAACAGTGGCGATCACAGCTGGGAATAAGTTTGAAAAAGAAGCAAAAATGAACAATCCACTCTATAAATCGATACCACTGATAATGTAGACCTATACTTTTCTGTATATTGACTGAAAGCTGCGAGTATGTTGACCTAGGTCTGAACCCACTGCCATGCCATCTATATGTATCATGTACTCTGAAAACTAATTGGTTGATGGACTTGCGCATGGAGGCGTGAAAAACTTTGTAATGCTCAGTCACAGCAGGATAAGACCAGAAGAAGACATTAACAGGGGCTGAGGAGGAAGATGACATGATAACAAGAGTGAAGAAATGCAGGTCCTTGTAGACAAAAAAGACTGAGTTTAAGTAAGCAAGAACCATTTTTTCCTTTTTCACTGTTGAGAAGCAATCTTCACAGACATTTTGCTAACTTTTGTCAAAACCAAGCTCTATTTTTTTTATTTATTACATGTAATAGAGAACACAGTAATAATTCTATATGATAGAGATGAATGCAGTATAAATGCCTAAAGTGTAGTCAATTTTCCTCTCATATTGTGTTCAAATTTTCTTTCAGAACAGTGAGAAGAGGGATTTTTGCTGTTGTTTTCAAAAACCAAAAGCATTGTTTTCTTTTTTTTTAAACAGCAATAACTTTACTAAATTCCATTTGCTGTCATTTAATTTCAGCACCTGCCCAAAGTATCTCAAAAATATTTTTTTGTTTGATCTCATAGCTATTGCAGTTTTTTAGCTCTTACTACTACTTCTTCCATTACTAGAATTCCTCTCATTCAGTGGGAGTATTCAGTTAAAGACAAAGTGACGCTTAAAGCACATAGACACTTAAGTTAAAGACACTTCTGTAGTTAATCCATTAAAGAACAAGAGGCCTTTTATAAACATTTCCATCCTAAAGAAACCACTCTCTGTACAACCACACAATTCCTGACTTGCATTCTACTATTGACAGGCTTGGTCTGTAGTTTAGCAAGCTAATGCTAACTTTTTGCCTACCAGTCCTTTGAACATTATCTTCAGCTGGATAGGTGACTTCTCCATCCTGCTGAACTATCATGACCTGCTCCCCAAAACTGCATTAACCATGTAGATTCAACTGCTCTAGCAATATTATAAACCACGTATGACATCAACAATACAAAATACTGCAGCATTTCTTCCCAGCTACCATATACCAGGCACATAAAACCTATTCTCCACTTCTTGTTCTGGTTTGCCACTGAATATCAAAAGTGAGGGCATTCACCTGCTCACACAAGGATTATCAGTATGAAAGCTGACCTAATTCATGAAGATGACAATTTACAGCAATTTCCTGCTAGGCTCAGTGGAGCTTTGAACTATCAGGATTATTTTATCTGCACAGAAGATGCAGATCATGAAGTGCTTCTTCATTTCACCACTTCTTAGGGAACTACAGATGATCACAAACCTCATCTCTGCCTATCCAAGCTAGAGTAGATGCTTCTGAGCTTCCTAATACACCCTTCTCAAAACAAATGAACACACTGCTGCCTCTCTGGAGTCCAAGTACAAACACAACAGACATTAGTCAGCTTGACAAACTGTTAGAAGGCACAGGGATAAAATGGGAGAACATAAGGAGAAGAGAAGAGTATACTTCAGTACATTGCATATATAATTGACTGGAAGAGCATTAGCATAGCAAAATGCAAGAGAAAAACTTGTGTTAAGTGTGAAGTATTACCTGCCATTGAAATTAAAAACACTTAGAGCTTGCATACAGGCTGTAGTCTGAGTATTGAACCATGACTAATACCCCAGTACAATACACGCTACTTCTGCAAAACAAAGTGAAGAACTTTGGAAACTATTGAAATGCTTAAAATTATTTAAAATTAATTTATATTACAAAACAAATTTGAACTATGAGCTAGAAGATGCTACAAAATCTAAAAAATAGGTCAATAAGAATGACATTTATTAGTGTTTTCTGATGAATTTTGAAGTCTCCTATAAGAATAGTGGATATGAAGTTATTGCAGTACTGAATGTGGGAAGTACAAACCAGAAAACTCCAAACAGAGGCAGCAGTGAAAAGAAAACACTAAGGCACTTAGATGTTCAAGTCAATGTTTGCACATATTGTAGGAACTGCTATTCCCACCTTAAATATTTTGCTTGCTAAGATAAAAGCCATTGCTTTTACATTTTGATAAACTGGACTGTTGAGTCCACTAGATACATAATCGTAGGTACCTAACTGATTTAGCCCTGATATGGGCTGCAGGACTGCAAATCCTAAAATACAATGTGTACCAGCACAGATGAGAATGTTTACACAGACTTAGGATGGATCATCTTGCACTGTGCAGCAGTGGGTCCTGAGACTTTGAGAAATTCCCATCCAGATTCCCTTACAATGGACAATGGAGATTGCAGCAATATAAAAAGGGACGTGTCCTTTTTAACGTCCTTAAAAAATCAGAGGTGCTAGGAGAAAATTTTCCTCAGATCCTATTGGTAAATTGGCTGGTTGATACTCACGAACCTCACACTTGAGACAGGCACCCAAGTGAGTAGGACAGGAGGAATGTCAAAAAATTTGTGACTGGTTCAACCATTTCCAGTTTGTAAGATATTTTTTGGTTGGTTTTGTTGGTTTTCTTTTAACGCCAGAATTCTGCTGGCAGCCATTTCAACAGCTTGTCTTTGGCTGTGAGAAAGACAGTTTCTCTTTCCATGGAATCAAAAGATATACAAATAACAACCAAACATGCTGTAAAAATACAGCTAATACAGTATGTAACATCCAACATACTGTAAAATAGAGTATTATTAAATTTTGAAAAACCCCTAAAACTGATCCCCTCAAAGCAGGGGATCCTTCTCCTATGTGAAGGAGGAGTTCCTTTGAATTTTTGTAGTTAAGATCACTACTAGAGAAAGATATCCTCTCAAAAGAGTGGAAAAACAAATAAAATATTTACACACATCATAGATAATAATCCTCATTTCCCTTATTTTGTTGAATGAGAAAAATGAGAAAGAAGTTGCTAAGTTTTTTTTTTTTTTTTTTTTTTTTTTGGGGGGGGGGGGTGTGGAGTTGAAATGCATTCCAGTATTTCTATCATCATTTTTATTAGCTCTAGTGTAAGTTATAAGAAGAAGATATTTTATTTATTGTTTCTCTTTGTAGTGATGCCA
>CM031858.1:39663527-39826187 GCA_018697195.1 Certhia americana
TTTTAAAAGAAATGTGGTACCGCCATCCAAACCCAGTGCACAGCACCTTAATTTCACAACATCAACATAGCTTTCCAAACTAGCAAATCTAGGCTACCAATATCTGTGTAATTTGATATGCTGACACATTTTTTCCCTCTCATTTCAGTAACTCATTGCCATAGGCTACAAACAACTCTCACTCCCTGAAATGTCATACATAATTAATACATGCCAAATTTTAAAAGAGGAAGTTATTCAGACTCCTTGAACAGCACATTTCTTTCACATTCTGTCCTACCATACTGGCTAATGTAGATGGAAATTCTATTTTCAAAGTAGCCATATTTGGATAGTCAGTGAAAAATCTCTTACATCATGATACTCTCAAACTTTTGGTTGAATATACATAAGCATAGAAGCTCAGCTAGATATGTCAGCCTGCCTAAGCAGTGATACACTGACTGCAAGTGCAGCTTACATTGTATATAAATGAACATATGCTTTTGTTCCTATAGTGCTTGTTAGCCTGTGCATAAACAAAAAGTCTACTCTATATAGTCTGTACATATTTTGAGTATCTGTAGACAAATACAGTACTACATACTTGGAAAATATATTTTCTTTATGAAGTGCTGTACCTAAGAATGGTGACTGCTAGAGTCTTCAAGCCAAATGCCTTTCAGGAAACAGTATCTGTCCCCCTGGCTCCTGGTTTCAGCTACTACCAGAGCTGTGTCGTTACTCCTATGCTACCTCTGGTAAAACAACATGTGTACACAGACACAGTTTGCCTCCACAAATGATGTTTGCTCACATAACTATTTGCAGAATTAGCTGCACAGTCAGTTAAAAAATGTACAGCAGTCTGAATACCTCATCAAAATCGTCTTTGTGATGCAGAGACAACCACAATGACGACTGAAGCCTTGCAGTACAGGTGGAAAGCCTTCCTCTGTTACATTTTGCCACTTGTCTTAGCCTTGTTCCCTCATTCTTGCTTTCCTATTGCTATTTTAGCCATCAATCTTAATGCAGGTAAAGCAGTATTTAGTGCAGTCCTTAATAGCAACTAAAATGTGAAAATTAGACCTGAAATTTCTGCTTCCATTAGATTGTGCAACAAACCTACAAGTGTCTTACCAGATAGGTGCAAATAGTATTATACAGGCCATACAATATGGATCCTTTTAGTAAGAAAAACTAGAATGCAGCAGACTCATCTTTAAAAGCAACTTTATGATTGCAACACACTATATTTAAATTTTCTTTATGCCTGGAAACAATTAATCTGTTCCAGCCTACCATTGTAAATCTGTTGCATCACCAAGAAAGATGTGTCTAATAATCTTACATCTTTTTAGAGCATTTTATGGGTGTGTCTATGTTCTTGGCTGCCAGGTTTAGGGACCCAGAGACAGATGGCTAAAGCCATTTGTGTTCCCACTGTCATTCCACATTCACTCACAACTGATGCCCATTGCATTCAACTCACTTTAAAAGGCTTGTTGAGCTCATTTGCTTTTGCACTCAGCAATGAGAGGCCTTTTCAGGATTAAACATGAAGTGATTCTTGTGCATTTCACACATCTTATCATCTTCCAGCACATTCTGTGAGAATCTCAGTGGCTCAGTCAGGACCGAACTCCCTGCACAAGTAAACTGTACAAGCATTTTTGAGCTGGTAAAGTCTGAGAGGCAAGTGGCTTCCTGCCTTGAAGTCCAACACCCCTGAAATTACAAGACAGTCTTTCTTTGCTCTTTACTCTCATCTTGATAGGCCTACGTACAGTCCCAGCCAGGACACTTCTATATTTGTCTAGATCTAGGCAGACTCCTGAGACTTGCATGATAGTCTTCAGAGTGTCTATGACAGATTTATTGACCTGCCCTTTCAAGTCTTAAGAGAAACACAAAAGTCTGGGCAACTCTTCCATATGAGTTGTATTTCCAGTTGAAGCTTTCTTTTTGGGAACCAGTTGTTTTGCACCAAAGAAGAGATTGAATCTGAGCCAAAAGCGGGTACTTAGGGACTCTGAAATCAAGTATGTGAGCTTGCTATCTGAGCTACCATGAAAGCACAAAGTGCAGTACTAACCACAGTCTAGGTTCTTGCTCTCAGAGAACTGTTTTTTTCTACAACTGTGTTCCACTAACCAGGCAGGCTACAGCTAAGAATAAAACCAAGCTCCCAACAAAGCCACTTTTGTCAGTCATTCATTCAACCTCATATCAGAATCACAGAATCACAGAACAGTCTGAGTTGGAAGAGACCCAGAAGGATCATAGAGTCCAACTCTTAATGGACTATTGGAATGGCCCATACCATCATTTTTCCCTGTGAAAATATTGAAGAAATTTGCATTCTGATTTAAACAACAGCTTCAGTGTACATTTTAACATCCTGCACATTTTCCACATATTTTTACAGAAGTTAAATATTTTGAAAAGTATTCATTTTCTGTGAGCAATTTTTTCTCTGCACACACATATCTGACATATCCTATTATGTTGTTAGAAGCTCGTTTCCAATTACAGAACCCCTTCCTTGGAATTTTCATTAAATAAAAAAATGACTTTTTTTTTGTGCATTGAACTAGCTAAACTTGCTCTGGTTTTCACCTGGGTAAGGATGTAATTTATAGTCCAGCTTGCTTATATGAAAGATTAATAAAACCAGAATTTTTCCCTTCCTATAATAAAATGTTTATTCTCTAGTAATTTGTCTTCTGTCTTGATTGTCTAAAAACAGCTGGCATTTAGATACAGGCAAGAAGGGACGTCTTTATCACTAGTTTGAAATTTCTGAGAGTGAGAAGCATACAAATACTCTGTTCACTAACTCTATGTTTCATCAATGTATTTATTATTACATCTAGCCAGATACTTGTTTCAAGATACTCAGTGTAGCAAAGACACTATTTTACGGTGACTACGAAGTCTGCAGTTTATAGGAATTGTGATTATTTAGCTAATTGAACTCAAAAACATGTGAGAAAACTCTGCAAATGTCAATTTTCTCTGCTACAATCAGTAATTATTTTTCTTAAAATGTGATAAAGAAAATTCAAGTGTCCTCTGAAGAGTTACAGCATTATTCACAGGCCAAACTTGATCTTAAATGTGTGAAACAGAAAGATTATAATTTTGCTTTTAAAGCAAGTATCAATAGAATTTAATTATGGAATTATGTCTGATGCTTCACTGATACTGAGTGCGCCTTGTAAAGCAAAATAAAAGACTGTCTCACAAGAAAATAACATTATTATCTCTCCAGCTTGAATCTAGCACAAAAACACCTCTTGCCATCTTGTCTGCAGCTGTAGCTGGTTTATTAATCTTTATGCAGAAGATATTATCATAATATCTAGACTATCAAAAAGTCATAAAACATCAGTTTTATGAGTGATGGTTTAGGAAAATCCCTAACCAAAAAAGAAAATCATTGATATAAAGAAAGTCACCCAACATATTAGTCCAGCTTCACTATCCAGTAAATCAAATTGTGAACCATAATAAATAAAACTGGATAATTGCAGGATATCTACCAAACCATTTAGAACCATTTTGCTATATTTGTTCATCATTCACACAGAATCTAGGAAAGGTTGCAGCAAGTGACATAAAATGGCCAATGGCTACCAGCCACACAGGTAACCTGCTGTGAAAAGCTAGTGCCAAAAAATTACTCTCCTATGCTTAGGACACCTGTGGGTGAATCCTCTATCACACCAAAAGCTGCTAGCTGGCAATCAAGTTCAAACACCTGATCACCAGATACATGTGTATTTACTTGGTCCATCTGTGGCACAGAATACATGCCAGAAGTGTGACTAAAAGTGAGTAAAAAAGGAGCAGTATAGTGTACCACATGTTTAAGAAACAGTTAACAAATCTGCACTAAATATTTAATTACTTTTTTAATTCATGATCTAAATGCTCCAAAGAAAGTGTAAACATCAGATTTTTAGCCATGGGACTAACAAGTTGTTGTTTTTGTTGTTGTTGTTATTATTATTATTTATTGTTATTGTCATATTTTGGGGACTACTGCTATTGTAGTGACACCTTTTTTTCCAAAGCTCTTAAAATTTCATATTAAATTTCTGAAAATAACCAAAATTAACTAATTTCCCAACTGATTTCATTCGTTTGTCAGAATGTGTTCAAAATCAGATCCCTGGCACTAAATGCAAACTTTCTGGTACACATGAGTGAAAGGAGATCTAATGTATGATGGGATAAAGAACTGCAAGTCTTGTTAAAAAACGAGATTAATGTGAACCTCCCTGAAGCTAATGGGACTTTCCATTAACTTCTACAGTCTTTGGATCAGGTCCTATAGTTTATTTTTCTCTGTCCTTTTATCTTCTCTCCCTTTCAGATTTGTTTTTCTCCTTTATGTGTTACAAGAGCAGCACTGAGAGCTGAAATGGACAATGCTTAGCTGGCAGTCATTCTCTGGTAATTAGACCGAGCCTCAAACACCTGACCTGCACATCTATGGATATCAAGCACGTCTGAGTGCCCAATTACCCGGGAGTATTAAGAAATAGGTTTGGAGGATGGGCAAATGATTTGATTCTCAAACTCTTCTGTAGTTGACGCTGTGCATGCTTCTTCTTCAGCATAGACTAGAAGACCCAAAGAGAGACCGGAGGTCAAACCCTGTCTGAACCATGATATGCTGTGAACAATTTCTTCATACCGTTTAGGATCTTTGACCTTTAGAAAATCTACAGCATTCATAATTATATCTAAAGCAGCTTTGATGGTGTCTTCCCCTATAATGGATTCACAGACATGAATAATACTCCTTAATTTTCAAGTATATCTTTTTCAAATTAATATTTCAAAGAGAAAAACCCTTATCTTGTTAAGAAGAAGAGTTTTAGGGTAGTAGCTCTTGCATAGGATGATACAGTTTGGTGGCCTCTCTTGTTAAAAATGCTCTAGTACCCATCTAATGCCCACTTATTTATGGATTTTAGACTAAAAGCCCTTTTTTGCCAGTTTTCTTCACAAGCACTTATCTCAGCATCCTCATTAGATGGTTTTTCTCTTTTCTTTTTTTTCAAGGCCTATCCATGCCCTTGGTACTTTCTTTTGTTCCATTCTGCAAAAGGAATGGCTTTAAAGGATCTCTACCAGTTTCAACTTTTTTTCCTTTGTAATTAGCCTTATTTGAGGAGCAGAAAAGTAGAAGACCAGAGAGAAATAATAATAATAAAAACCCCTGGTGAACAAAGCAGATGATGTTCTTTACTTCAATCATATGCTGTATAGCCTGAGTCAAAGAACTTGCACATCTTTTTTTTTTTTTTATTTTTTAAATCTGACTCATACAGTACATGCAAGCCAGCTGAGAGACAGTTTTGTAGCTAAAGAACAGAATGCTTTATTTAGCTGGTTACCATTATTACCAGGAGCTTATTTAAAAGTTATAATTAAAGAAACCTTTTGCAGATAGTAATTTGAAAAGGAATGATATGTTTGCCATCTGCTGAGAAGGAATGTATTGATAGTGTTAATACACAAGTGTGTGAATAAGAAAGAATATATTTATTATATTAATTGGCAAGTGTATGAATCTTTGAAAAATAAGCAGTGAAATAATATATTGGAACTAAAATGGAGTCTGAATATGAATTAATGTGGAATAAAGTCTAAAATTACTCATATTGTAGCTAAATCTGGTGTCAGACTTTATTCAAATAATCAGGGAGGTAAATTTCTTTGCTAATTCTCTTTCAAGCTGAAAAAATACATATTGGCAGTCCTGACAAATCTTTAAATTCTAGAAGGTATTTCAGCATACACAACACTGTGGAAACACAGAAATCTGAATTTGTAGCAATTCTGACACTCACTTGCAAATGGTTCAGAAAAGCCAAGAAAAACAAAAACAGGGTCCCTTTACTAATAAAGTGAATGAATTTTATTCTAACTTTTTTCAAACTTTTAAATAACTGCCCCCCCAAAAAAATATTTGTACCTTGAATATCAGTTTCTGAGTTCCTACATTTTGTTTGCATTTTTCTGTCTTTTTTCCTTCTTGGTAGACTTGGTATCTAAATGAATGAACATATATCACCTTGAACAAAAGAATATTTGAATTTTTAAAAAGCAGAACTCTTCTCTAAAAGTACCTCCAAGCATTTCATTAACAAGATGTACAGAAGATATTTTATTATTGGAAATCCACAGCTGTCAAATCATTAGCCCTTATTTTTTAAATCTGTGAATTACCTAAGTAATTTTATTATTCATATCACTATAAGTACATAAAATTTATTTTGACTGCTACCAATAAGTCAGTGAGCTTTTATGTACTTGAAGATGACTAAATTTGTGTCTTGTGTTGACCATCCTGATTTTTGTTGAGCTTAAAATAAGTTTAGCCAAGCCAACAGTAATTTCCACAGATGTTATAGGGTTATCTAATATTTACTATAAAAGAAGCAACACACATGCAAAGCCTTGATCTTTTAATTTTTGTTTATATGTCTAACTTTTAATAATTTCAGAATTATCCAAGTTAAACTAATTTTGATGGGTTCCCAGTCCAGTTAAATATTTCTACTTCTGTGAATTTTACTCACACTACAAGATCTTTTTGAATCTGCAAAACTGAATGGAAAGAGTCATTTCAGTAAGATGGTTGTCATTTGTTCTGCTGCTTATGTCAGAACAATCATCATTTTTGCCACTCATTTTTTTTAGCTCTAGACAGAAGACTAGTGAAAACAAAGCAGTATGTATCATTTCAGAATCATCACTGTATGTGAGTGAACTGTAATGAATAAGGTCTGAATTTTGGACAGAGAGTTCAGACATTTATTATCTAAATAGGATCACTCTCCCTCATTTGGCATATCATGAACCCAATCAATCTACCAACATTCCGTGTACCAAGATGTGTAGGTTCACACTTGCAAAATGGGGGACAATTCATCAGTTTGCTGATGCTAAAACCTGCAAGTCTGAGCTGGTTAAATCTCTCAGTACTCAGTACTCAGCTAGGTAAATCTCTGTACCTACTCAGATATTTTCCTGTGGTCCCTGCTCATTTACAAAATTGTCTCAGATGATGCGAATACATTATGCAACCCATGCTCACAACAGAACTATCAAATTTAGTTTGTGGCCTGCATTGTTTAAGGAATTACATCTGTTTCTGTTAGTATGCTTAAGATACTCAGAAATAGTATATTTTATCAGATAAAGGACTTTTTTTTTTTTTTGAAAGAGAAGTTTACATCCTCTTTTGATTTCATATTTTGTATACTTTGTTTTATATTTGAAGTTTATATTTAAGCTGACATTTTTAATTGTTACAGCTGAACCCAGCTATGGCCTCAATAAGCACAGGAAAGACAGACAAGCATCATAGATTTTGCAAAATCTATAAATGTGCAAACACCTGTGGTGCTTCACCTGCATGAAGTTTGGCACAGAAAACATCTGTGGGAAAATTAGAAACTGACTCTTGCTAGGGCTAAGGGAAGGTGAAGAGATTTATAGAAGGGATTTTTATTTCCTTCTCTCCTTAATCATCCCAACCTAATGAGAAGAATATAGAATGAATGAAGTAATTTTAATTGCATCCTGCTAGAATAAACATAATTGGATGTAACAATTCTCTAATCGCACAATTCAACTAAAAATATTTTCAGTTACAATTAAATTTCATTTAGCAAGATGTTGCATAGATCTATTATCTTGAATATGAAATATTTTTTTACCTTTTCATTTTGAGAAAATTTACCTACCTATTAGTGGTAATTTACTTTGTCTGGCAGTAGGTATTTAAAGTGAATATTTCATATATGAAATTACTCCTCCCTACGTTTTGAAGAAATGAAACAGAAATGAAAAGCCTGAGAGTCAGTTTTCTCAATTTAAACTTGTACCTACACTCTCAATCTCTTCTTTGGCCAGCCAGTATTTGTCAGGATTGCCCTGACCCAGGTGCAGGCCCTTGCACCTGGCCTTGTTGAACTTCATGAGGTTAGCACAGGCCCACCTCTCAAGCCTGTCAAAGTCCCTCCGGATGGCATTCCTTCCCTTCAGTGTGTTGACTGCACCAAACAGCTTGGTGTTGTCAGCAAACTTGGTGAGAGTGTACTCAATGCCACTGACAATGTTGTCAAAAAAGATGTTAGACAGTGCTGGTCTCAGTACAGATTCCTGAGGAACACCACTCATTGCTGGGCTCCACTTCAAGCCATTGACCACAACACTTCAAATATGACCATCCCAGTAATTCCTTATCCACTGCATGGTCCATCCATCAAAGCCATTTGTGACAAGGATATCATGCAGGGAAGTGCCATACTGGTCAAATGCATCTCACTTTCAGCAAGAGACTGGAGTAGGTGACCTCCAGAGGTTCCTTCCAAACAACTTTTCTATCATCCCATGACTAAACTGAATGAATCAGTACTTTAATTAGGCACATTTTGACTTTCCTACTCATTCACAGAAGAGAAATGTTACTTAAACCTCCTATTTTTTGTAGAATCTTTCTTCAAGTACAGGAAGCAGAAGCATCAGATGGTTCTGAATGCCTTTTATACAGAATGACTACCTTTGTTTCATGGCCAAATACTCTTACAGACCGGCCTACCCCCTTAATTATGGGTGCTCATACTCAGCAGAGAGCAGCAGAGAAAGAAATCTGCTCTGTGCTGACAGAGCTGAGGACTGTAGAATTGCTTTGATCCTGCTGTGCAGAACTTGTTCCTTTGTGAAAATGCATTCATATACAGGTCACAAATGTTGTGAGTCTAGCATGTTGTCAGCTCATTTAAAATGATATCCCAAAGCAGAAGATTTGGAACAAAACAGATGAGGCAGAATCAGAACTATAATGATGGGTAACACACAGATCTCAAAAGTGTCTTTCTAAGTTACTCATGTCAGACTCCTGCTGCTAAAGGCAGCTGGGACCTCTAATCCTGTTCGTGAACTGATGAAATGTCCTCGTTAAATCAAGCTCTTTTGCTCTCTCCATTGTTATTTTAAAAAGGTTGTTCCAGGGCTCATTACTCTTAAACTTAAAAAAGTTTTCATTTTCAATGATATGTATGCCCAGATTAAATCTTGTTTCTTGTGCCAACTCAGATCTTTCACCATAAGAGATCTATCTGCTACCAAGGGTTGAGTGCTGGTAAGAAAATTTGTTTCTTGATTGAAAACGAAAGCAAATTTACTTTTGTTTGCAAATAAACAAGAGGTGCTTTGCCACGAGTTCCAAAAGTCAAAACCAAATTATTTGTGCTTTGTCCAGCACCTCTTTTTCTTTAAATTTAGTAGGTAAAACTAGATTCTGGGGAACCACAGAGCAGCAGAAAAGAAAGACAGAAACCCACTTCTGGGTTTTGGGTGGATCAGCCTCTACAGGACTTAGCCTCAGCCATGCATATGAGCTCCCATATCATCAACACTAATGCTGCAGTGGCACTCTTAATGCCCCAAGTATTGCCAGTAGCCTGAAACCATACACAGCAAACCTTTCTCAGTACATCTGAGCTGAAGGCATCCATGGCCAATCTGTTCTCACCAGACTTTACAAATCTTGCAGGCACCTAAAAGGGTTATCTCAAGTCCTCCTCACAGTAAATAAAATATTCTTTAAAAGGCTTTTGGGGATCCTCAGGGCATTCCAGTACTGCCAGGAAGATGCTTTACCCTACCTAGTAGAGAAATACATAACAATGTGCTTTACAAATTAAAAATTTAAAAGAATCTGAATAATTTCTTCCTGTCAATTTTCTGGGCTGGCATCATGTAATTCAAGAGTGAACCATCTCAACAAATTCATTTGGAAATGTCTGTCTAGCCTGTGGATAAGCTATGTAAAATTGTGTAGAGAGCACAATATATAATGAAGTTTACACTTGCTTTGGGTTTGTCCTGAGGAATGTACAGCAGTTCTGACACAGTTTCTGTCAGTCTTACCAGCTTCAACATACAGCTCAGTAGCACAGAAGTCTAATTCCAGTTCAAAGGGGAAAACAAGGACTTAAATATTTACAGGTTAATTGTCACAAAATATTATCAAAATATTATCTGGTTCTCTTGAAAAATAATTAAGTGCTTACTTCACCAGAATTAATGAAAAAGAATATTATTAAGTAGATGCTAAAACTACAGGGCAGGACGAAAAATTCATGATGAAACCCATTTTTTCTATCTGCTCCTTTAGGTTTGCACAGGCTTAGTCTTAGACCACTCCCTTTTGACTTGGCCATAAAAATGAACCAAAATTAAATTGACCAGGGTCTTGTTTTCTGATTTGCTCAAATAATTGCATTTTTTCCAACATGCACCAAAGGGAGCTGTGTGCACAATCTGGGGGGATATATCTTATTAGCAGAAGACTATGGTTTATTTCAGTATTTTTCTGTATCTTGAAAATAGAAAAAGTGAAATGGTAAGACTTATTTAATTAAAGTATGCATATACCAACTAAAAGGCCATCAAACTTGAACAGATTTGTACACAGAAAAATCTCTCAAAATTGCAAAGAGCTCCTTGTAAACGTTAAAGCAACAGAAATTCTCAGGAAAGCAGTAGTCAAGCCAACAAATGAACAGTGAAAAAACAATTTTTTTTCAGTAGGATTTTGGGGAAGGGTTTTAAAAATTTCTATTTATTTGAGTTGGTTGGGGTTTGTTGCTGTAATTGGTTTTGTAGTTATTTTTATTTTGGTTTCGTTTGTGTATTGGTGTTTTTGTTTGCTTGTTTGTTTTTCTTTCCCCAAAAAACCAGATTGATTTGCTTGTTTTGATTTGATTGGATTGTTTTGCTGCTTCAAAAAAAACCCCAAGTTAGACTCAAAGCAGATTCAAACCATGAAGCATTTCAAACTGTATAGCTTCCTATATCTCAAAGCTAAAGGCATATTCACACTGTGAGAAGAGCAGTGCACACTGCACAATGGAACTTGTGCTATATAAATGATCTAAATATATGACTATTATAAATAACTTTCTTATTATATTTGACATACATTAAAGACTAAAGAAAGAATATTGTTCTTCAATACAAGGCAGAAAAGTGAAAAATTTCATATTTGAGATAGGAGTAAGAATTAAGCCTTCTTGCAGATCTACTACTGCTTTTACCAGTGTTGTCAAGGTGTCTTGATTTACTTGGGTGATAAATATATTACAGACTCTATATGAATTTATGAATGAATATATTACAGACTATACTACAGACCTATTCCACTACTTTCACATATTCATATACATACTTTGAAGGAATTTTTCTGACTACAGTGGCTGACTTCCTGAGCAAAAAAGACTACAATTCAAAAAGAAGACTAAATTTCCCAATTGATATACAGAACTACAAAGACATAAAATAAGCAAAAAAAAACCCCAAACAAAACCCCCAACAAAACCCCCAACAAACAAACAAACAAACAAACAAACAAACAAACAAACAACCACTAAAAACCCCACCCCAAAACATTTAGGTTGGAAAAGTAGCTGATACTGAATTTGTTATCTCACTTGTTAAAAATTGAACCATGCTGCTCATTTTCATTTGTCTTGCTTTCATTTCTAGACTCAGAATTTCCCCACAGATGTCCACGCACAATCTGGCTGTATAAATGTATGCATCACACCAAACCAAAACTTTTTAGACTACAGTCTGTTTCTTAACATGCTTTGACCTGAAAACTCAGAAACAACACTTGTGAATCACTATGAGTATTATGAAGAGTTTAAAATGTATTATAAAAATTCTTAAAATTTTAAGGGTGAAAGGTTTTGAATAAGTTGCATTTTAAAAGCAATATTCAATTTTTAACTTTGGTATCTTGGATACCACTATTTACATGGTACGGATCAATTTCAGAAAAGAAAAATTCAGATGAAGAGAAAGAAAGCAAAGAGGAAGAGAGAACTACTCTTCACTGACCAAACTGACTGACTCTTAGTTATCTCAAAAGCTGTGTGTTACCCTGGTGAACTTAGAAGTCATTTATTGCTCTTCTTCATTCCTTGAAGAACCAGCTTCCTCTGTTCATCTCTTGTCCTCTAAACACACACTGACCAAACAATTTTCTCTTAATCTGCAGGAAGGGGGTAGTGAAAGTTTGCCTTTAGGGGACCACAGAGGCAAAACATCGTTTTCACCTTTCCCCATTGCTCTCTCAGGGCATAGCACTCCTGACTTCAAGGCAACATCAGCAATATTCATTCACAAGCCTAGCAAGAACACCCATTAGTTATACTCAAGACAATATTATTGAGCCCTTTCTCTAAGTTCTGTGTACTTACTCGATATAAAATCACAGTTCTGATTATTGATCAAATAAAAAATTTCCACTTGAGCAGTCCTGACAGAAAGCCAGAAGATTTGCTGCACAGCAGCACAGTCCTTCCACATGTGTAGCCTATATACTGAGGTTTCCTCTGAAGTTTTGTATCATGACAGCTCTGCCCCTGGAGTGCCTTGGGATATGCCTGAAATACTTCTTTACCCTCTCTCTGATCGTCATTGGCTCTCCACCCCAACAGGAGACACCAGCCTCACACTGATCCTGTTAGGCTTGCCATAGAGCATTCCCCAGCTGTGAGGTGCATGGCTTGGGATAATGGTCCACATTTGTAGCAAATGCTTCAGAGAAATCATGGGCCATAAATGATTTAGACTTAGCTCAATAATGGAAACCCTTATTTCTCACCTGTACCCCAAGCCTGGTTGTTCAGTCAGTAAGACTCTAATCTTTATATCTGTAATCTTTATTTTTTTTTTTTGTTATATTTTGCTGCTAGTTTTAGGACACAAAAGCAAATATCTGAAGTGTTCCAGCACAGTAATTGTAAAAGTGGGAGTTACAAGCATACCTATTTAGTGAAGCCCATCTCTTAAAAGGGGTACTTTTTAAACTGGAGACTACATCCATCACCAGCAACGACAAAACCTGATGAACTGAAATAAAGAAATAGGTAAATTTACACAAAATTTACTTTTGTGGAAACACAAAATGAAACATAATCTTAAGCACTCTTTTTGAATCACCTGAGACCCACTTCTTTAATTTACTCTACATTTGGAATGGTACACAGAAAACAAAAGGAATGAGGGGATTCTTCTTCCTGAGCTAACATAATATAAAGTTGTTAATGTCTAATTTTGAACTCTACCTTTGTGCCTTAGCAGACCAGAAACAGAGCCTGACAAACTGGAGTATTTATCCAGACAAAAATAGCCACTCAGCTGTGCTTTAGTGCCATTTTCTGTCACACCAGCATGACAGCACTAAGTGTTTAGTTCAAATAAGTGGTTCCACGTCCTCTGATAATACAACATGGTTCCAGCATTCTGTTCACTACAATTTCAGCTCCATCAGGGGTGGCACAAGACAGCTCAGTATTCCCAGAGATTTTCAAACTGTGGTGCATGTGTTCTATTATGCACTCAACCCGTCTGGTCCATTTGGACTGGATTCACCAGGGAATACAATTAGCTGGCCATTTTATTTACACAACGCAGCCAATTTGTCTGGAGAGTCAGCTATTTTTTATTTTTCTCTTTCTTGTGGTTTTGAATTATTTCTGATGTGGCAAATATCTGTACTACAGATTCTTCCTTCCACCGGGCATGGGTGTGTAAGGTAACCAACTGTTGGGGGACTCATCTTGGGGCAGTCAGGATCTAAAAAATTTGAAGCAGTAGTTATTTCCTCAACAAACTCAAGTACATTGTTCTTTTAAATGAGCCACTAAATAAGACTTCTTCTCAATGCACTGCCAAACAAATCATGGAGAACACGAGGGAACAGCAACAGACAATGGCACACAAACACAGGGCAATGAATTAATTCTGCTCCCTATTGCACAACTAATCAGTGCTCCCAAAGCAGGGCACTATTGCTGCCCTGAAGACCAGAATTTGACACAGGCTATTTAGTGTTTTAGGAAAACAGGCAAATATTCAAAAAGGAGACATGAAATGATCTTATCCAAAGGACAAAGAACTTAAATAATCTCATCAAGCTCACAGAACCACCATTGTCACTGTATTTGAAATATACTTTCCAAAGTTCAGTTAGCACATATAACATAAATATTTAATGTAAAAAAATAAGACCAGACATAAAAAGAAACATAAAAAACACTCAAAAATCACACTCATTCAAATGCAGACCTTTGAAATGGCAAATATATGAAAATACTGTGTGTTTTTCAGACAAGAAGGTTCACATATTACTGATTTTATGATGCCAAATATTTTCTGCCAAAGTGTTCTCTATTCTATTCTTCCTCTGTATCTTCCTCTCTCCTCCTGCATCAAAGAAAAATCTCTCAGTCTCCATTTTTATCTCGAGGCAACATGGTCTCAAAATGTTTCATACAATTGAAAGGAAAACTTAGTAAACTTGAACTACCTTTCATTACATATGGATTTTTTTTCATCTGCTGCCATTCAAAATGAATTTTGTGTCTTTCAATTTGCCTAATGACTTAAATTATCTTTTTTACAAAAACACGCTATCCCTGGACAAGCCCATAAAATATGTCCTAAGGTATCCTCTTGCCAAAAACCTTTTCCACAAGCTTTTCCAGCCAGCCTCAAGAAACCTACTGGGGTGTTGTAATGATTCATAATTAAAATTTGATATGAAGTTATTTGAAACATATCTATAAAGAATTCAAATTATTAAAAAATAAAGTTATAGTAACATTGCAAACACAAAACAACTGATGAGATTACATAACAGCTCTCATAACTGTAAAGGTTACCATTACTGTATGTCTTTTTATGAGCAATAATGAGTCAAACTGAAACTACCACCCAAAAAGGTTTAAATGAAAAAACATTAACCATGCATGTATCAACATAAATGAGAGACATATCACAGACAGCCAAAAACTCACTAGAGTGCATGAAATGTTCCCTCTGCTTACCAACACCACCAAGCATGTTTGTATTTACATTAAGACACTTGAAAAAAAAAAACACAGAACCTTTATGGGAGTACTTAGCTTGAGAGTCCCTTACTCCTCTGGCCAGCCCACTGTCTCCTGGAATGTTTTCCCAAAGCATCGTGTGTTACTAGCTCCCCTCTCAGGGAAGCAGAAAGTCCTAAAATCCTTTCTCTCTCTTCTGTAACTTCATATTGCTTATTTGTTTGGTTGACTGACACAGCAGTTAAAACAAATACTCCTGCTGGGTTGAGAGCATCTATGAAACTACAGGAGGAGAGGGGGACACATTTTCAGGAAAAATGAAGTGATTGCCTGGTCACTGTGGCAGAGTACACTGAGGGGCTGACCTGTGAAGGAAAGGTCTTAAAAGCACCAACAACATACAACACATCACTTAATCCCTAGTTTTTGCACTTTCATCAATCACATGGCAAAGGCATGTTCTAGAGTTTTGATTAACTGCAGGTAAATTTTACAGATTTAGGGAGGTTTTGAGGTTCATAGCGGTTTTTTACAAAGTACACTAAACATATCATCACTTTCATAAATTAGGACACCTCAGCAATAAACAGTAATACTTCCAGAATACATTTAACAGTGCATGAAAACATCTGAGTGCTAGTTCATGGACCAGGACAGTAATTGTCTTTGTTCTCCCATCCAGTTGAGTAGAAGTCCCAATACATTGTCTTGCTGGAGTAGGATTGGTGGAAGAATTTGTGCTCCCCCACCAAAACACAGAGCTGTCTGGCCACTGTAATTACTGCTAGGATATAGGATTAATGTAATTTCTTCAACAAGGCTGGTGGTAGTTATCTTAAGAGCTGTGTGATATCCGGGTGAACTTGTAAGTTATTTAATACTTTTTGTTCCTTGCTGAACCTGCTTCCTCTGCTTTTCTCTTGTCTTCTGCATACACAATATTAAGATTAGAGAACCCATATTCATAGGCCCATTTTTATTTCCTGCTGAAGAAGGACAATCCCTTGGCAAATACAGAACAGTAACATCAGAAAGACAACATTAAAAAAGCCAACTACTGTTAAAAAGTAATCTAGTAAAGAAGCCAACAATGCTAAAAAGTGCCCAAAATGTTCAAATTCAGATTTTCAGAAAACTCTGAAACAATTATACCTGCCCTTAAGCCATTTGCTTGAGTACAGCTGCACACAGTATGTAGAACACTTTTCAAAGCCCATGACACTGAAGAGCAGACCACTGGGTACTGTTGGTCACAGGCAGAAGTCTGCTTAAGAGGGAATGAAAGAATGTAAAGACAACTGCTAAAGGTAGGCAGAGTTTACTCTGCTGTTGGACTTTCTAAAGCAACGATGCTGCCAGAGCTCCTTCCCAAGCAGACCAGAGAGGTGCCTTAACACAATGACAGAATCAATCCAACCACATAAAGATTGCTTAAGGAGTACCTGAATGGTAACTTTATCCCATTTCTGTTGAAGAAAGTGAACTCTGGGCCAAGGTAAATTGATAAGGAACAAGTTTGTTCCTATAGTACAAAACAAGCCAAGTCACAGCCAAGCTCAGAAAATTAAAAAGAATGAGTCTATTTCTATCTCCATACCTGAATGAAATTGTTGAAGAAGTTTTTCTTCTGCATGAACTTCAGACTAGAAGTTCAACACGCTGCACCTCATGTGCAAACTTCATTCAACATCGACAGCTGAATGACCATTTCCTAGACTGCTTACGTGGATTTCTTTGTAATTTATAAATACAACTTTACTTTCCACTTTTGCAATATGCTAGTTTATGCTTAGAAGAAATAGAACATGTCTATCCCAACAAGCCCATGTGCACATTTGGAAACAATTGGGGTCTCTTAAGGTGTTCTTAGTTTTGTATCTGTTTTCAAGAATAGCAGGTTAATTTAAGAACTTATTTGAAAGTCATCTGTCTGGTCATGTGGTTTCTGCTGCAATCTCCAGACAGGGAAATTGAGGAAGGGAAATATAAAACAAGAGTTGTCATTAATAAACACAGCCAATTTATATTGTGGTTTGTATGTCTGTGTTCTAGGTTTGAGCCTACAAGAGAGCTGAATCTTCTGAGAATTTCTCCTCAAAGAAACTGCTATTGGTCTGCACTTCTGGATGTTGCAAAATATTCAGTACTGCTTAAAAGGGAAAAGATGATAGTTTTCCCAGCCAAAATAGAATGTAGTTTTATAAGCTTTATGAAGAAAATTTACAGGTAATATTAAAATAACAAACATTATAGTATTTTAAAGTAAAAAGTACAAGAACTTTCCTTTCAGATGTGTGTCAAAATTACTTTTAACATTTACAATAAAAGCTGAAGAGAAAATTACAAATTTCTAGCTAAACATTTAGCAATATTCTTTAAAGATTTCTGTATTTCAGACAGATTATACAAATTAAAGCATCATTTAATTACTACACACCTTAATAGCTTTACATATTTTTCATTGACACTTTTGTCATAATTCATCACCAATTATTCAATTACTTCATAATTCACTCTCAATTTTTTTTCTGTAAAATAGATAACGCCCACATTAACATTCCAGCAATGAGCCTAGTTCTTACGAAATAGTAAGAGAATGAAAAAACGTCCTTTGTTAAATTTTTGCTGGAAATACAAAAGAAAAAAAAACCACCAGCAGCCAAAGAAATTATACAAATCACCTTTTGAAAAGTATTTGAACAATCTGGAGATCTGTTAGTTGAAAACAAGAGTATTTCTGGTCCCCTGGTAATTTTAACAGTAAATGACCTAGGTGTGCCCCCGTAAAACCCAAATACTGAATTCTTCATCACCATTGCCAACACAAGAGGAGACCTAAAACTTGACATTGACACATACAATATCTGGTAGTCCAGAAATCAATAAGAGCAGTGACCTGCTTTCAAATGAAAAGCAGGAAAAATCTTTCCCAAAGGCCCTAATGTCTATATGTCCTTCCAGCTAACCACCAATATACAAGAAAAATGTAGAAGCCTCAAACATGATGATGAAATGGACAGAAGTGAAAAAACCCCACTTGTTTAAAACAAGTATGATTCAGACTTACTTACACTATTAGTTGGGTTTTTTCATACTGCAGAAGTCAGAAGTCCTCTGGAGTAAATGATAGAGGAGAGAGAAACTGAATGAAAAGGTGTTAAGAAGAGGTAATGGCAAAACCATCTAGCCAGAACAGCACAGTACTTACAGAATTACAATAGTTCTTCTGACTAGAAGTGTGTGAAAAGCTAGGAGGGTATTTCTGATGTACATCAAACACAGCAAAAGCTGAAGTGAGATCTCTTTACTTTTTCTTTTCTGAAACAGGTTCTGAATTTAATTATGCAGAAACAGAACTGGTATGTGCAGGTCTTCTGCTCTTTCAGATTCTCCCTAAAAAATGGTTCCTTTATGGTAGTAAAGCCTCTAACTTCAAAGAGTTTTAAGCAAGCTAGTGCTTGCTGCTCTCCCTTCACTGCGGACTCCAGCTCCTCCCTGAGTCAGAGTGAATGCAGTTCTTTTAAAAAAACAACTATTCTGAAAATATGCTCATCCTTACCACAGGGTTTATTGTCAGTTTCAAAAGCCTAATTGCTGTTGTGAACTGCAAGGATATCCAAACTGAGTGGAATGAAAAATTACCTTTTCCCCTCTTCTATTCTCTCCCTAATTCAGCTGCAGATTTTCTCCCTTGCTAATGCAAGTATCTGTTGTGGAGGATTTTTCCTTTACAATAAAACCAAAAGTGTCTCTTGATTTTCAACATAACTGCTACACATCAACACCAATTCTGACTTTGTGCTTGACATTAGCATTGCTCTTTAAAACAAATTTGTTAGTTTCTCAGCAGTAGCATCACATTTCTTTAATGCTTATTGACAGGCAGGTCAGTAGCCAGTGACTTTTTTTTTTTAAATGACTGTATTCTTTTGTTCTCTTTGCAGTACCCGCAAGGACTTGAATGACAGAAAGTTCATTTTTCTCCGAATGAACATCTGATTAGAGTAGCCCATGCTTTACCCCCCTTTGGGAGACATGCTGTCAGCCAGCAAAGCCATGGTGGTCGTGGTAGCTGTCACTGCATATCCAACAGCTGCTCCGTTACACATTCCCTAACCTGGCAAGGACCGAGCCTCGGAGATTCTGCCGGCTTTTCCCCACCCTGGCTCTGTGCTGCCCTGGCCCCATCCCTCCAGCAGGAAGGCTGGCCAGCAGCTCTGCCTGCAGCTGCTTCCCACCCTTCTAGTGCTGGTTCACCACAGCAGGAGCTCTCCCAAAGGTGCTTTCCATGGCCTTGGCCCTGGAGAGTGAGTGTCACTCTGTCAAGGAACCAGACTCATTGCCTGTAAGCTTGCAGCTCCCTATCCTGCTTGGTACTCACAATGTGCAGATAGTGGCACACTGTGGGGTCTTTGCTGCGCCAATGGAAGGAAATTATGGGGGAAAACTTTTGCTGAAGTGGACATTTTGAATTATTTACATTCAAGACAGAACGTGGCTTGATGAACACAAAGTCAATCAAATGGACTCTGTATGTTGCCCCAATATCCAAAGAATTATGTCGTGCACTAGCCATGGTCTAGCCAAGTGTTAGCTCAGAACACAGGCTAGGTAAGACAGAATTCAATGCAAATTGCATTCAATAGATAAATGTCCTAACAATCACCTGCAGAGTCATTTCAGTTTAATGCTAAACAGTTCAAAATGTTGTTTTAATTACACAAAACTAGCTACCGTAATATTTTCTTTGGAACAATTAATCTAAGATGTGATTAGAACATGAATAGAGCTTAAACTGTCACCACAGCTGGTTACACCATCCTAGAGGGACTTTGCAATAATTCTGGGTGTCCTGGTTAGGTTTGTATTCTACGTCTCTCACAATGAGTAACTCTGTCTTGCACAATGAAATCCAGAACTGAAATCAGTGTGAGACATTCTTAAACATCATACTGTTCTAGAAGCCAGAAGGTAGAGCAAACTGCTCTAATTTTTTTTAATTAACATCTACTCTTGCTTGTGTAAACCATACAGAGCTTAAAAAATAAAATTCAAAATTTTCCCTAATTTTTTGGCTAACAAAATTTTCAGTCAATTCAAACAATATGAGAACTGAATTACAACGGTACTTATGTACCTTTAATATTAATATCTACTATCCTTTTTGTTAAAGTACAAATATATTTAAGTACTGCTAAAAAGTAGCATCAAAGCAAATACATTATTTTTAATGACATTCCAGGTTCTGATTTCCTTTTTATTGTGAATTAATGTGTGAATGGCTAAGCAGTGAATATGAAGTGACTAAAAATTGCATCTGCAGAAACTGCAGTTCAATCACACACTTGATGAATATTGTACATCTGTCAATGGTGGTACAATATCGGATGTCACTCACAAACCAAACCTTTTTATATAAAAAAGTAAATCAAAACTTTCATGGACAACAAAGGATGGCAAAAAAGGCAATTAATATAACAAATTTGGAGATGCATTCTGATGAAAACTAAATTATATTTATGAATTGAAAGACAGTGGATGACAGTATATACAGCATACCAACGGGTTTGAAATTGGAACTCCAGCAAGACTAGCATTTGCCAGAGATGACAGATAAAGTTTTCTACATACTGCTTCTTCTTCTGCTAAAATTGACCAAAAGTGATCCTTATGCATTGCGAAAAGCCAAGCTGCCATATTGCAATAGAGAGCAAAAGAATAAAAAATTTTATATATAAATGGTAGAAAAGATGTAACATTAAGATACCATACTTTTGGTATATATTTCTTGAATGAAAAATCAAGAAGCATAACAAGAAGGTCTTGTTAAGATAAAAACATACTAAAAAAACCTGTAATTCTTCAAAGGTGCTATGATTTCTCCATCTAACTTGGCTGTCTCCATTTTGTTAGGATTTTCTCCCTGAGGAAATCAATACCAAACTACGCAAATTTCCACATCTTATAACTTTCATTTACAGGCAGCAAGAAGGACCCTCAGAACAAATAGAATTTTTATTTCTATAGATGTTAGCACACCATATAGATAGCCAAGTGAAAAAGAGCTATTCTGACATTCCAAATGAAGTGTTTCTTTAAAACTCAGGGGTTAAAATATTGCTGTTACTCCTAATCTGCTGCTCTGCATCAGAAAAATCACGAAATTCAAACTTTAACTTCCCTTTCTACAGCTTATCCCAGCATGGGAACTGATTCATCACACACTGCAATCAACTTTTTGGTACTTAACTGAATACAAATTACTATACTGAGGGAGATTTACATGTTTGTGTCATAGTGTTCATAAAAAAAAAAAAAATGGTTTATCTACTTCAGGGATTCAGTTACATTTCCAAATACCCATCCAAAATAAAGCACAGAAAGATTGGGAGGAAGGATGTTTTAATTGTTTCCTCTGCCTATTTCTCTATGTTTATCTACATAACTGGTCATTTTTGAAAGGATTATTTTCCATTTATCTCAATCTTTTGACTTATCAGAAATATCAAATTTGCTCCCCCATAATTTTGTTGCAGAAGTTCTGGGAAATCTCAGAGATGTTATGAACCTTACTGAAAGTTTAGAGCACTGAATATTCTTTTCTCTAAAATGTGAATTAGTCACTAAAATGAAATAAAAGGTGTTATTAAAAGTGGGGGAAAGAAAAACAAAACAAAAAAAAAAAAAATCCCAAAAAAAATTAATTTGAAAATACCTGACCAAAAATCCCTGCTTTTCTGAGTTGATTAACACTTAGTCCCAGTTATGTAAAAACATGACAGAAAGCTAAACATTAAAGTTACATTTTCTTTTGACACATCCCCATTCAGTCATGTCTGATGCTATGCTCCTTTCTAATTGAAATTGAAATGGAACTTTTACTACATTTCACAAGTGTTACCAAGGTATAATGGTAACAGATTAGCAGTAGATGTTTTTATGCTAAATAGGACATTTGAAATGTCTTCTTGATCTTTTTGCCCTTATTCAATTCTGCTTGTTAGGCCATTTCAATTGTTTATACTGCAAGGCTTTTGGAACAGATATGCTAACAAGGCCTAAAAAACCAGACTCAAATCCCTCATAATGAAGTTAACAATGCACAATGATCAGACTAATGATAAATAACTAGTAAATAAAATAGTAAATCCATAATCCAACATTGCATCTTATTAGGAAAAGTTGAGAAATATAGGATACACCTTAACTACCTATTTAATTGGAAAGAGAGAACTATTAAATCCTAAATCAGAGTATCTGTATTCAACTGCCAGTTTCAGTTTCCCCTAAATTAATAGTTACCATTGCCACTGAAGTTTCAGAACTAGCACTCCCTAGATCTTAAAAGATTTGTCTTACTAATTTTTCCAAGGGTTTCTATTGAGTATCCATTTCTGTATAATGCTTCAATTACATTACATTATATGAGGACACATATGTCTTCATATAATTTTCAGTTGTGAGTAAAGGTTGAACAGTGGTGGTAAAGCAAAGGTTAATCAAATTCTTTGCAGCAAAGAACTTGAATGCAGAAGTTGTCAGGCTCTTATGGCCTCCTAAAAGCAACTGGAATCAATGGGATAAATCCCTCGAGTTTTCACCTGGATTCTGTGCATTACAATATGTCACATTAATCAGACCAAAACATATCTCATGATTCTTTAGACAACACTATGGTTTGACACATCAACAGCAATCAACCCTTGCAGCACCCCCACCAAAAAACCATCAGAACTGGAGTCACCCAAAGCCCGAATTACTTAAACTGAGTTTTCAAATCAGATCTCCCCTGCATTCAGCTCTCAACACTGAAATGAATCAGTAGATAAAAGTATAGCAGCTATAAAACCACATTCAGCAACACAAAAAAAAAAAAGAGATGAGAAAGGGAGATGAGGGTAGAAATAGCATTTGTTTGCAGGTACAATGAGAATTTATCTCTCAGCTAGACACTATGGGACATAAGAATTTCACTGCCTCCACCACTAAGTCTCCCATACTCACAAACAGGCAAATGCTTAACTGTGCAACATAGATAAGATACTAAGAAGTTGATTTTCAAAGCAATGGATGAACACCAAGAAGCAGGTAAGACTTTTTCCCCCTTACTGAATTTCAGGTTATGGAGTTTTATGACTGCAAATTCTTCCTCTTGACAACATCCATATCTCTGTAACTAAAACCTCAGAATCAGTACTGGTCAGTCGAGGTTCCTTAGCAGAGTAGTGTTAAACTTACAGTCACATTGAATTTTCCAGACTGGTGAATATAGAGAAGCTAAGTGTTCAGCATTATTATTATTGCATCACTCTTATGCACCTAAAAACTAAAGGGGAGGGAAAAGATTTTACAAAAAAAACATGTTCTGACCATCTCTGTCATGGTAGAAAAGCATCTTCCTCTACTCACATTCTATTTATCAAAGTTTAAGTGACAAGTTTGAATTAGAATTAGAATTTGAATTAGAAGCAAATGCAGTATAGATATTTAATTGTAAATGTTAAGGAAAAAATCCCCATATCTCAGATTTTTTTATTTCATGGAGAAAAAGACAACCAACCAAAGACTTCTCAACAATATAAACTAAGAAGGTATGCAAATATAATGTCAGAGATAATTATGTAACGCTGTAAATCTGGTTGGATAGGTGTGAGGATTCACTGTAAGTCAAATACTGAGAACTTGGTGCATGCAAAAAGAAGCCATCTGCTGACAAAGATTTTTTTGAGATAGTATCAGGATCACATTCAGCAATGACGTTCTTTTCTCTTTCATTTCAACATCCTTCTGTATACACATTAATAAGTAGCTTTTGGTTTGTCACCTTTTTCTTCTGTCCTGATGACTCAGATCTTATCACTTCCAGTGATGAGAATCCAAACGTAGAAGTATGGATTGTACTTAGGCTTAATTTCCTGAATTATGAGTAGTGTTACAATCTCAAGTAATCTGAATGGACTATAAATTGAGAAGCTTGATCTTCAGATCTCTACTCTACCACTAGCCTTCTTCCACAGTGCCAGGCAAACTGCTTAAGCTCTTTGTGATGTCTTTTTCCTATCTCTAAGATTCTTTGTGGTTTAGAGAGGAAAGAAGAAACTACTGCAGTCAAACTTTAAGGCAGATTGATGACTCTACATTACAGGATGGTGAGCCCTATGAGAGGCAAACATTTCCAGAACTAAAGAAACAATGATTCTTAAGAGGTTCAACCAGCAGTTAAGAAGGTTTGTATCTCTAAGCAGGGATTTACTAAACAAAATGAGTATGTACAAACAAGACTAGCACTCAAACAGGACTGATCATGTAGTGCATTTCAGTTATTAAAGGCTTACTCTTTCTGTACTTGTGATACAACTCCTGACACCAAAGGTGGAGCTGTAACCTCTGTCTGCATTAAAAAACAGATTGAAAAGTACCTTAGAATATCAGAGCTTGCTTCCAAAGAGATGTTCTTTGCTGTGGCACAAAAAAAACCCGTGGCAGAAGTTAAAACCATACCACAGAGTGATTAGGAAATATCCAGGCTAGTACTGATGGAAAGAGAGCAAGTGGGCTCTTGTGCCAGCTCACATACTAGAGGACTGCACCACACAGTGGTTACTGTGGTCTAGAAGCCACATGGAACACTGAACCATTTCTTTTTTAACATTTACCACACAGGACTAGCCCTTCTCCATGTGGCACATAAAAAATTGTGAAAGGGTAAAGCAAGACAATGGCTAAGTAGCTTTTCAAAGAACATCATGAACAGAAAAAAACTTGTGACTAGATGCAGAGCTGCAAGGAGGGAAAAGAAAATCCAAGGCTCCAGTAAAGACTGAAATAAGTTTCTGAAGAAAACTTGCAATACAAATGAGAGTCAGCCTGTAGCTGTTGTGAATGCATTCAGACAGAAAAGCATTATGACCACAGCCTGAAAAGTAACTGTTCTTGTGAGTAAGCGAAATCAAACGATGAAAGTTTACAGTCTGCTTTGTTTGGAAGGACTTTATTTTGGAAGGACCTTCCCTTCCTTTTACACTACTGAACTAATAATACCTGAAAGTCTTAATGACAGTCAAGTGATCTACACCTGCTATAGAGTTTATAACTCTGGGATATGTCTGATTCTGTTGATATAAAAGAGGAATTTTTAGGAAACAAAAGACAGTAAAAGAGTGTGCTCTTGTGTGCAGACTTCAAAAAGGGAATGGAACAGTTTTTCACTTTGTCAATCAGTTCTAGTAGCGATTGGCAAAAAGAATTATTATTTGATGCAATTTTTCTACTTAAGTTGACCAGCTCCTACATACAACTTCAATGACATCTTGCTAGAGACAGCAAGTTTTGGTAGTTACCCTGATTAGATGGTCCCAACTGCCCCAAAACTTGAGTGGAAAGGTCAGGGCCATGAAGGGAAAGGTTTCATTCTTGGTGAAGTGGTAAGAAACAGTCCACAGGACTCGAGACAGACACTGTCGCCACAGAGCTTACCACCTAGCAACATGCCAGTTGTTCTTTGAGAGCAAGAGAGGCCAGTGCTAGTGCCTGCACTGTGAAAATACTGCAGAAGTCTCATGTCACTTACATGAGGCTTGACACGCTGCAGGTTCAGAGGTCTGCAACATATTAGCATCCACTGATATCCAGAACAGGAAGAATTAGAGGCTCATGAGACAGGGCAGATATAGTTTAATATGCCTAATGCTTCTTCCTACAGTAACAGATTCTGCTGTAAAGACCTCCTATCCTTAAACAGACATATGGATGGATTTAATTCTGTAGGGGAATAAATACAAAATGCTGCAATTTGTATGACAGACACTAGAACTCCTCCTTCATGTTTTTCCCTCTTCGTCTCAAGTCAGTGAAAATCTCAGATGGCAAATAAGGCCCTCAACAACTTTACAGTCACTTCAGTAAGAGTATGTTCCCTCCAGAAAAGAAGAAAACGTTTCTTTGATTCTATTCTCATTTAAAGCTCCCCCAGATCTCACACCTATGAATTAATATATTTCACATGGGTAAGCTTAGCAAGGAAGCACAACCCTTTACTGGAAGTTATATTTCATGAAACAAGATCAAAAACAACAGAGCACAAACATGTCAAAGAGGTGCCATTTGAAAATAAGCCTTTGAACTCATTTGACCAAGGCTATTGTTTAAAAAAAGAAAATCACACCTGTTTGCAGACAGATAGGCTCTCTTTATCTGGTAAGACTAAGGTGTGGAGACTCATGGGATAGATAATTAATCTCCATTGCTATCTATAGTTTCTTTGTTAACTGTCTTGGTTGAAGTGTGAAAATACGTTCACACTTTGGAAAATGGGCGATTAGTTAATCAAATGACAATATGAATCTTAGAAACACAGAAATTACTGTAACTCAACACCACTTCTGACTATATAGGGGTTTTAAAATTTTATAAGAAAAATATTTTCTCAAGCATCCTTCAAGACTATAAGGAAAGTTATATCTTCCCCACGGTAGCAATCAGTGCAGAAATTGTAACCACCATCTTCAGACTATTTCCACTACTGCACCACTCTTTTACCCTCAGGGAATTAATGGCAGGGAATATTTTCTTTGTATAGAGAAGTTCCAAGGAATTGTGACAGAGAGATGACATAAGCAGCACTGAATAACCAGGGGCACGAAGCAGTAGTCACTGTTCTGTTAGGGCCCTGTTAAGTAGCAGTTGTGAGTATTAAGTCATACTGGTCTTACACCAGTGCCCCAGGAGATGTCCCAATTAAGCAAGCTTACCGGGTAAGTGTCTCAGTTAAACGAAGCATACGGTACGAACTTGTATCAAAGTGCTACATGGCAAAAGCCCTACACATTTCAGCACAATTTCGCAGGGCTGCCCAAGTTGTGCAAGACTCACATTAAAAAAGATCTGACTAAACACAAATTGCATACTCCAGATGTCATTTCAAAACTCTCTCCTGGGATAAGATACAAGTTAGACCTCATGTTTAAGGAAGACCCGCTTTGCACATTTTTCCCTTTTTTTTTTTTGTTAATCAAACTATCCCTTTATACCCTTGGATGCTCCTACAGGATGGAGTTCATTTTCACAGACACTTCCACATTAATGAAGAAAGTAAATTTATCTTTTTCTCTGTATTAGTCAATGATCTTATAAACCTCAAGACTGCATATAAAAGCATGAAGAACATGTATTTAGAATGCATTTTGTTTATCTGTGCTACTAAAACTCTTGATATGGCACTTAACACTTCATGTCCCCCACACACTAAGTCCTCTTTTCTTGTGATGAAAACTGTTCTGCTTCTATTCATTCAAGCTGCTGTAAGAAAATAATTTTCCTAAGTCATTGAGTCAGTCATTGTGCTACTGCACCAGCTCGAAGTCAGACACAAGGTACTTATCCTAATTTTAAAGCCCTTTGTGGACAGTTTTTAAGACCTTACTGTCTTATGCCATTCCTGCTCTGCATAATGTCAGCCTCATTTTCTTATCTGTCAAGATACTACTTTCTCTGATACTTTCTCATTTCTGATAATTTCTACTCGCCCCAAACAGCATGAGACTGTTATCAGACTCACAGCTTCATATGCTTTCCATTAAAAACTATTTCTGACTCTCAAATCTCCAGAACAAAGTTGTTCTATCAACTTTGTTTTCCTTTATATTTGTTCTTATTTCCTCAGGCTGTGACTTATTCCTTTTTGCACTTCTCAGTATCCACCATTCTTGTCTTGTCAGACTTGGAAATAAAACTCCCAGAAAGTCCTGTTTCTGCTTTCCAGACCTGCTACTGGAAGAAGCAGCAGCAGAGAACAACTTTTCCAAGCTGCAAAGATATTGGGCATTTATTTTTGCATGCACTGTTTCCATGAAAGAAGCAGCAAAGTTCTGGCCTGAAACTGATCAAATTAACACAACACAGGGAGCTGGCATGCAAGTTCAAAGATCTTCATCAGTAGAAGAAAATCTTCAGAGTTCTACTCTTGCAGGGCATATATAAACATCAGTGGCCAAGTTTAAAAGCAGCAAAAATTACTAACTTAAATAATACCTTTTAAAAAAAAACTCAACTAACTTTGAAAGCATATATTCCTTTTTTTTTTGCTCTCATGATGAAAACTTCCCTTTGTATCATGCGTTTTCTTGTATTTTCTCTTTGCAGATTAGCTGGTATCTTTTTTTTTTTTTTAATTTTTTTAAACACTCTTATATTTGTTGCAGAAGTGAAATAGCCAAAATCCCTTAATAAAACAAATACAAATAAATTGATAGGTTGTGTTTGCATGGCTTTTTTTCAGTTAAAATTCTCAAAATGGTTTATAAACATTAACTGAAGTGGTATACTTTAAAGTTACAGAAAACAATTGTAATATTCGCATTTTACTCTAAGGAATGAGCTCAAACATGGGTAAAAAAAGAAAAGCATAAAGGCACTTAATGGTATAAATCAGAAATGCTCTAGATCAGTAAGGCCAAAAGCATTCGTGTGGAAGATTTTGCCTACATCACGCTCTACTAATTTCTGTGAATGTATCAACATGAAGAACTTGGCTCTTAGTGTGGCCTCAAGTTGAAACAATGTATTTCCAAATAAAGAGACAAAATTTTCATATGGGGAAAATAATATTAATCTGGGGAAGAACTGCACTTGAAACTTTGATGGAGAATCATTTAAAGAATAAATAACATGGCATTATCTCAATTCTTCAAACTGAATTTTCTAGGCTGCTTATTATCTTCCAGAGGCATACAAGGTCTACCTGGTATTTGGGGTAGGCTCCTGGGCTTCTCACTTCCCTGAGATTGTAATGTTTAACTCACCTTTCCACTGAACAGAAAGTAACAAGTGTGCCAGATAATAAAGGAAATGCTACATTTGGAAGAATTTTTGCAGCCCCCTGTAAGAGGCTACTGTATAAAATGACTGATTTTTCATATCACTTGTCAGTCCAAAATGTTAAAGTTAGGAAAAGAGGGCAGGCTTTCTGAAAATTCTGGGTTGTATTTGTTAAAACAAGTCCAGAGTTTCAGATATGTCTCCTTGCTTCTCATTTCTCTTAATTCCTAGGGAATCATGTTCTTGTGTTTTTAAGTGTATGACAATTTCTGGCAATTTATCACTTTTTAAATGCATTTTTTACTCCATGTTTTGTACCCCAAAGTGGTTATTCTTGTCTCACGCAAGTAATAACTGAAGGTTGGTCATTTTAATATACTGCAGACTCCTAAATAAGAGTTGCAGGTGGGGCACTAGATTTTCTGATTCCTCTGTCAACCACATCAACGACACTGAAGCATGAGAAAGGACCTCTTGTCTGCTGACAGAGAAGCCCTTTTTATGGTCAGAAACCAACTCACCAATAAAAACAGACACCAATGAAATTCTCATTTGCCCCTTCAAGTCCTTGCAGTGGAAGCCTCGGGCACCCCAAGGGCCGGAGGATGTGACACCAGTCCCTGTCCACACAGAGATGCACACAAAAACCTCCTTGAGATTTCCCAGGAACCTGGTGCTCAGCACCCAGGCCTATCGGGATCCCACTTCTGGGCTCCTCAGTACAAGAGAGACATGGAGCTCCTGGGGTAGATCCAGCAAAGGGAAAAGAGGATGAGTGGGGGACTGGAGCGTTTCCCTTACGAGGAAAGGCTGAAGGAGCTGGGCCTGTTCAGTCTCGAGAACATGGGCCAGGGGACTTCATCCATGCACTAAATATCTTAAGTGGGGGTGCCAAGAGAATGGAGCCAGGCTCTGTTCCGTGGTGTCAAATAGGACAAGAGGCAACAAGCAGAATCTGATGCACAGGAACTTCCACCGGAACGTGAGGAAGAATTTGTTTACTGTGCAGGTGACCACGCACTGGAACGGGTTGCCCAGAGAGGGTGTGGAGTGTCTCTTACTAGAGACACTCCAGAACGATCTGGACACAATCCTCCAGGATGACGCTGTTTGCGCACGTAGGTTGGACTAGATGACCCACCGCGGTCCCTTTTCAATCTGACCCATTCTGTGATTTGTGATCCCTCGGTGACTCACGGAGTGTGAACCCACCCACGGTCCCTCGGTGCTGCTCAGCGCGGGGGCGGCTCAGCCACAGCGCCTCAGGGCCGCCCCCATGCCCACCCTGACAGCACCCTTCCCCCTCAGCGCTCCCGCCCCGCTCTCCGCCCGACGCGGGGAGGAGCGCAGGGGCCGTGCCGCGCCTGCGCCCAGGGCCGGGGAAGCGGCGGCGCATGGTGTGCGTGGGGCCGCAGATGGAGCCTCCCCCCGGCGCCGCAGGTAGGGGCGGCCGGCAGGCAGGCGGCCGAGCGGGCGGGCGGGAGGGAAAGAGGGAGGGAAGAAGGGAGGGCGACGGAGCGCTCCCCAGACATACTCACTTCACCCCCGCCCTCCTCTTCCCCCACCGCCGTTCGCCTCGCCGGGGCTTCCTGTGGGAAACCCCCGTCGCTTTCCGCTGGCCCCTCGACACCCACCGGAGAGGGCGGTGGCCTGGGCTGCGGCTGGCCGCCGGTGCGTGCTGGGAAGGGTCACCCTGGGGGGCTCTGGCCTGGGCTCCCCGGCGGATTGGGACATTCCCGCTGCCGCCGCCCTGACCTCCGGGGCGTCCGGGCTGTAGCCTCTCTGGCTGTGTAACAAATGTAAAGCACCAAGGTTATGTGGTCCTCGGCTTCGTGCTACCGGGATCTTGTCCGAATGGTTGTAGACACGTGTCCACAGGAGTGAGGGTAAGCCCCTGGCCTTTATACCCATGTAGTGTTGGCTCATTGTGCCCAGAGTTCCCGAGTCAGGTGTCTTCAGCTTGGTGTCTTAAAAGGCCATTCCCTTCAGCTAATGCAGGGTGTTGAGTCTCCCCGAGGTGATGGTGACCTGCAGTGGTCGTGGCTGTGCACGTCGGTCCCTGCTGCCTGTGGCTGCTTCTCCAAAAGCCGAAGGCCAGGCTCTCAGTTTCTGATGGAAACTTGTCCTGGACCTGGGTCTCCAGGCCTTGCAAACAAGGCATTCCTAGAGTAGTCAAGTTCGGGGTTTATTGATTGTATCCTCTAAGCATCGATCTGTTACTCAATGAAGAAAACGTTATAAAACTTACCGCAGCATTTCAAGTGGTGGATGTTCATCTGCAGCGTAATTTTGCTTCCCAGTTGTCCTTTGGAAAAAGTCTAATCATTACATTAGTTAATTCACAGATTCACAGGATATTCTGAGTTGTAAGGGACCCACAAAGATCCTCGGGTTTGACTCTTGAATGAATGGTCCATGATGGGATCAGACCCACAACCTTGGTGATATTAGCAGCATGCTCTAACCAACTGAGTGAGTCAACCTGTTGTGAGTTCAGTGCAGAACAAAAAGCGTGGCACCAAACACTGAAGTCATCAGCATTCCCTTTCCCTATTTATGTATATAATGACATTATCTGTCCCTCCCGAACCATATCGTGGTTGTATGTTAGCTGTGGTAGGACTGCTAAGGGTGTACTTTGGGCACCTGCTATGTGGCACTAATACTGAGATTCATCTCCTGAACAGTGGCATTGCTTATTGACACCTCTCTAAATCTGCTACCTTGTTATCCACTATCCTTTGCTTCCCTCCTCCCACTCCCCATCAGTTTCTAGCTTATACAGCTCTGTTGAAAACCTCAGAATGAACTACAAGTGGAGATGTCTAAGTGAGGTAGTAGAGAAACTGGAAAAATAGCTGCAAGAGGTGTGAGCTCCCCTGTTTGTACTACTAAGGTGTTAACCCAAATAGCCTGGTGTGGTAGGTTTTAATGTCATCATTGTTAACTGCTTCTTGGCTCATATATATGAGAAAAAAGAGGGAGGATCACAGTTCTGTAAATTCTTACCGTGACTGTTACTTCATTTTATGGTCACAAAAGACACAAGTGTTCTCATGGCTTTGAAAGGCAGTAGGGAGTGAATATCAAGGAGTCCCCTGAAGCTGAGATTGTAGGACCTGTGAATTATGTCATGATTTGTATGGGACGAGTTTTTTGATAGCCATAGTTTGGGAAGAAACTGTGGTTATGTCGTTAGGTGATTATATCCAATAAATAAATTGGTAGTAAACATATTAACAAGATTTTATGTTCATAAAATCACAGATTATCTTGAGTTGGAATAGAACCACAAGGATCCTCATGTCCAGTTCCTGGCCCTGCACACGATTTCCCCAAGAATCATACCATGTGCCTGAGTGTGTTGTCCCTTCTTGAACTCTGTCAGGCTTGGTGTCATAAGAACTCTGGAGAGCCTGTTCCAGTGCCCAGCCACCATCTGGGTGAAAAACCTTTTCCTAATATCCGGCTTAAAAAACCTCCCCTAACAGCTTGAAGCTTCTGTTTTTCCCCTTGTGAGAAAGCTGTAGACTGCAGTGAAGTCTCCCTTCAGTCTCCAGGCTGAATAAACAAGTGACATCAGCTGCTCCTTGAGTCGCTCTAGGCCCTTCCTCTCCTCTAGGCCCCTCACCAATTTTGTAGCTCTCCTTTTGATGCTCTCCTCAAGTTTTTTATCCTTCTTGTATTGTGGTGCCCAAAATACACAGCACTCGAGGTGAGGCTGCCCCAGTGCAGAGCAGAGCAGACAATCCCCTCCCTTGCCTGGCTGGTGATGCTGTCCCTGATGTTCCCCAGGATAGGGTTGGCCCTCCTGGCTGTCAGGGCACTGCTGACTCACATTCAACTTGCCTTCAGCCAAGACACCCATATCCCTTTCTGCAGTGCTGCTCTCCAGATGCTTTTTTCCCCAGTCTGTCTTTACATCCAGAATTGCTCCATCCCAGGTGTTAAACTTCACATGGTTGGTGATTGTTCAGCCCTTAATTTGTCTTCCTGGAGGGTCTCTCTGCCTTTGAGGGAGTCCACAGCTCCTCCCAGTTTAGGAAAACATTACACTATTTTGTCTTATCCTTCTCCAAAATGAATGTTCTGCAGCCCAGCATTGAATTTGATTTTTGTATGCAGCACTTCTAAAGCTACGTAGGGTGCTGGTTTTAGTAGCAGAGGCCATGGGTTATGAGAAAGCTCATTTTATTTTTAATATGCACTTGGCTATAGCTGTCATTTTCAGGTGGTGATGTTTGGATTCCTAGTTGAAAATTCACAGATGTGTAAAGTGGAGTCATGGACAATAGCTGAGATAAACAGTACAGGTTTTGGTACCTATTCTTGACATAGGACTTAAAAACAGAGGGTCTGACGACTGATTTGCTATTTTTCCTAAACAACATGTCTATTTCTTCATGTCAGGTGAAATTCTAGGTTGCTAAATACAACAGCAGTTTTATCAGTGGATGGAGACAATTTGGCTTGCAGAGTGCATGTGACTTGTTTCAAAGTGCCAAGGGCAGTTAGACTAGAGCTAGCAGAATACACTGAAAAGAATGAAATTATAACTTCAAAAGATAGAGAGGATAAAATAATGAGGGATAAAGCAATGTTGAATTTAAAGAGAAAAAATGTAGAAGTAAAAGTTGGGTTTCAGCTGTTCTTTTTCAACTTTTAATTAACCTTCTTTTAGATAAGTTTTGTGATTAACAACATAAGTTGCCAGAATAACATCTGCAGTCCTTGTGTTAATGTAACTGAAAGGCTTTTAGCCTTGTCACCTCATGCTCTGAAACTTAAGAGAACACTGGTGTGTTTTGATCATATCCCTGATGTTAGTTTCCAAGATGTTCATTCATTTATGTGGTATGTACTGATTGTTCATTTACTACACAGGTACAGAAGTCAAAGGAAGGCATTGTTTTTCATTTCTCTCCTAATCCTTACTTCCAGTTAAAGAACTTTTTTTAAAAAAATGCAGGAAGAATGGTATTTGGTCCTGTTATTCATAAGCCTTGCTCTTCATTTTTGAGTGTATGATGTTTTTTATTTAGAATGAAAGGTGTAAATTTTATCTTGAAAGGAGTGGCTAAGGAGCTAAATATTCAAGCTCCCAAGCGGTTTGGGCAGATTTGTTTCTATGATGAAACTTTTATTTGTGATTTACGTTGTTTTTCATTATTTAAAATGATTCACATTTTCATTTCATTTCACTTGTCACACACTTCTGAAAATTAGTAAGGAGGTGTATATGTAGTGCTGGAACAGCTGATTAATGGTATTTGGCATGGTGGCAAATCTTAGGTGGTTAACATCTCTTGTAATAACTGGGGAATTTGTTGGTTGTTAGATTTTCCTGCATCCCTTCCTTGTCCATATTGGGTACTTTGCTCATTCTATGTTGGACTTGCCTCTTACTCATCTCTTGCTTCTGGTGCAAATTATTGCACAGCTTATTATGTCACTGCTCTGTTTTATGTGATCTTGTTTGGTTTATACGGTTCAGAGAGTTTGTGTTTTTTCAGGACCTTTCTCTGTTTCTTACTCCAAGTGGAAGTAAGCAATAAATTCTTGAACACCGTTCACTGTTAGTTAGAAAGGGCATAGAAGAAATAGGGATTATATGCTTGAGACTGATTTCAGACAAGGCGCACAAATGTGTGGGCTTGACTTTTTAAAAAGCATGCAGCCCTATCCTATATGTAGGAATTGAATTGTGTCAGCGCTGTAAGTGTATTTTGGCATCTCTTAAAAACCCCTGGAATGTGTATTTGGTTGCTGAAATCCTGCTGCATGGTATTTTGTTTAAGTGACAGAAAATTGTGTTGAGGATTTTGCATCAGTCACCAAGCGAAGAACTCGGAAGCTTTACAATGTTGGAATTAGGGCTGGCTCTGCTAGTTTAATCCATGGTCAGTACACAGCCCTAATTGTTACTCACTCTGTGTTTTCTGTGTTTTGCTGGAATTCTCATCTGTTGTCAGATGGGATTTGAGGTGGGCTGAGCTGTTCCCTTTATAGATAGCTCACAACCGAAGTTTTCTTGACTGGCATACTTGAACAGGCTACGTGTTAAAGAAGCTGCATTATTTCCAGTAGTAAATATTAAGTCCTAATCTGTAATTAATTTTCAGGCCCTGTAACTGGATTTGCTGTGTGATCTGTGTAAAAACAGCTCCTTGTGTCGGTTTGGCTTTAGTTATTACTCACTAGATATATGAGCATTTGCAGTCTGCATGTAATTAACAAGAAAGTGTGCTTTGTCAGGTCTACTTTTCCTTTCCTTTCTAGGTATTACAGCCTTGCTGTAATACAGCCATTGTTCACTTTTAGCAAACAGCATTCTCGTAATCCAGTACTGCCATATTGCAGGAACATGAGCCCGAAAGCAAAATGTAAGATAACAAATTCAGCCAGTGAAAAAGGTGAAAATTGACTTTGAGGTGATGATAGAATGGTGAGAAGTTAAAGCTTTGGAAATTTTCCCTGGTGTTGTCATCTCTGTACTCCATCTTAATTTAAAATGATGTCAGTATTAGAAAGATCTCAAAACCTGGAACTTCTTTAATACAAATAAATTTATTCATATACATTTAAAGAAAAAGGAAAAAAAAAAGGATACTGCATAGAAAAGCTGCATTGATAAATTTCTTTTGCTTTTAAATCAGGGTTTCAGGGTATCACAGATCTAGTTTCACTTGGATTATAACACTTCTGTCATTTCATATTGTCCTTCTAGACTTTAAAACCTCAGTAGAAACTCACTACTTAGGCTCTAGTTTGTATGCAAACACTGATGTGGAAATGAAATTTCCAAACTGAGTAGCATTTCACATATGGATAAAGGTTGGTCCCGGTCCATCATCTGTCAGTTCAGACTGGATGCCTTTGACTGATAAATTCTTTACCTTTAACAGGATTCTGCAGGGGTTTTTAGGACTGAGGTTTACAAAGCAGGATGCTGAAATTATTCTGTAGCTCTGACCCCACAAATTCCTTGTCCATAAAGACACAGAAGCCCTCCTAAAGGCTACAGGATTGTATACTTAAATTGTTAATTGATACATCAAACTACAATTATAGGAAAAGACCCTAAGATTTTAGAAAGATAAGTTTTTTTCTCCCATGACTTTAATGGATCTATCTCTAAATGAATTTGTTCTGGTGTGTGACTTAGTGTTTTCAAATAGAGAGTTTGAGTAGTTGATAATATATTCAATGATACAGACTTTTTGGATAAGTTTTTATGATGCACATGAATAAACCTAAGAATAGTAATTTTTATTTAATACAAGGGGAATAAGCTAGGCAGAGTAATGGCTCCACATTTCTCAACCAATCTCCCAAAATAATGAAAATTATTGCTTTTAAAATTAATTTATTTTGTGTAGTGTTGTATTTTATCTTGGGTTCATGAACGTTGACTGAACTTTGTACAGCATTTTTGCTAGTAAGGAATGTAGCTGATGTTTAAAATTTGATAGAATAGGAATTTCAAGAAAAACATGAGGTAGTACAGTTGCTAATTAAAATGATATAAGGTTATTAAAACTTTCTCTGTTCATACATACTGTGATTCTTAATGAAAAAACAATAGTATTTAAAGTACTATTTTGAACATTTTTTGAACATGGCTAAATACAAAAATCAAGAAAATCCAAATTATAAGTTGTATAACTAGAAATGCACTTTTCAAAGGCTGTTACTAGAATTGCTTTACTCAGTTCCCCTTGGATTGAGAAAGCGTGAGGCTTCTTTCAGTATCTGGGTAGAGCAGATTTCAACTTTTCTGAGTAATCTGTGTCCCCGTTACCTGAAGTCATGAAAGGGTTGAGAGCAGAGCTGTTAACTACCAGCAGGACGAGTGAAAGGTGAGCAAGTCAGTTACCAGCCGTGCTAAATGAAGTGGGGACATGATATGACTTCTCTTGGAATATTCTTCTAGGAAAGCTTTTATACTCTTCTTGTAATAGTGTTCTAATTAATATGAGAAGCTGCTATTCCTTTTGTTGTTAGAACTGTAAAGCAGCTTTGTATTTCATTCTTCTCTTTCCCTTAAAGGTCTGCTGCCTTCAGCACAGCTCTGCACTGTGCTGGTGTTGTCCTCAAGGCCATCCTGGGTCCTTTGGTCAGAGGCTAGAAAGTCAGCAAAGCATTTGTCATCTGTTTTCCCAGTTTCTATACACAGTGAATTTGATGTGTTCTAGTGGTTGGGATGTTCTTGTTCCTATTAATGTATATTAGTTTTTTTGGGGTTTAGTAATTTTTACAAAACTAACAAAAACTATTAAACTGACCAGCTGTGGTCCTTGGCCTTCCGTGGCAATAAAGAGCTTTTGCAGCTGAGTGTTTTGATCAACCACAGAAGGCTGTTATTACAACTGTAGTCTTGTGCCCTACATATTGTATGCAACAAGAGAACCACAAGCACTGAGATTTGCCAAACCCCACAGGTGTTAGTTGTTAAAAAAAATACAAGTTGTAAATGTTTCTTAGTGATTTGGTGAATAGTGATATTTCCCAGTTTAGTAATCTCTCTCTTTAATTCTTTACACTGGGCTGAGGTTTTATGGAAAACAATTTCTCTTTCACAAAGGTATTTCCTTTTCTGTAGTTTTCTCCCCTTTGTATTTTCATTTTTTATTTTTTCTTGCAACTACTTTCACTGTTCTTTATCTTCTCATCTGTTCCTTGTCCCCAAGAGGAGCATTCTGGAATCTGCTGATCAGTCTTTAGGAAACATTCAGTAGTTCTATCACACAGATTCCTTGCCTGTAGACTTATATTTTCATAGAACTTAGCTGTAACCCCTTAAAACCAGCATTTGGTTTTAATTCTGGCTAACTTCTGTGTATGTTTAAAAAAAGATACTTAGTTTTTAGTAATAATAGTATTTAATCTGTGTTTTGTAACCTTTACTTGATTAGCTGTGTTCATCCATCTGTCCCTGTAATGTTTGATGATACTTGGAACTTTCATCAGAAAATAAGGGTAAGATCTCAGAGTATTAAATTGATTTAACAAAAATGCTCAAGTTTGGGCTGGCAGAGGGAGAAGAAAAACCTGCTACTAGCATTTGTCTGGCTCTCTGGAAGCTGAGGGGTAGTGTGGTGGTTCACTTCATGGCAAAAGGCCATGATCTTTTCAAACAGCCTACTCAGCAGACCAGGAAAAGTGTGTGAAGGATGTGGGTGGGAACCAAACATAGCAGCTTTCAAATGCAGAAGGCAAACTGTAGGAAAATATATGTCCTTCTTGTCTGGGAATAATGTTTTCATGATTAAATAAAACAAGAGTAAGACTGTTGAAATACAGATTCTTCTGTAGGGACTAGTCTGCAGCAAATCTGGTATTAGAGTAAGAAATACCTTTCTTAGTGGAGAATAGTGAACTGGAATAGTGAAAAGGGGGGGAAAAGTTCTTATTCTGGAGACTGTGGTATAGTTGAAAAAAGGCGAAAGGAGTTGATGGTTTTACATCATGGTCGTGTCATGTTTTTTGATGAAGTCTCACTTCCGAGGTGTTGTTCTTTGAAAGTTCTTGCCATATATGTTACAGCAGAGATGAATAGCTTGGATTGATGATGATCATGCAAGTGCTTGTACATCAGTATCAGAAATGCAGGTACTTTGCACGTGAACACGTTCGCTTTAGCTGTTATCTGCTATTTTTAATACTTGCACCTAATTTTTCTTAATGTTTTGTCTAAATGCTAGAGATACTGACTTTAGTTAAGTGTTTTAAGATTGTTGAAGGAAAATCACTGTAATTGTAATGCAATGGATAGTTCAGAATCAAGGAAGAGTATTCAAATACTTAAAATATTCCAGTTGAAATTCACAAGTTAATACGGTACTGCCCAAACTGGACATCTGCATTTGAGCTATTTGAAGAGGTAGTTGCACCCAGAGCCTGAAATTTAGACAGTATAAGATAATTAAAATTGCTTGGGCTTTTCATAGAGTCACTTAGGCTAGGCTTAACACCATCGAGTCCAACCATTATTAAACACTAAATATTTTCTAATTAAAAATACATAAGCAAAATCCTGTAAATACAAACAACAGAGATTCTTCTAAGAACTGTAGATGAGTTTATAAATAGTCTTTACTGTCATTTCTTTTATACTGTTGTATAATTACCTTTGAATTCCTGTTGTAGCTTTCTTCTCATTCTTCCTGCTGGATGCTGCCCAGTGTCCTGACGTGCCCTCTCCTTCCTGCATTTTCAGCTTTTGTAGACTTGACAACATGGGACTAAAAAGAAGGAATTTGCCTGGAGCACAGTTCTGTCATGGTTCTGGTTGTGCTGGTGTTAACACCAGTAGAGCTACTCCTTGCTATCAGTCTTACACCCCTTTTCTTTTGAATAATCAAACAGAAGATTGGGTGTTTAACCTAAGAAAAAACCCAACAATCTTTTTTGACTGTTCTGGGCTATCAGGGAGGTCTTTTCTTTCTGGGTTTCTTTTTCTTTGCTTGCTTGCTTGCTTGGTTTTTATCCAGATATCCCTGTTTCCTGTCTAGCCTTTAGTTGCATTGCTACCCACATCTCCTCTTTGTCAGTAGTGGGATAGCTGGTCCTTGCACTGGAGCCCTGTGCTTTGTCATTGTGAAAATAATGGATGCTTCTGGCCAGCTTTGCCAGAAGGAGATGCCCAGCTGTTCTTCCCAGGCCCTAAAGACTTCTCTACTTTTTGCTATATTTCCATGTATGCTGTGGTATAAAAGTTGAACCTATGCAAAGCCAAGGGTTGGACTTGATGATCCTTGTGGGTCCCTTCCAACTCAGAATATCCTAAGATGCTAATTATAGGAAGTAGATAAGTAGATCTAATTACTCCAAAGTGCAAATCAGGTAAGAACCAGTTTTTTACATATATTTGAGTTAGCTTTCTGTTTTGACCTGCTCACTCACTATGGGGTTAGGTGCGTAATAATGATGATGTGATGGGAGTGAGTGAGAGCAGTGGGAGAACTGGTAAAACTTCGCTTTTGGTGACAGATAGCTCACTTGCTTAACTGTATCTGCATTTGTACTCTTTGTACTCCAAGCATCAGTATAGCCAAGTTGAGTTTAGAAAAAGAGATTGTGGGGAGCAGAAGTTTAGGCTGTAATTTGAGCCAGTGGTACTTAGGACTGTTCAGTCTTGCTTCTTGTCCTAGTCTCACTGAATTCCCTCATATGGGCAGCTTTGGAGTTATACAGTGAACTGGATGAGGGAATTTACCTAGCTGAAAAATTGCCTGACAGGATATTTATTTACCTTTAAAGGAAAGTAACTTCCCCTTTCATTCACCACAGGACTCCTGAGCCTGTCTGTGTGAGCAGAGGGAAAAGAGCATCATAGGGCTGGGGAGAGGGCAGGAAGGTTGCAGTGCCAGCTTACCTTGACTGGAGTGAGTGGAGCTGAGGCACGTGGCATGGTGGTGCTAGTTTCTGCCACATCATTCAGCTGAACTGATTTGTCCTGTCTACAAAACATGCTTGGAAGTTTTCTGACAGCTTTGTCTTGTCTGTAGTCTATGTACTGCACCAAGTCTTCGGTACAGTAACTGCACTGCTTCTGCAGGAAGTTAAAATGAAGGATATTTGTAATATTTTGTCTGTAAAATTATGTATTTGTAGAAATCTGATATTTGTAATGTTTTAATATGAAAATCAGAGCATGGAAGCAAATCTAAGTTTTTAGTATTTTTGTTGTATGTACAGAGTAAAGGGTTTTTTTTTTCCTGGTGTAGAAATGCTAAGAAGGATATTTTTGAGGAGAAATGTCTTTAGTTCAAATTCTGCATATTGCTTATTGTAATCCTCTACTGTTGCCAGATTCTGCTAGTAATATCACGTGCAATACTGTGTAATCTCATAATGTAATCTCGTAGCATTAGTAAACTTTAAACTATGATGACTTAAGAATGACAAATGCTGGTTTCAGTTGCTTTTTATGGAGAAGTAACCAAAAATGCTCTGAAAATGAGTGCTTGGAAGCTGTAGGTAACTTAAAACCTGCTTCTTTTCTTAGTTTCCATACATTGTACTTTTACTTTTTCTTCATTTCATCTCCTTTTCTTTTTAATAAGCGATTTTAAATTGAAATGATTGTCACCCAAAATAACTCTACCTGACAGCAGAATTTTCATAGTGTGAGCATCCCAACTGGTGCTATTCTGAAATGTGATATCAACTTCAAAGGATGAATAAATAGTGTGTTTGGAGATTAAAACCCAGGTATTTGGTATAATCACATTGGACTAATCAGTCTTCTGAGCAAACATCCTTTGAAGGGTTCTACACTCAGAAACTGAGAAGTAAAAAACTGTTCTTAATAAATTCTCATCCCTTCGTTTTGAAGAAAGTAGATTTGGAAAAGCAGTATTTTTTTTATAATGGTCTCTGTTGTTTATTCTAAATCACTAGCTGTACTCAAGAGAATTCTGGAGACAACTGAAAGCGAACTACAACTTTACTTTTAAGTGTAGAAATCAGCAGCATTTCTCCTTTTTAGATTGTACTTCTCAATGAAAAAGCTCCTAGATCCTCCATTGAAGAGACTTGGTTTTCTTCTGAAGAACTGGAGTCTTCTACATAGCCATAAAAATTCTAAGTTGTGCTCTAGTATGTGCTATTTTTCTCAGCTTTGTGTCAGTGAATGAAAGATTACAGATCATGTGCATAGAAAAATACTAGTATCCAGAAATAAAAATATTTAACTGCTGTGCTGTCTGTATGCAGTTTTTTTATTCAGTAAGGCAGACATTCAAATGTGCTGCCAGGATTTGCTCCTTTATTTTTGGTTCATAATACACATTAAACAGAGTAGAAATATGCAGGATTATGCTCGTATTTGTATCTGAGCAAATTTTGGACTTTCCATTCTTTTGATCTGTGTGGTCCTTTCATGGTACTTTCTTCTGCTGTTTGTCACAGTTTTAGTGTACTCCTGTATGTTATATAAATAATGCTGTGTTATTTCTTTAGATTGACTTTTTCTAATGTATAGATAACACTTTTTCTTTTCAAAATTATCTTTTTTTTCCACTTTTGCAGAGAATTCTAAGCTGAGACATGTAGAAAAAGATGTTTTGATTCCACAAATTATGAGGGATCGTGCCAAGGAGCTGTGTGCTGATAAGGTGCAAGGTAAGAGTCGAATATTCATTAGGAGATCAGATGTACTCACTTTTGTGCCCTGAATATAATCCTTGTTTTTGAAATCACGTTGTCAGAGAATTAATATGTGTGATCTCCATCTTATCAGTTCACTGTGATACCAGTATTGAAGCATATAAATCTGCTGTGTTGGCTTTGTCTGATTGGTGGTGTGGACTATTTTCCAAAATGACTTGTTCTCAAGGACCGTAGAATTTAGTATGCTTAATACAAAACTTTTCACATCTCAGTCTGTTGGTGACAGTGCAGTGCAAGAGTTACTGTGTTTCTGTATGAAGTATTTAATACTTTTATAAATTCAATTGCCTCATGCAAACCTTCAGTTAAGGCATCTCTCGTTATAATAATTTTTTTTAAATATTCCCAACTTACAAATGCCTGAGCATTGAAACAGTCCATGCGCATAAACACACGGATGTTACTAGACAAATGTTGAAACAGGGTGATGTAGTGCACTTCTGCTTTCATTTTCTTTTGAAGAGTACTGGACAATAACTCTTTAAATTGGTGTCACCACCTCTGCTGAGAGCTAGTTACACAAAGGTTAGCCAAGAATGCTGCTATGAGAGGTGTGTAAGACTGGATGAAAAGCCACGGAATTATTCTGTGCAAGTATCGGCTTTCAGTAGAGGTCATTTGCATCCAGTCATCCAGGTCTGTGCTCTTTAACAGTACTTTAAAATGTTTGTAAGCTATTTATCAATCTTAAAAAATTACTGTTAATAACAGTACTTCTTATTGAGATCTGTACGACTGAACATGCATTTTTAAAATCTTTAACACTGTGATATAGGAATTTGAATACCTGATTCTAAGTTCAGTTCATTTCAACACTTGATCTTAATGAGTGTCATGCCTGGAAAAGAGACCTTACAGAGATGCATAGATCCCCATGGAAGAAGTATGTAGTTGCTTGCACTTACTAAATTTTACTTAATTATACTCAGTTTTCCGTCCTATCCACAAGTTTTGAGAATGTTTTGCTTGGAATTGGGCCAATAAATGATCTTCTCCCCTGTTGTCAATCAGTTTTTCTTCCAAACTAATGAGAAGGCATTGTATGTCAGTGTTTTCAACCCTGTAAAACTCTCCTTGGGAAGATTTTTTTAACAGATTAGAAAGTTCTGTTTATATCTTTTTAAAGTGTACAGATAGATATAGGAGGTTTTTGTAGGTAACACACATTTTGTTCACCAACAAAACCAACCCAAAAATTACATAATTAGGTGAACATATCCAAATGCCTATTTTCAAAATATGTTCTCTGAAGCACAAGTTTCTTTTGCAGAGGAGTTTCTTACTCATTGTTAAAATGACACCTTCACCTTGAAGAGACCCATTCAGCATTTACTTTTTGGAAATTCCTGCTAGGTAGCAAACTATTCACAGCCACTTGTCATCACTGAAAATGTGGGTGAATCTGGAGTGCTTGTCAAACCTGACACTTTTTTTTTTTTAAAAGACAACTCTTTTAAGCACTTTGCCACCAGTTATCCAGAGAATGAACCTCTCTGTGGTGCCAGGGATTTTCATGGCCCCTTCCCATCTCATTACAAAGTCTGGTAAAGATGCCATTCTTAGAAGGGCTCGTTTTTGTCAAGTTATATCATTGATGCCATCCTGTAGCACATTGTGCACTCCTGGCTCCAGTGACTTGGCTGCAATAGCTCAGCCCTGAGTGGTGCAGTGAAGGAGTTTCATGTGCAGTGCTCTCTCTGTAGCCTTACTTTGGAATCCCTTTTTTATTCCAGTCAAAGCAGCCACTCCATCAGTGGCTACATTTGTACAGTTTTTCCATAATACATTGCTTTTTATTCAAGAAGGCACTTGCTGTTGAGAGTAGATCTTCTCCAGTGCATCTTTCTTTCAGTGGCTCACAAAAAAAAGAAAAAATTTCAGTGCATTTCATTGTTGAAATACGAATACCTCAAGGTGTGAGAAGTTAAAAACTTCTGTGCTTTCACTCAACTGTATAGCAAACCTCCCACACAGTGTCACTTGTTTTAACACTTTTTTCTTCAAATCTTTATCAGTGTCTTCTCTGCATCTTCTAACAGTATTTACTGACAAAGGACTGCATTTCATTTTCCCTGAATTATTTCAGCAACTTTTACCGTGGCAGGAGGAACAATTGTTTTCCCCAATGGCATGTGGCTTTTTGTGTTTTGATATTATTTAAGAAACTTCGAAGGAACTTTCTGGAGTTTTATCACTGGGGCACTCTTGTCATAGAGTCAAGTCTAGTTAGAGTGGACCAATGTATTTTTAAAAAGCTGCTTTTAGAGGTTCTCCAGAAAATTTTAAAAAGTAGTGTTACACTAATATCTGCCAAAAGAAAGTGCCATCATGTAACAGCTGCCTTCCAGTGCTGCCAGAAGGACTTAACAGACCTTTTTTTTCATTTGAACAATAGTTGACTCCTTTTGACTTTGAACTATATACCTGTTGGGGAAAAAAATGAAGATGAAAAGCAATTGCAGTAGTGTGGGTCATTTGAACGATGTCAGTTAAAAGTATTTTGAGAGCTTGCTATTTGTGTAGTATTGTTTGAGGTTAACCAAAGAGATAGTGTATATATGTTTTTCTCCTCTGAACTTTGTGTAATATGAGGACTTTGGTTTCAGCATCTTCATTTTCTGTAGCAGCAACCAAGAACTGGAGGTTCTTGAGCTGTGAACCATTACCTTTCAGCTTCTACATCTTTTTCCCTCCATAAATTTTAAAGCCAAATGTTATGGTTTTTCTTTTTGTGATGTTAGGTAAAATTATAATTTCTTCCTTCTTTCTCCTGATTAGAGTTTAGTTTTGTATCTTTAGGAAAATAAGATTTGTGGATACATCTATCTACCCGTCATTCCTTTGTCACCTGTAAGCCAGCTTTTATCAAAAGCTGTGAAAGCTAGAAGTGGAAACTGAGCATTTCTGAAACAATTTTTCTATCAAACAGTTAAGCAAAACCCTACATTAATACCTCTATTACATAAAGAGGTGGTAGCAGAGCTTTAGTTACTTTGTTATACACCTTTTCATCTGGGTGGAGGGGAGAGGCCAAACCATGGGAAATGGAGCTTAAGCAGTTTTGTGATCAGTAGATTTACCATCTCATAAATCTATTGTGAGATTATTCCTGGAATAAATTTATCCCTGTTAGTACACAGGGATAGGTGTTAATCAGAGTAAATAGGCTATGCTTTTTATGCTGTAAACAATTATAAGCTATGAACATAAGCTGTGTAATTAAGTAGTCAAAGCTCTTGTGACTTGGTTTGTGTGCTGTGGAGTGTACACACGTGCATGAAATGGAGTTGTTTACACTGAGGGCAGAGATACTCATTTAACTTGCTGTCAATGTAGGATTTTTCTGCTTTTATGTTAAGTTCATGTTTCAGAAACTCCTTTTAGTAGACCTCTGTTTCTTTTTGTCTTTAGGAAATTGTGATAAATGCATCGGTAGTGTAGGAAATAAAGCTATTCCACAAGTATGGGCCCTTACAATTGGCTTGATCAGGCTGGGTTCACATGTGTCCCTATGGGGAGCCCCTATACATTCAATAGTGCTCTGCATGAGCACAGGGATCCATCTGTACCCAGCCCGGTACCTTAGCCTGCAGCTATACCACCTAGAGCTGTGTGCTTATCAGAGCTAATAATGCAAGTAATGACAGCCTGTCCAGCACGTGTTCCAGAGCCATCCAGGGAAAAGAAACCCCAAGGGTTACAAAAATTTTTTAAAAAATGGTTTTGTTAACTTAAGAAGTGATCCTGCTACCCTAGTGCACAGTTAAATTGGGTGGCTCATTGCTGTGCTTGGGTGTTAGCCTACTAAAATGGCTTAGGGAAGAAATAACCATGGAAAATATGTCTGCCTGATAATTTTTAAGAACAAATTAAGTATTATGTCTGGTCATATGTCATTTTACTAATTTAAATTATTTAAATTTGCTTACAACTCTTTTTTTCAGATTGTTCCAGTATAAGTTCTTGTGTGTGCTGCACGTTTGTTAAGAATTTTGTAGCTCTCAGTTTCAGAATGATTTTTGTGTTGATTTAAGATTTCCGAGCACTTTTTTCAGTGAAAATGGATACATTAGTAATTTTGTTAACTTAGGTAGTAATTCTGTTTAAAATGCTTTCCGGGAAACACTACTCAATTTTCTGTGACAATTATGTAAATATGCTTTATTGTGTTCATATCCATGCAGTGTATGTGTGTATGTGAAATTGTGGGCAAAAGTGTCAAAAAACAAGCAAACAAAAAACCCCAAAAACATTGTCATACAGGAGCATTTCACTGTATTTTTACAAATTGTAGCATGAGTTTGCCTGAAATAATATTAAATTATATATTTCTGTATCAGCATGGCCTTGCATTTCAAACCTAGGTAAGTAAAAAGATAATTTATTAGCCATTGCCTTGCTTATTGCTTTTATGAAATAATTTCATAAGCAGGCTGTTTTCCTGTTCTGCTTTAATTTCCAGCTATAAAATTTAAACATGAATAAGCTTCTTCAAAACAAAATCATAGCAAATTTCAGGAACCTGGAATTAGCATCTTATCGGAATGGTAACCTTTACCACATCAAAAGTTTTGTAGTTTCATCCAGCTGTGCTTTGCTTTCCATGACTCCAAGCTCTAAAACTAGTGACAGTCATGGAAAAAGAGCTGTGGTTGATTCTTGATCATTTCTATAGGAAAGTTTGTGTAATTTCATGAGAGCACTTACTCTGCTGTCCAAAGTTACAGATTCTGAAACTGAATTCGATGGTGGGGGTTTTTTTGGTAACAAATACACAAACTCAGATTGTCAGCTTAATTTGGTTTAATTTTGGGTGATTTGGCTTGGAAAATAGAGACGACTGACCGACTTTGAGATGTTGTGGGTTTAGACTCTGAAGAAGTTGTCTTGAATTGAGATCCCAAAAAGAAATTACTAGGTCACATAGTCAGTCATGAAATTAATTTTGTATTATATTTATTGTAGATGTTTTGTATATTTATTGTATTGTAAAGCCTTTCTGCCCACCTTCCAAAACCTCACAACCTTTTTTTTTTCTGGGAGAACAACTTGCTCCAGAGACAAGGGGTTTAAGTTCTGAACTTCTTTGTTCAGAATTTTTTTGTCTGTTACTGACACAACATCTGGATTTGGGCCTTTAAGGTCCCAAAGTGGGACCTGCAGACATCTTCTGATACCGAGACTACTTCGTAAGGATGAAGGATTCAAGCAAGAAATAGACCTACAGGCTTTTCAGGGACTGCAGGGACAGATAGTTCAACTCAGCCTGGTTCTGCCATCAGAAAGGTGGTGAAGTGAATGTAGCCATTTCTTATTTTAAGCATATTGTTGGAGATATCCATTTGGTGAGGCTGACAAGTTGTTCTGTCCTTTCTAAAAAATTTGTTAATTTATTTTAAAATTTTTAGGAGAGAGACACAAGGAAAATATTTCTACTTGTGCTGAGTTGAGCACCTTCACTGGAGAACACTATTGTGTTGTTTCTGTTGTTTGTAGGAGCTGTGTTATTAAAGCAACTGGAGTTACATTGCTGAAAAAAATCTCATGATACTTGGCAGGGCTTTAAAAATGGTTTGGAAAGCATGGCTGGAAAAGGACATTTCCAAGCAACCATCCTCCTCCCATTCTCTGGATTTCCCATTAGCCCTCTCCTCCTCAGGGCTCATGTTGATACTTAGTGAAGATGATGGGATGCAACACTACTGCAGGCTTCTCTATAGTTGAGCATGACCAGTGTCATCCAGAGTTTTGATAATGTGCAGTTACTCAACAGCCCTGTCACTGACATTATCTCTGTCCCCGTAGGGGCAACCTGCTCTAGACCATGACCCTTACACCTGACATAGCAAGGTCCATAAATCCAAAGAAATTTCTGATTGAGCTACATGTGGTGCTGTACATTTAAATGCCCAAGCACACCTTTAGATATTAATTCTTAAAAAAACCCATTCTTTTTATATATACACTTACCTATCAGAAATGCAGATAATGAAAGGTGTGAAATCCTTAGCAGATTTTGCATGATGTTGCTTACTTTCCTTGGTATTGCAGACTGAGTTCTGTTAATTGTTGCCAACCCTTGTTGATTGCTGAGGGAACCTGTTGGTACCTACAGTTCTGACATCAGGAGATGCTAAGACTGATAGTAGAAGGAAATTACACGACAGCTCTAAAAATTTTGGTGAGTGTTCTTGTCTTACAGCAAATTAAAACTGAAATCACCATTTGCAGCTGAACTTTGCTCATCCCCTTTGCATCATTGTGAAAATATGGTCCTTACAATTTTTTTTTCAAGGTCACATATCCTAGGAGTATCTGGGAACACAGTGATCTTGCAATTGACCAAAGCAAAAAGATCAAGTGACTGATAAAAATCAATGCGTTAACATGACAGCTGCTGGTACCTTTTTTTAAATTGAGCTGCTGTGATCAGAAATTGCTTACATGTGCTTATGTCCACATTGTTCAGAGTTTGGTGGAAAGCCTGAGAGGTTACAGTGGAAGAATCACAGATTTTTATGACCACAGTAGCCTTTTCTTAGGAGGATGAAAAAAAAAAAGCTGCATTTTTATCTGCAACTCCATTTTTGTGAGAGGAAGGTTAGTATAATTTGAGAATATAGTTTTAATTCAGCAACAAAACTGCAGATGGAGAATGGAGGAAAACTGTTCTTCTCTGTTGCTGTATCTATTATCTGAATATTGAAGTTTATTATAATCATACTGTATGCAACCTCATGACCCTATATTAAACTGTAGATATTACTTTATGTTGTATGTGTTGTACAGTTGTCAGTTATTTGAATTATTCTAGATGTTTTGATAGTGTACAGTTATATTTAGTACTGGTGGTAAATTGCCATGAGCTTTTTTTCTGGCTAGCATTCCTTGAGAGTAAGATGCTGAATTTTTATATGATGTTCTTGTTTGCACACAATAGCTTCTGTTTTGGAAAAAATTATTCTGTGCTATATATTTCCAATGAACATTTACTCTCATCACATTTAACTATGTGAATTAATGCAATCTCTAGAGGGATTATGGTATATTGAGCTTTGCTTCAACAAACTAGGCAGAGAGAACAGCTATATGTAAATTAGAATTTGAAGAAATGAGATTCTAGATTTGTGTAAGTTTGTTTGTTTGTTTGAGTGAATAATAACAGCCATCAACTACCCTAAGCTAATTTATAGAAAAGAGGTATGAGGGCATATTGTCTTGCTTGGTGATAGAAATTTCAGAGTTCTAACTAGTTTTTAGGACTTCGAAGAAAATGTTCAGGGAGGGAACTTGCCTGGTTTGATTTTTTTTTTTTGTTCTTCCCCCCATCCATGTCATTTCAACCCAGCTGATGGCAAGAAATGGGTCAGACTGCTAGCTTTACCACTGCAACTTAGTTGTATGGGCTTTTTTTTGGTTTTGGGGTTTTTTTTTTTTTATTTATTAGGAAATGGAACAGCTTTTACAGGGACAAAGAGAAATGAAATCACTTTCAGTGAAAGAAAGAGGCCTCATTATAGCCACCAACAGCAGTTATTGACAGCTACACTTCCTATTAACAAGGAGCATTTAAGAGTTTGGCTGTTGGATCTTTGGACTTGATCTAATTTGCTAGCATTAATTAGTTTCTTTTGAGCACAGACACTTGGTGCTCACAGCTATAGATTTAGAGGACTAATTAGGACAGAAAATTGAACAGAATGGGGTAAGGCATTAACCTTCAACCATTACCAGCTGGGGCTCTGATAAAGACCACAGAGTCCAAATGCTCCTATTCATGCAAAGAGTACTCTAATGAATATCAATTTCAGCCAGGTTGCCATATCTTACAAGCCCTGTCTTGAATTTGATTCTCTTACCTGGCAGAAATTTTTATGTATAGATATTAAAGTGATGTTGGTAGTTCAGAGCTCATAGATGAGAACCTCAAGAGGTTACCTGTGTTTTGTCCAGTCTTTCAGTTGCTTTTCTCAAGTTACAGATTTTATTGGTTTCCAGCTAAGATCCTGAATTTCAAATTGATTTCCCTGTCCAGCATAAATATATTAACATAGCTCACATGCTTTATATGTTCTTAACAAATGCTGGTTTAAATAGAGGATGCCTGTGTATTTTTGTATTATTGTAGTACATGGTAGTAATATCCATGACAAGAGCACTCACCAAGCTAACTGCTGAAAGTTAAAGAGTAGGGATTGCTTCTTTTGCTGCTCTTATAGTGAGATACAATTATTGTATTATGGTGTTCAGTTGGTAATCCAGTTTTAGGAGAAAAACTATTTTTCTGGACTGGATTAATGTGTTTTAATATTTGCAGAATGGGAATACTATAACTGTATATAAGGAAAGAAAAAAACTAATTGCCTTCGTAGTTTTGTGTCATTTCTTGGATTGTTGGAAGAGTTGAACTTGAATTAAGCATCAGAATCACCAGTTGTTTCTACGCTTTAGTCATATTACTACTCCCTGATAAACTCCCTGACAAACTCCCCATTAAAGGTGAATCATTGTTGCTGTCTTCATTTGACTTCTGTACTGGAAATTCTTTGCCCGCTGATGAGAATATTTTAAAAGTCTCTTCTCTATCATAATTTCTCCAAACATGTTTTTTTCAGGAATGATGCTAGAATTTATGTATATGCCTTTTATGTGCTCTGATTATTTCCAATTCTCCACTAGTCACTCTTCAGTGTTAGCTTGAATAGCTGGTTGCATGTCTCAGGTTCCTGGTAAGGTAAGACTGACACAAATGGTAAAAATACAGAAATTCAACCTCCCCTGTATCTGCTGATCTTGGGTTATGTCATGGTATTTAGATCAGTGTTTAGGGAACTGTGTGAGGCGAGTGCCCATAGTGGAGGAGACATGGTCAAACTCTTCTCCCAACAAAAGGGGAGGGTACTGTTCCAGCTGCTGACTGATACATTTTCCCAGATGTTATATACGAGGTTTGCTGAGCTGATAGTTTCCTTTCCCAGTTGACACAATTTGATTCTTCTGTGTCAGTCATTATTACTGCCAGCAAGTGACCACAAACTTGGGATTCTGAGGGGTTTTTTTGCCTCCATTGCATTGATGGTGTTGATAACCTATGGTGCAGTGTTAGAGTTACAGTGAGGTGTTACTGTGGCATAGGTGGAATGAGCAGTGGCAGTTCATGTGACTCACAGTAGCTGTTATTTTAGATGCCTGTCCTTAACAATGTAGAAAGCAGTTGCTCTGCAATTTTGCATTATTAAACTTCTCTTAGATACTACATTCAACAGTTACACAGTTAGCACTTAGTGTAAATAAATCTTAATCTTTTTAAGAAGTCATGCTATATTCCCATTGCCTGTGTATAAATATTTATGTTATATATGAATTATTAATATTACCCTGTGGTTAGTTTCACACAGAAAATAGGTTATTTTTCAACTATTGGAGTCAGAATGTGTTATATAGGTACCATTAGGTTCAGCAGTGGAAAATAAAACTTAGTTTGGTCAAAAAGTTGCTACTTTTTGTGTTTGTGTTGTATTCAAAAATACGTTAAATAGTGAGCATTCAGGAAGCCTAAAAGCAATATATTGACCCTGTATTCAGCATAAGGTGATAGGGGAAAGCTTCTGACAATTCTTTAGAAAACACATGAAGTTGACAAGTGTATTTGCCAAAGAAAATTGCTTGTCCAAATCTCAGAAATCGAAATGAAGCTCAACAGGAATTAATACTAAATGGAAATCAGAATAGGAGTTGTGGTTCAACTTAATATGCTTTGATTTAATGAGACAGTGGATTATGAGAGTTGTAGTTTTGATCTCCTGTATGTTGGAGACCTATACCTGTTGTGCATATCTTTGTGTAGAATGTTACGACTCAGCAGAGCCAGTCAAAAAAAAAGGGGCAGGAATCACAGGTCTTACCAGGCAATAAGGGAGCACAAAGTTGGGATATGGCAGGCACTTTCAAAAAGATGTGGTGTTCTAAGTGTTCTTCATTGTTTTCCGAAAACAATGAGATCTCAAATCTTCATCCTGTTGTGGGATGAAAACATTTTAAGCTTCTTTTTCCATGTAGTAATCTAAAGATTGCTTAGCTCAGACTGAGTGTGTTGTCCCTCTAGCGTTTATTCTTTGCTGTAGTAGTTAATGGGTCCTGTGCTAACAACACTGACAATGAACAAGTGGGTTTTTTATAGTAGAGACAATGTTGTCAGTTGCTGAATAAAACTATATTCTTGTACATTATTTTCCAGGTCTTTTAATAACAACAACAAAAAATAATGCCCCTCTTTTCCACCCCCAAATATAGTTTTGTTGCTGTTGTAATTGCTTTCCAGTAGTTGTCTCTGTGGTGCTGCATAAAAAAAGAGTAGGGAAATTTGTGCTCTGAAGAGCACCTTTTTACTTAAAGGTCTGATGCCTAAGAAGGGAGTAAAGGCTACAGTACTGAAAGGTCATAAAACACTTGTGCTGCATTGTTACCTCTCTGAATTTTAACAGTCCTGCAGAAAAGGGGGCCTGGAACATTTACTGCCTCAAATCAGGATGGATACCTCTACAGGAAGTAGATCAATCTTGTAACAGAAGGCAAGAGGTGTTTTGGATGAGGAATCAAGAGCTGCAGAGCCAGTCAGAGGATAGGAAAAGGGATGACCAAGGAATGCTAGAGCTGCACAGAGCTTTGGAAATAAGGATGAGGTTTTACATTTATGATCAGGGAACAAGAAAAGCAGTTTAGCTGCTGTATCCTAGATTTGAAAGGGATACTAGTAAGGGATTTGAAAGGAATCATGGAAAGGAGGGAAGGTACTCATTCTGATGGGATAATAAGTAGGAAATGAATTTATATGAGAAATTTTGAGGAAGATAATGTAGAAGACCTTTGCATGAAAATTTCCCTTGGATATAGTGGACAGATTCTTGTCTTAGTATTTATCCATTGTATTGGGAGGGAGTTTAAATAGTTGTAGGGAATTTGGGACTTCAATTATGGTATTAAGACATCTGCCTTCTTACCTTTTTCCTAAAATGAGTTTAAAGAAAGGTTTCTTTAAGCAAATAATGGCCTTTTTGTTTTTTTGGGGTGGGGGTGGGGGGTGCTTCTAACATTCAAGTTCAGGTTTTTAGGTTTTTCTTGTATTACTTTTATCACCTATAATGTTCTATACTTTATGGTTTTCTTTCTTTCTGATTGTGATCCAGAATCTCTCATAGAGGTTCTAATTACTCTTCTTTTCCCTCTTCAATATACACTAAATATGCCCTTCAAACTTTCAAATCAACAACATATTTCAGGGATGTTTAAATAGTCCTTTTTGAAGCACAAAATCAAAAATTTATCTTTACATTTGCATGCCAGGCTTTATACAGGTCCTGCTTTGTTTCCTGGTGACAGAAATGTCCCATACTCTTTGCTGTAATGGGATGCCATGAAGTTGTGGTTTGAGATGTAATCTCGCCTATGGCTGTAGACTGTCAGACTAAAAGTTATTTTAGGGAGACACAGCTAACGTTTGCAAAAAGAACTTCTGGATGCTGTGGTTTAATGTGTGGGATATGTACAGAAAAGTGAATAATGTGGAAAGACAGAGAGTTGAAAGCAGGACTTCTTGATGCAATCAAGACTGGTTTAATTATGCTTCAAAAGCATGAACTGCTATTCTGTGAAGTGCTTATCAAACCTGAGTGCCCTGGGGGGGCGTATTTATCAAGTATGAAAAGGATGCAGGTCTGCAAAGGACTTTGGGAAGACATTTTGGGCCATCACCTTCTCTTGGGGCCATACCTAGTGTTCCTGTGTTTGTCCTGTAGTCTAGTTAATGTTTCAGCTACTATAGACAGCCTGTTTCAGTGCTTAGTTTTATTTTACCATTCAAAGAGTGCTTTTAGCTTTCTAACTTTGGGGTTTGTTTTTTTTTTTTTTGGGGGGGGGTGTTTAATTATTATTTGTTTTGGGGTTTTTGTTTGTTTGTTTTGTTTTGTTTTTAATTTAATGCCTAAATTAACTTTTTCCTTTGTATATCAAGCAATTTATGTTCTCAGACATTGGGCAGATTCCTGGCAGTGACCTGAATAAAAGCAGGACTTAAAATGGAAGAAATAGGATGATCTGATTTATGTTGAACAGGCAAAAGAGAAGAAGAAAAATAAAATACTTATTCAGTAACTGTCCTGGGAAACTATTTCTATCAGAGTCCCCAAAATGACTTAGGGAAGGTGTTGAACCCTGAGATTCCAGAGTTGTTTGCAGGAGCATGAAGAATTTTGAACACAAACCCCCAAAGTGTTTAATGTTGTGATGTTTAAAGTGGCATTTAGATTCACAGGGAGAACTCATGCTTTCAGGTTGAAGAAAATTATACCTGGTAAGCAAGAGTGACTGTGCAACTTCAAACTTTGTTGCTCATTACTTTTTTTCCTGCCTTTGGGGTGATAATTTTCTACAGTGATTCTGACAGCCCAGTCAAAATTATTCATAAGGCCAATGGTGAAAATAACTCTTTGTCATTTTCTGATCTCTCCTGATTTCCTCCTTGTGCTTCTTTGCATGTCTTTTCTGAGTGGTTTGGGTTTTCTTGTGTTAAATGTAGGCTTCAGCTTATATCTAGTTAATGAACAGAAACTTACTGTTGCTTTCCATAGAATATAGAAAAGAGGAATATAAAAGAATATATAGCACTTGGGGTTATATAATTTAAGATTTAATTAGTAATTAACTAATCTTTAACGGGGTGCTAGAAGTGCTCACAGCTCCTCTGGTGCCATCAGTGACTTACATCAAAGGTCCTATGTTTAAAATATTTTATGTTAGCTACATGTAACAGTGCTTCATGACAGGTGAATAATAGTTCTTGGTTCTACATCTTTTTCTTTTTAATAGACATGTCCCCGTACTTTTGAAAACTATTCCAGATTTAAAGAAATTAAAAAGCATATTCATATATGTATATGTGATGATTTTTTAATATTTTATTTTATACATTCCAAACAGCTTGAGGAAGTTTTGAGTCCATAGTGGGGAGTGAGAATGTGTGGAAAAGATGCTTTTGCTTCAGTGAGACTATTGTGTAAGTTCATTTTGATATGCTCCATTTGTTGAGTAACTATAAAACTTCAGCAGTTTTAAACCAAAATACTGTTGAGGGAATCTGTCTGCTTCACTCTGCTGTCAAATTCATGCAAATACTACTTACTGACTGCATAAACCATTGAGTAACATTTATTTTGGGCAGAAAGTACTTAGGTAAATTACAACCCAAAAAAGAAATTTTTGTGCTTCTATAGAAGGAAGATGTTTAACAGAGTTGCAAACTTTTGCTTTGGCTACCTTCTCCTACCAGTAATTCAGATGAACAGTTCTGGCCCCATGATTTTCTTTTCTGCAGGGGTTTCACAGCAGTGCTGTTTGTTCCAGACCTGATGTTACAGATCTCTGTGGCCCTAATGTTTGAGTTGCAATGACTTAACTTGCCTGAAGCTAATTCAGCCACTCTAATAAAGAGAAGAAATAATCACCTCTGTGAATGTGTTAAAAGTACTTAAAAGGTAACAAATGTTTGGGTTGTGGTATCAGGTTCAACCAGATACATTTCACATAAGCAGAATATTGTAACAGTGTAATTCTTTTGTGTGAAGCAGGTAGAATCCCATTGTTTCTAGTGTAATAAAGTCACTGTCTTAAGTTTGATTGTAAGGTTAATACGCTGATGTCAGGGTTCTACTGTGTTACAGAGAGATCTGGTACTTCCAGTCTTTTTTGTGTGTCCAGACCTGAACTGATTGTACAGTAACATTTTACTTGAGTATTTTTGTACTAACAGGTGTCAGGTCCTCAGGTCTCTAAGCCTTGGCTGAACTTGTGTCAAAAAGTCAGAACAAACACCTAAAGCCTGTTGTATTTCAAGCAGGGGGGATGAATCTGAGTAAGAAACAGTCTTGCCTTCCTCTTCTCCCTTCTGCAGTCTTTCAAAGCTCAAGGGGGATAGAAGTTACTTCATCCTGTTCTGCAGTGTTCAGAGAGGAGACCCTTTTAAGTGGAACACCCTTGGAGACTTATGTCAGCTCCTCAAACTCCTTTTATTTTTGGTTAAGTCATGTAGGATGGGAGATACGTCAAGGCACAAGGCAACAAGGACAGGAAGGTACTTTCAGAATCAGCTTGGGTGAGACATATGCAAATTTTGGGTGGCTAAAATGAGGTAAAGTGTATTCTACTGGTAGTCAGTCTCTGTTCAGACATGTAAATGGAGATAAGACCATAAATGAAAGAGAACTGTCATGATCAAAGCATATGGGACATTGCATTGATATGCATAAAGCAAGGATGGCAGTGCTATCAATTTTTGTTTGATTATTTGATTTCTTGCAAAAGCTGTGTAGAAACCCTATGATTTTGCAAGCATTTCGTAAGGATTCCTTTGAGCTGTTTTTTTCCTGTCTGTCTCTGGTTGCATCCATATCTTGGGAATCCTGTTGGTTTGTTAGTGCCTTCTCTGACATTAAGCATCAGTGTGTCTGCAGGTTCTGTGCAGGTGTGACTGACAGGATAGTGTCTTTCAGCTCCCAACAGGATCTGGTGGGAGTAGGGGAAAAGCAGTTGATAGTTGCTGGTTCATGGCAAACAAGGCTCAGCTGGACACTGGTTACCAATTTTAAAATTTGGGATGTGCACTTGTAATTGAATGTAGGCTTTTTACTTCTATGGCTCCAATTACTTTCCCTTTTCTTTTTTTCGACTTTCACCACTGGCAGCAGTCCTGGACTCTAGCTAAGGCCCAAAATCTAAATGAAGCTATTTTTCATAACTAATTTGCCATCTTGTTTCCTATTTAATCACTTTTTTTTTCTTTTTTTTTTTTTTCTTTTTTTTGGTCACAAAATATATAAGGCTGAAGACTTGATATGTAGGGGAAAAACAGGCAAATAATATCGACAGTGTAAACTTCAATTCATAAATTTCAGACTTGCAACCAGACTGCTGTACAAGAAAACAGATGCCATGCAATAAATTAATACTAAGCTGAATAATAAACAAGATGTTTTGTTAAAGGTCTTTAATGCAAAGAAAGTGATTTCAGACTTTCATATGCTTGTTTTCTGTCTTTGTTTAAATGAAGCCTTTGCATGTGTTTTCTTCATTGTTCTCTTTTGCGCACATTTGAGCTTTGTTGGGTTGAGGACTCAGTCTCTGGTTGGGCAGTGGTGATTAACTTACACTAAATAGGCAGCAATAATGTGATTTGAGAATAAAAAGGATTCATTTCTTTTAAACGAGGGGAAAAAAACCCGAAGGTTGAAGGAAATAGTTTACATAATCTGTAAACTAGTTAAGGAGCTGAATATTTATGCAGGTTGAAATTGAAGCTTAGTTGCCCTCTAGGGGTTTTACATTAATACAGCATATGCTAGCTTTTGGGTGTTTTTTTCTTCTTTTAGAATAAAGGTGAGACAAGTCTTTCGAAAAAACTTACACGCTGACAAATCTATGACGGTAGAGGCATGTGTACATCTGCATTCAGTGTGTAAAACTCATTTAGTTCAAAACGCAGAAAATGGAGGAGAGGTTTTTAGCCACATTAGGTTCCTTTTAATTTCATTGTACTGGTGGAGAATGTGCTCACAGTCAACCAGTCGTAGCACTGAAGTCCCAGCCAGGAAAGGTCCTTACTTTCAGTCCTAAGTAAACAGAAGACTAAAAGTCACAGGGGTTCTAATGGCATCACCAGGACTCTCAGTCAGTTTCTGCTCGTGTCCCAGCTGCTGAATGCTGCTTCAAATTCTTGTGTCTTCAGCTGCCGCTGACTGATGCACAGGGGTCTTCTATCACTTCTGGTCTCACAGCAGGTTGAGGACTGGATATTGGTCTGTGATTAAATGTATTAGAAATAAACTTTGTCTCCTCTTTGATTGTTTGGATGGGTGTGTGATATTTCATTGGAAGTATCCTCATGCCATAGGAAGAAGTGTGACAAATGGCTTCTAAACTGGAGCTACATATACATATCCCCTTGTCTTAACTTTCAGGACCTCCTTTGCCAATGATTTTGTAGCAGATAGACTGTTAACTTGCTAAATAAATTCATAAGAATTTGAGGGTTTTTCTAAAAAAGGAAACCACATTTATGTGATTATTTTTGCTGTTTCTTTCATAACACTGTTGATGCTGTACTACTATAAAATGTTTTTGCATCAGAAACAAGGTAATTGTAGCAGGCAGAATAGATGCACTTAAACAACCCCTCCTGCCAAACTTGAGTCCCTCTGCACACAGCTTGAGGTGCACAGTGTTACCAACTTTCAGAAGGTGGAGCAGTGTCCCCGAGGCTTCAGTGTACCAAATTACGCCTGGATTTGTGCTAGTAAAGTCCATAGTCTTGTACAGATTTTTATGCCATTTGCCTATTAAGCTTTACACTGCAAAAGAGTTTCTCTCTTTTGAGGGGTTTTCATACCTAGTTTCTGGTACCTTTTGTTTTGCTTAGCATATTTATCAGACTTGTTTGTTAATCTTCTGTCTACCAGTATTTTATTTTATTGTCTTCAAAATTATAACTTTTGCTCTGAAGAAATGTACCTGGTTATTGTAGTCCTTTATTTAAAACATCTTACAGAAGATGAATATTACACAGTTACTCTACCAAATTTACAGGTATTGCTGAGTTTTGATAGTGTGCGTTCCTGCCACATGGTTTAAAGCCATCTCTTCAAAATCATGAAATGAATAGAGTAGTCTGAAATTCTAAATGCCTCCATAGTCAATGATGCAATTTTATTTGAAAAAGTAAGTTTACGTACTTTATCACACTGTGGCCACAATTGCAAAGGGTCAGGTTACTCATCACTGTTCACTTCAGAATATGGACGCAGCAGAATTTTTTCTTTTTCTGTGAATTTTGCCTTTTTTCCTTGTCATCCTTACTAGCACTGAGTACCTCATTCAGCAGGAATTCTTCAGCAGGAATTCTTCCGTGGTGAAGAATTACTGCCTTCACACCAGCCTATGGCTAGTTACTTTCGAAAAAAAGAGACTAAACATATACTGCAAAGTAGGGTAAGTACATGATAACTATTTAGGAGATGTTGGGACAGTAGCTGGGGATGAATTGTGACCTGTGAGGGAAAGTAACTTCTCTTTTAATAACTGTATAAATCTTTTATATTCTATATATCGGGAATATTCTGTATTCTCAAAAGACCTGAGATTTTGACCCTATTCTGTGTGCCCCATCTCACCCTCACCCTGAACCAGTTTCAATTTTGCTTAGAGGATATTTTCTTTCATTCAGAGGAGAGAGAACTACTATCACTTCTATCACCGCCAACCTTCGGTATTGGAGCTCTGAGTTAAATAGGTAGTATTGGAAGTCCATTAAATTGAACTGAAGCAGGGTGAAAGAGCACGGTGTAACTGAGAGCTGATGTCATGATGGAATAGCTGGGCAAATGCCACCTCAGGAGTTATATAAATGCCCTGCTCTACCTCCACCGTGTGGTAGAAGCACATTACTGTTACTTGTTCCACTCTGTGAAGCTATGTTTTTGAGAAATAGATATATTTTGCTTTTTGGAGTTCAGCTAAAAGAGTCGGTCGCTGTGGGATGGAGGGAGGGGATGTTGTTTCTTTAAATCATCTGTTATCCGAACTTCTCAGCTGTCCCTGAGTGGCTTGGCAGCTCCCAAAGGAGGTGGGAGGATAAGCAGTGGCGGGGCGCTCTGCACAGCTCAAGTTGGATGCATGCACTTGTTTATATAAAAGCAGGCAGTGACAGACAGTAGCCATGGGGGAACTTGCATTTGTTCCAGTTCTGCCTCTTCCAGCGCCTGGTATGGTAACGCTTGATGTCAGGGATACTTACTGCAGGCTGGGAGGAAAATTAGATCAAGGCAGACTTAAAGGAAGCAGTTGTTTTAAAGCAGTGCAGTTTAACCAGGTGGCTGTGCTTGCTGGACGTGCTTTACCTGAAGCTTTATAGAGTAGGTAATGCTCGTACTTGACAAGAACATTCCTCAAGCAGGTTTCTTCAGTGGACAAATCATGATTTACCCAAATAAACTGCTTCACAGCAATGTGCTTACTTTGCTTAAAAAGGTAGATTTTTGTAATTTCACTGGGAAGAAAAGGAGGTGTGCTTCTCTGGAAAAATCTGCCTGCATACCCAGTAGATTGTCTTTTTTGAGCAGTTAAAGCTAACTTGATTGACAAAGTAGTTGCAGTAAAGCCTTATATGTAATAGTTTTGCCCTTGCTATTTCTCCTGTGTTTTCTGAGGACATAACCCTCTTGTGTACTGCTGTGCCCTGCCTGTCTTGTTTAGTCAGAAGCAGGAGGACTTGTCTTGTACCTCTTACAGAGCTAGGTTGCTGGAATTTATTTAAAAATATGACAGTGTTCTAGATTTCTGTGTGTTTGGGGCAAAATGCATATGCACATAAGTAGGTAGGTGTGTATACTCATGCATACAGAAAATGCTGACAGCTCTGTACATCCAGGATGGAAGATCAGATCAGGTCAAGATTAGATCAGATCTATGGCACCAAAACTAACAAGTAGACATTTCTCTGTATCATCTCGCCAAAGCTCCTTTTGCTGTTGAAATCCAAATTCTGTTGAAATTCCAGTGACTAAATGTATCTTGCTAATAAATTCTGTCTCTCACAGCACTGTCTGACATCTTAAGGTACATGTTCTTTTCTGACTCTGTGACTCTTAGGAAAACACTTTTCCTAGTCAAATTTCATGTGTGCATTCAGTATTCAAATCAAACTGAAAATTAACTTTAGTCCTTCCAACCGTTGTTCCCCAAAAGACATTTTGGTCAGATCTCATGTGCAGGACATCAAAAGAGCAGAGCTGACCTGTCCTTTTCCTAACAGCAGTATTAAACGCTCCTGAAAGAATCCTGAGATTGCATGTGTATATTATTTTCAGAACTCTTTTTTTAAACTCTTAATTACTTTAATCTGGCATATTTTTGTTAACACTTTTAAGTATTTGTCTGGATTTTGTTAGTTGAACTGATTTGGTTTGCTTGAATTACTGTGTTTGGCTGTGTTCCTCTGCTTGTTTTATGTGTTTTTCTTAAACAAAACAATTCTTCTCTTTCTTAAGCTTTAGTTTTCAGTTCCATTCTCTGTTGCTTGGTGGTTATTATGAAATTGGAAAGAAAAGATCTAACGATCTGCTGTGGATCAGTGTGGGTTATTTGGGACAGACAAAAGTGCTTCTCTGCTGTTGCTTGAGGTTTCTGGATGTGCCTCTTAGAAACATCCACAATTCTCAGTCTGAATGGTAGCAAATTTTGAACTGCAGAACATGTGTAGTGAGTCTGGTGGGAGTTTGCCTCAGCAAAAGCCTTGCATCACTTGGGAATGGCTGTATCTTCATTGTTTGTGGCTTTCATGTATGTATGTGCATGTCACTCCTTGATGGTAGTTTATTAAGATTGTATTTTTTTCCCCACAAATTCTGTCTTTAATGATTGTTGGATTTGAATACAAGAGAAACCCTGCTAATATTTCTGTAATGAAAAGATCAGCAGTTGAGCAATTACTTCTGATTTGAATTAACTGATGTTGGAGTGCCTTATGTGCCTTACATGAGTTTTCAGAACTACTGCGGTATTGTGTTTTTTAAAAACTCCAATATGTATTTTTTATGATTTTTAAAACAGAACCTTGATTTCCTATATTGATTTTAAAAGCCCATTGTAAGCAGTTGACCAAACCTAGATCCTTGTAATATCAATGTATGTAGGATATGAACACTTTGGATGTTCTTGTTCTTAAGTAGGTAGGTGGCATTTACAGAGCAAGTAACTGGATATTCTGAAAAAACCCCCAATCAACTCTTGAACACTTTGGATCTGTGTAGAGTGCCTTTGCTCCCTACTGCTCTGGCCTGTTTCTGTTTCCAGCTGAGAGGTACTTTGAGGCCAATTAATTTTTGCAGCAGGATTTTGAAAACCTGCTAATGAAAAAAGCACACATGGTATGAAACAAATAACTACAATTGCAGTAGTTGGGAATTTAGCAGGACTTGAGTGAGTCCGGGCAGATAGATGTTGAAGGAATCCAGGCAAACATATACCTTTCTGGTTTCAGGAGGTTTTTCCTTTCTTTCTTCTTCTTCTTTTGCATGTTTGTCCATTTAGGCCCGCCACGTAAGGCATCTTAAGGGTTTTGAAGGGCATGTGAGAACTTTATGCTTCAAAGTATAAACCAAGCTTACAGTTGATAGGGATTAGGAAGAAACTTCATTTGAGAAGATGTTTTCCATAATGTAGACTTTCTGACACATTTTTTTAAGGCAGCTATTACTGGCTTCTGGGAAAGATGGTGTCCAGGACAAATAGGCCCATTGATTCAGTATGCTGTTTTCTCATCTCTAAATGTCCCCTAAAGCAAAGTCTTTTCATGTTTCTAGGATATTGATAAGATGTTTTCTTTATCCCAAGGCATTGTGTTTAGACAAACAGTTTCCAGGGTTTTTTTTTTTTAAATATTCTTCCCCTGCAGATCATAGTTGTGATGTTTGCCTTCCTGATGAAATTCTCCTGCTGTATGTTCACCTCAGTCAGAGGATGAGGGAGGTTTCCACATTTCATCCTGGAGTGCCAGATATGCTGTGGTCAGCTGGTCTCTGTTTGCACTCTGTACTTGAAGATTAAGCTGCTTTTCTATGCTGAGAGTGCCCTGGAAAAGATTGGCCAGGAGGATGAATATCCCTTCCTTAAAATTCCTGAATTCCTGGGATTCTCTGCTCCCCAATCGTGTATTGTATGCTAGTATGAATTGATCATCTCTCCTCGGACAGATGCCTCCAAGATTTCGGGGGGCTGGTGATGAGCAGGAAAATGGAAAGTATATGATTTTTATGTTATAGCAAATGAATATTTGTGGAGACAAAGTATTTGATCTGATAACAGAGGTTCACTTGAAAGAATCAAGGTTATTTTATGTCAATTTTCTCTTTGCCCTATATAAGATGCATTTAATTATTTCATGCTCTCTCCTTCTATTCAAATTAATCTGTCTTATATATATTGTTGCTCAAATTAGAATAATTCCTTAATCAGCTGTGTTATGCATGCCATAGTAGGCCAGAATAGGAAAGCTGCTCCTAGCATACTGACAATGCATGTATTTTATTTGTTGTTGTAATTTAAAAGTAAAATCAGAAATATTGATTTCTACTTGACTGGAGAGATGATTTAGTTTGAATATCAGACTGATCTTAATCAGGTGAGAATTAATTGAGTTGGAGGTATTAGATATTCAGTGATGTTAACTGAACCATGAGCAATCTACAGAGAAGCTTTCTTTTGTACTGTGTTGGAAATATCAAGTAGCTCATACTCTACAATGTAAAACAATCTCTTCATGCTACTGCTTCCTCTGGCTCATTAAATGCACCAGTAATCTGTTCTTTGCATACTGAGTAATCTTCAAAGTAACAAGCTAATGAATCATAATTTAATACAAAATTAAAAGCATAATAACTACCCTTAAAAATGTTGCGTGTAATGTTTTGGATCATTTAATGGTTTTGTACACATTTTACAAATGTAGGTTTTAGAATTTTGCCGTTGTTTACATTTTAGAGGGAACTGTTTCCTCCTCCTTCTACTATCACCCACAAATCCCCATTGACATTTGGTCATCTTTTCTCCACTCAGTGGCACAGCCCAAGGAATGACACAAACACCAGACAAAACTATTTTTTCTGTTTGTGCTTTTTTGGTTTTGTCTTTAGTTTTTATTTTTTTGTTTTTATTTTTTGTGTAGAGGGAAAAAACCTACCCCAGAATAAGCCTGGTCTGGATCATGATTTTTTTTTTTTTTAATTTTTTTTTTTATTTTTTTTATTTTAAGAGTGTGATAGCAGTATCATAAGTGTTGAGAAAATATAAATGGTGAGATAACACCTCTGTAGGACTTTCTCTTAAGTAGTAAAATTGTAAAGTCTTTAAATAAACGAGAGCCAGACCTGAGAGGATCAATTTATCTTGATAATGGGGAATATTTCATTTATTTTGTGTACAAGCACATCTGCAAAATAGATGCACACTTATAATTGATAAAACTACAGTTCCAATATTATTTGAAATGTACAACACTTTACAATATGAAGCAATATGAAAGTGCCAAGTATTTTTATAATCTGAATCTGCAAAACATGAACTTTCAGAAATAGCCTTCACGCTACAAACAGTTCATACATTAAAAATAACAAGGATGATTCCTTGTTGTTATGTCAACACAGTTTCCATGCAGCTGCTTATCTGGAGACAAGTCCCACTTTTTATTATTCTCTTACTTTGCATATAGGAAGATATTGATGTTTGCAGGAAGAAATAATTAACTATCTAATTAACTATCTAATTAAGTATTTTAAAATACTTAAAGTAAAGAGAAAAAATTCTTTAGAAATCCTCTGCTGGTTGTTCCTCTTTATTAAATTGCAAAAAAACCCCCACAATTTTCAGTTTGTTTTTAAGCTTGAAGCAGGACATAACAGGTTTTTCTCATGAAGTCTTTCATTTATATACACATAACTGAAACTTCAGCAGTCCAACACACCGATTCCACCATTTCATTTTAAATGCAGCACAGTGAAGAGACCAGCCTAATTCTGTTTGGGTGTGGGATGGTATTGTAGGGTACATAAAGAACACTTGCATCATAAATATGATGCCTTGTTTTTGTTGTCCACTGTTTGTTGTCCTGCAGACACTGAGATTAACAATCTAAATTTAACCTTGTCTGGTTAATGGAGTGGAAGAAAATCATCATCTTTATTCAGCAGAGCTGTGCCTGTGTCTTATGCTAGATGTTGGTTTGTCCCTTGGACTCAAAATCCTACAAGTTTGTTGGTTTTTTTTTTTTTTTTTTTTTTTTTTGGCACACAGAGTAAATGTTTCTTGAACCTGTGAATATGTTCTAAAGTTAAAATGCCCAGGACCCTGTTTTTTTATCTCCTTTTTTTTTAATTGGGACTTGGATGTCCCAGGACATCTGTTGGTTGACCCCCACCAACTTTGTTGTAGCTTTCTGGTAATATATCTGATCTTCTAAAATTAATACTTTAGTGTGTATTGCATATGCCTGTCTGACTGCTTGAATAGACAGGGAGATAATTTGTCCAGTCTTTATTCTGTGATAAGTGAACTGTTAGCCAGTTTCACTTCAGTTTCCATCTGCTTCTCATATTATCTTGTCCTAAAGTCAAAAAACAGAGTTGGGGGAAAAAGCAATTAGAAATGCTAAAGAAAAACATTCTTTTTAGATACTGTTTTTTCATGCAAAGATTACTGTGGATTGTAAAGACCTTTGTAAACAAAGTGTTCTTTACTGTGACAACCTTCTAACTAATTATCAAAGAAACCGTAATAAAAAGAGTGCTCTGTAACTTAAAGAAGTTTTTAATCAACCATCAAATATACTAAGTCAGGCACTCAAAACTAATTCTTGATACCTCCAACATAATTTGTATAATTCTCTATCTGAAGGGAATTACAGAAAGACTTGTAATAGGATTTTTATTTAAAAAATGCATGTCTGTACAGCTTTATAGAAAATTAAGAAGGCTTTAAAAAGCTTTCTTTTTTCTCTTCTGTGACTTTGCGTATGTCAGGATCTAATTTCTCCAAGCTCTTTGTGTCATGCTGTCTCAGGTGGGTAAGTTGGGATAGGAAGACTCAGTGAAATCCGGCTCTTGGATCCAGGGCAGGTCTGGAGGTGCCAGGGACCAAACTCAGCAGTTTCCCTGAGCTGCTCAGGGCTGGAGATGCTCCCTGCTGAAGAGTCAGTCCTTGGAAGGACTCATTCATCTCTGGCCTCAGCCAAAAAGCCCTCCTGTCTGGCCCTGAAAATGTGGTCCTCCCATCATAGGCAGATCCCTGCACATGCTAGCATGCCGTAGTGAGCAGGTGAGAACTGGCAAAACTGAATTGCTCTGTATTCAGACATGGCTGTTCAGCTTTTGTTGACAGCAGACCTCTGTCTTGGCAAAGATACACTTTGGCCTTACATCCTTGGTTGATTAAGAAAAGGTACTAAATTGCAGGCTTGCTTTAGCCGTTAAAATCTCTCTATGTGGCTGTAATGGCCAAAGTGTAGTGAGACTTAAAATTCTGCACACCGTGACCAAAACTCATTTTGGATTTGCCTTGCAACAGAAATGCAAAGCTTTCTTCATGAGAGGTAAGGAAGAAATCCAGCCTCAAATCAGTGATGAGCTGTTCAGTGAAGTTTCTCTGAGCTGTAGCCTTGAGAAGGGATCTTTGCTCTGTGTGCATCCCCTTCAACAGAGCCTGTGGCACAGAGAGGAGCCTGTGGGGTGACCTATGTCAGATATGATGTCATGAACCATGACTGCTGCAGGTGAAAGGGGGGTCTGTAGCCAGTTTCCGTGGTAACTGGTAGGCACCTGCAGCTCGCTGACGCAGTAGTGGATCTGTCCTTGTCTGTGCACAGAGCATTCAATGATGGACATATGTAGCTGTCCTAGAAAAGCCTTGGCAAAGAGTTCATTTGATGGAGGGCAAGCCTTTTCCCCTTTCTAAAAGGCATTTTCTGTTGTGTTGAGCTCTGTTCCTCAGTTTATTTGGCTTTTCTTTGGAAATATTGAGGACAACTTCTATTGTTTCAAACATGACTTTGTTTTGTGTACAGTTTGCAGTGAATTTGCAGACTGGCTCAAAGTTACCTCTTGTTTTGCTGCTGCTTGAGGTTTTGTTTTGGTAGCTTGCTGCTTGCAGGAAAAAAGAAAACATATCAGCCCATGAACTTCTAAAGTCATGGAAAGCCATTTCCTGAAGTCGTAAAGGTAGTATCATACACAAGATGATGAAAAGATCAATTCTGTTCTTTCTATAATGTTCAGTGTATCAGGAAGGTTTGTTTTGAGTATTTAGTGTTCTGATTACCCCTCATAGCTGTGAAAGTGTTAAATTACAATAGGTTTGTAATCAGATCCTGTGTATCTGCTCCTTTTGTGGTGTCTTGCTGTGCATTCTGAAACTTCAGTCAACAATGAAGGTACTGCCTGAGTGAGGAATGAATAAGGCTTGTCAGACATGGAGATTAATTCTTGGGATGAGATATTTGGAACTACTGAGCACTATTTCTGACATTACTCTCCAAACCAGTAGTTTAAACACTGTGCTGTTCAACATTGACACATTTCATTTAATGGAAGAGTTATAGAATCATAGAATAAGCTGGGTTGGAAGGGACCAATCAGGATCATCAAGTCCAGGTCCTGCTCCTGCACAGAACACCCCAATCACACCATGTGCCTGAGACCTTGTGGAAATGCTTCCTGAACTCAGGCAGGTTTGGTGCTGTGACCACTTCCCCGGGAGCCTGTTCCATTGCCCAGCCACACTCTGTGTGGATGTCTTTTCCTGATAGCCAACCTAAATCAGCCCTGACCCAGCTTCATGCCATCTCCTTGAGTCCTGTCACTGGTTAGGAGACTGAAGAGATTGGTACTTACCCCTTTGTGAGCAAGACAAAGCACAATTAAAAATTAAAAAAAAAAACATTCTCCAGACTCCTAGAAGTTTTCTAGTGTCTGTAACTAAACCTGTCTTGCGCTCCTTACATGACTGCCAAACAGAAGAGATGGATAACCAAGTTTTGTATGCTCACAGAAGGATGCCTAATAAGCTTTAACCTTCTTTCTTCCTCTCTGTTGTTAAGCATCAGTAATGTTAAGGCTAAACAGCTGGAAGCAGTTTTATCACTTTGCAACAGTGCCTGGCCAGGTACCACAGGCAGGGCCTTCTGAAGCCAGGGAATGCTGGCAATTGCAGTTCAGGCTTTTTTTGTTCACTGGGACATCACGCCTTTAACCAATCAAGACTGGAAGCTAACAAGTGAGAGGGACCTCCTGTTGTCTTCAGTGGTTATTTACTTCACAGCTTCCAGAAGAAATGATTACTACTACAAAAAAAAAAATAATCCAAAAACCAACCCAAAACTTCAGCACAGCACTTAAGGAAGTGCCTGTAGAGAGTATAAATCAAACTGATCACTAGGCAGACCATAAGCTTTCAAAAGCTTTGGATGTTTTTCCCAGGAAAAAAAAAGGTCATCTTTATTCAGGTCATACTAATAGGTATGATTTTTCTGAGATGCTGATGTAGGAACAGTCAGTATAAACAGTCCAGGAAACAACAGAAGAAATGTCAGATTCACCTTTGAAAACCAGATAAATATTCTGATAACCTAGTAAAACATTTGCCTTGTTCTGAGCTTCAACTGCTTAGTAAACTTGAGATGTCCAGGTGTTACCTCAAAGCTGTGCTTGTGCATTTGGATGACTTTAAGTCTAAAACACATAGATCTTAGAAACTGGGTGTGGTTGTCAATAGATACCTTTGAGCACAGATTATCTTTCCAGCTGGTAATTGCCTGGTCAATTTAAACCCATAATCAGCAGCTTTCATATAGTGTGTGGCAGAGTTGCCAGTGTGCAATGCTGGGTGCTGTGTTGGAGAAGGTTTTTAAGTGTTCATCAATAAATAATACGTTTGAAGTAGGTAAGAAATCAGTTCTTCGCAAAGTTTGGCAGTATAAGGACACTTAAATCTGTCATCAGTACTTTCAGTAAACCCTACCTTGTCTTGTAAATTATTTTAGTGAAAGCCTAATTAATATTAGCTGTGGACAAGCAGATTAATCTCAGCTAGGGATTGTTTGCAGCTGTTGGATCACTTTCTCAAAAAGGTAGATTTTTGTTCCACTGAGATCCACAATTATTAATGCCATTTCATCGGGCATCAGCTAGGAGCAAAGGACAGGACAGGAGGCTGCCTTTATAGGCACAAATCTCTGCTATCATGTTTATTTAAGTTTTGATGTACCTGTACACTGAGCATAAGTAACATGATTTACCTGTTGTGTGATGTAGTACCATTAAGTTTTGATGTTACTAGATTAGCTGTGATTTTTGCTAAGTATGTGCAAGAAAATAAAAATTTTTGTATGCTCAAAATTTGCTGGATATTAAATCATTACCAGGAAGACCTTAGAGGAGGAGAAATGGATGGAATTCTGGAGGGGGATGCGGTAGGGGGCAACTTTGTTCTTGATCTGACTCCTGGTTGATCGTGGACACATGGCTTCCTCTTTCCATCTTTTCCATCTGCTAAATGTAGCTGATTACCTCTTAGAATTGAACAGTTGACAGAAACAACAGCCAATTCTTACCTAGGGTTATTATTCAGTGAGGCATAATTTTAATTACAATGAGGCATAATTTTAATTACTCACAGGTAAATCCCATGTCCTTAGTCATGACTTTGCTGTTCTGTTTTAGTATCTCACTGACTTGTTTTTAAGTCTTAAGATCCTTAAAACACACCAGGTACTTTCAATTTGTTGAGCAACTTCAGTGTTCTTAAATGCCAGAGATGTAGGTGATAGCCTTGGGTAGAGCAGTTGAAAAGAAGGCACAAGAATCATGGATTTGCTGCAAGAATAACTTCAGAAATGGTATTAGTAACAGCAGTATGTGTGTGAATGGGCTACACGATGAGGGGAGAATCCCAGTTAAAGTGTTGTTGCTAAACAAGTGACAAAGACGTTGCAAACAGTATGAGAATCTAGGCCAACTATGGTTATATTAATAATAAATCAGGCCTGGTCTGCTGCCTCCTACACATAGGGTTTTTTCACTTATTGTCATTTTTCTAACTTCAATTTAGTTTGTGTTGTTTTTTTTTTTCCCCCAGCATTTACTAAATGCTGTCAAGAAACTGGTCTGCTGATGGTGGTGAAGTGTCGGCAGGAGAACACAGCACTGAAGGACTGTCTGGTTGGCTAGTAAGTCCCTCATAAGTTTTTGCTGGGTTTCTGTGCGTGGCCTGGACTAATCTAGAAATGTTAGCTATTCTGAAAAGGACTGTGCAGGGTTAGAGTCTTGGACTTTCTGAAAATAGTACCTTTGCTGTACTAAAACTGTGCTGGTCAGGGTCTTAACTGACAAGATTTTATTTACCATTTGAAAATATAGCTACAGAGACTCTCTCCTTGATTCACCTGGGGACAGATTTCTGCCCAGAGAACCTGCAGCCCTTTATTTGCTCTGGTACATCACAGATGTGGGGATAGGGGTGCACAGTGAAGCTTGTTTATAATCTGTTAGTAAGACAGGATAAGGTGGGTTACATTTTGCTTCTGTTTTTTAAGCTTTAGTCTGTCTTGAAAGTGTCCTGCTGTTGTGAACAGCAGTAGCAGGAGCAATGGGAAATTGTTATATATGAGAGGTCAACTCAATGCCATGGTGGATTGAAACATCTTTTTTGGAAGTCCTAATTTACCCCCAGTGCCATTGGGCTGAAGTGTTAGATTCTTGAATTTCCCAGGGTGAGGGCTGCGAATTTTTTGAGTTTGACTGGGGGAAAAAGGAGGTAGGTTTGATTTTTGGTGTGTCCTGCTCTCTTAAGACAGCAATTTAGATTAAAAATAAATGCCTTTGAACTAGTGAGAGTTATCCTCAAGTATTTAGGAAATGATGAAAAAAACATGTGCAGCCAGGCAAGAATTTAGGCCTAACTGCAGTCAGAACTTGCTGGAGTTACTCAGTTTTATTTGTCTGTTCCTTCACCTTTAAAAAAAAACACAAAAACCCAACAAAACAACAAAATGCTTCTGACAAAAAAATGGTTTATAGTGTTGAATAGTTATACTCAAAATATTATGAGAGAAAGGAATTTAATGTAATCAAGGACCTCTATATGTACTGTCAAAGACATACACTTAAACCTGTTCCCAGTAGGTACTTGGGTGCCTTAAAAAAAAAAAGTTAACTCCAGCAGCTTCCCATGCTCAGGAGGATAACTGCAAATGAATTCTTCAGCTGAACATAAATACCAAATGTCTTTCCCTTCTTCTGCCTTTCCTCTTGGTGGCTTCACTGCAGAGGCTTGATAAGGACTGTGCTTCAAAAGAGAACAGTATCATGACAGATCTCTCTTTTTATAAAGTACCTAAGTGTTAAAGTTATTTTACTGTTAAAGGCAGACCAATTTTCTTTGGGTGTGAAAGGAAGAAGATCAGTTATGAGTGGTGCAATATTTGTTCAATATTCTAAGATGAAAAACAATATGCATTTTTCTGTCTTGTAGCTACTCTGATCCATCATTCTATGAAGAATGCAAAGCAGAATATTTGAAGCAAAGAGAAGAATACAGAGCAACTGGAATTAAGAAAAAAAGACAGAAGTTTATGCCAAATGTGTGATTAAAATTTAAAATGAACTTTTTTTACATGCAATTTGATTTCACTTGATTTAAACAGACTTAAATTGTCTGTACCACTCTGTGTGGAATTTAACTGAAATACACAAAATTATATGAATGGGGAATAAAATAATGTCTGAAATTAAGAGTAAATTTTATAACTTTTCATAATTAAAGATCTAGAGCATACTGTCACAGTTTGCAAGAGAGGTTGCAAAGGTGTGTTCCTCTATCTGGACTTGAGATTTTGCTACCAGTGCACAACTTGGAGTTTACAATTCCAGAATGTCCATTTGGAATTTAAAGCCTATATCTAGCTACATGAACCAGGCTACATAAAAACTTAAGGGTGAATAATTTAAATTGTATTAACTCATCACAGATTGGGTGTACACTGAAGTTGGTCTGTTAATTATCACCCGAAGCTGCCTGTGTACTAGAAGAGAAGGGTGGCAAATGCAGAAGAGTTACTCAGACCAATGTGAATTACCCTTTTCATCAAAATGTCAAATGAGAGTACTTGTGCCTGCATTATAACTCATTTTTAAGTTTGCACTGTGACTCACTTTTAAGCCTACACTGTCAGAAGGAAAGGATGTCTTCCACTTCTGCATGGCCCAGACTGACTATTTCAACTCTAGAGGAGAAAGTAATCTCATCCAGACCTTCCCTGAGAACAGGGAATAAGCTGCCATGCTTCAGGAGTGACTGAGTGACACATTTGCAAAATTATTCCAGGTAGAGGTGAGTAAACAACTAAACCAGGCATGGAAGATGCAGATCACCTCTTGCAGAAACTAAGCACATCCCTAATTTAAACAGAGCACACAAACGATTTTTTGTGTACTGATACTTGAAGATGCTTAATTGTAGAACTCTAAACTGCTTAAATGGCTTCATTAAAGATACTAATAAAAAGTTGTAGAAACTGTCTTGGAGTATCCTCAAAGTATTCTGAAATAAAATTTAATTCTTTAAAAGCAAGAAAAGGCTGCACTTAAACTTGGTAACTTAAATGCCCTGATTAAAGAAATAAAACCCTAAGTTTTCTGAGTAAGGAGTAGGATTTGATACTGTTCCATTAGGAGAGGCTACATTTTACTTGTTTAATTTAATACTGTTTCACCACAAACAGTATTCCTTTATTAAAGGAGGAAACTCAGACTGACACATGTCTGAAGGACTTAATGCTGCAGGTTAGTCATTGCCCTTTATTCTGGAATAATCATTAATAATGTTGCTTCAGCAGATTGGGTGGACAACTGGACTTGTGAGTGACAAACTGAAAAATTGTGTAGCATTCTGCCTTGTTAGGCAAACTTAAGCAGCACTAAGCTCTAAGCTAACCACCTTGAAATAGCTTATGTGGAACAGTGTTCTACACGTTCTTGGCTTCTCAGCTCAAGTGCTTTTGAAAACAAAAGTACTCCTAAGTAGTTGCTTTGCTGTATGTATTTCAAAAAGGAGGAAATTCCAGGTAGATGGTGATGTGTGGTTTTCATGACACTGACTGTTCTTTTGTCCCAGTATGAAAACCTGCTATATTTTCAACCTCTGGAAAGCCAGCCTGAGTGTTTGAAAGTGTTGGCAAAAGCCCTTCCCCAGAGGATTGGGGTGGGAGTGAGCATTCTCTTAGGGCAGTGCTGGCTGCTGCCAGTGGTGTGTGCCTGCACTGAGGGCTCACCTGGGTCAGCCCTGGTCCATACTCAGCCATGACTCAGGTCTGAGTCAGACAGCAGCACCAGCAATGGAGGTCTCCTTTTCTGGCTTAGCAGAAATTGTGAGCAGCAGGTGAGGGGGATCCCCAGTGCAGGGACCAGGAATGGATGTGTGGAATGGAACAAAGCTCAGGTGGACCTGCAGGTATTGCTCTCCACCCTTCAATACTGGCTGCATGGGAACGGCAGCCACAGTGTGCATCTGCGCTGATGTCACACCTGAAATTCCATGTGCTGAACAGTGCTGTCAGCCATTTATTTCTCTTTTCCTACATCTGGATTCTTGGAGCTCCTCTGTTTACTCTGGTATGCACTCAGAACAGGGATTGGTCCTTGGATCGTGCATCAGCTTCCTCTGTAATACACCTCTGGCCTTAATGTGATGTTCCCTAGCTTTGAATTCTTGGTTTCACACCTTTCATTTTCTTAGTATCTCATGCCTATCCTGTACTTGAATTGCATTTACATCTTTTATTTAAAGTTCAAATGAAAGAATGAGTACCATGACATGACAAACTCATACCACTGAATTACTTTTAGTTTTGGTTTTGTCTCAGCTGTAAACTCTCCTTCCTACACAGGTTAACTGGAGGCAGCCCTGGATTCTAATCAACGTAAGGAAACATGGCACAGGGGCCTATCTGTCCTCTTCAGAGTACTTGGCAGGCACCCAAGACACCCCCATTTTTCACTAGAGATTGCACTCTCTGGCTGTATTAAAGGTCTCTTCAAACTCCTGAGGGGAGCTCCCTACAAATGGGAAGAGCTGAGAAGAAAGAGGAAGAAGGTGTCATATACTTATTTAAAAGTTTCCCTTCAGAGAGTAAAACCCAAACTCAGAGGGAAGACGAGGGGCAGTTTGTAATGCACAGGGTTTTCAACGGGCAGTGGAACAGCCACTGCTGTCTGAGATACCACCTAGAAATTAACCTGCAGGCCAGAAACCCATTCTGCTCCACATTTAGTACAGCCATACTCCTCCTCAGGTAATTCCTGCAAGTAATTTCTCCATCCTGTTTACTCTGCTGATCAAAAAATGGTCAAATACACTTGCAATGTAAGTGTTCCACCTAGTTAAAAATCGGTTAAGTAACAGTAAGCACCAGGGTGTTTCTTGCATGCTTATCCCTAGCTCAGACAGCCATACTCAAACATGATCATCTTACCACTTTAATTACTGTGTTTTAATATTTGACTTGCTCTCTTCCATCTTAAAATACAATTAAATTAATTTTGCTGGACAGTTACCACACAGGGTGGGGTTTTTTAAATGGTTTAACTGCAACTCAGTTAAAATTAGTGTTTACCTTTACTGCTGGTCATAAAAAACCAAAATGCTTTCATCGACTGCCCTATATTCATACAATTGCAAGTAGTAACACCACTCTCCCTGAAGAAAGGGTCAAAAGCCTGACTCCTCAAAACCTCAAAAAATAATAATAAAATTAAAAAAAAAATCAAAAGGAAAAATATCAAAGCCCCACACACCCTTCTTTACACTCAAACTACACAGAATCAAAGAAATACCTTACATCTCTGCAACCACTGTCCTTTACAGGGCTTGTCTGGAGATCAGAAGACAATACAGATGTCAGTCAGGTACCAGAGCTCATCACGACTGGCTCACTGCATCATTAAAGCTACAGGTGTCTCAGCACAGGAGTGGCAAAGTCTGCTGCAAATTGATTTTGGAAGAAAATTCAGTCTGCTTTATCCCACCAGTTCATGTGATACTTACATGGGCCTGTGTTTCATTACTTGGAATGGGTATTGTTTTACTGTAACTCCTCCATATGTCTCGAGCCACTCTTGTCTTTTTCCAGCTGTAAAAATTGGACAGTGCCTCACAGCTAATTTGGGGGTTTGCTTTCTTCAATATGGCTAGTTCACATGTGAGGAAAACTCAGCTGTACACCACAAAACTGGCAGGGAAACTTAAAATGATTAGATTTTAAAAATCCTTATAATTAACCAAACAGTTCCAGTTTACATTTAAGTTATTAGAAGTTTCATCCAACTCACCAAATACCCAAATACATATTCATCAGGTTGCCATTTGCTCATTTAATTGTGCAAAGCAACAACCTCCTCTTGCCACAAAAGCTGTCTTTCATTTCTGTTAAATTGAGTTAGTGCTTTCATAAATTAAAAATTGCCAAATTGGTGGGTTGGTGGAGGTTTTAAAATGTTCAAAGTTTGCATTCAAGTTAAAATATTCTTAGGGTCATTTAACAAAATTATTTGAGAACTTTGGTCCTTACTATATGCAATTTTACTATATGCAATTTTACTATTTTATGTAACACATGCACACTAACACCAGAACCCTGTTACTACAGCTACTTCTCCATGTAATTTGCTGTCACTGATGAAAAGATTTCACTTCTGAAAATGGAAAAAGCACTGTAAGCCACTAGTGGCATGGATTTAAATGACTTTTCCATCTTCAGTCAAAATCTCATTGTAAGCTTCGGACCACCAGATGCTTCACAAGCCAGTGAGCTCCCAGGTGACTCCAAATCTGGGGACTTCCTTTTCAAATGTTACAGCTTGGACATGGCAGTGAGTGATTGGATTGGAAATGCTGCCTGCAGCAAGCTCTCCGGCATCAGTCCCTCTTCTCCCGAGTTTGCCGCAGTGCTCCTGAAGTCCCTCTCTGCAAACATTGCTGCTCCCTTCTCCAGCATGGGAAGAAGCACAGAATGTAAACCAAGGATCAAATGCAAAACCTGGAAATTCTCAGGCTCTGCACAGAAAATCTTAATTTTAATTTCACACAGGACAGGCTGACTGGGAACCTTTTCATACAAGTAGTCAAAGCACCATAGCTTAAGGTGACTAAATCCTTCAGGTTTCAACATCCAGGAGGATGTGTCTCCCAGAATATGCTAGGCTACAGCAGATAGCTCGTTTTTTTTCCCTTGAGTCAAAGTGATGAACCTCAAATCTAATTGCTTGTATTTGGAATAACATTTATACACAATAAAGGAATTAAAAATTTGTGCCAAATATGGAAAGGAGATTTGTTAGTGAAACCAATTTCAAACAAAAATAAATTTATTTAGTATCTTACACAGTAGAATTCCTTCATTGCACAAACCACATTAATGCCTGTTGAATATTACATTCCTTAATATAAAAACCTCTGTAATGTTGAGGTGGGGAACCTCCAAAAGTAAGCTACATTAGAACTAGGTACCATACAGCTTATGTGGCCACATGAGAAATGTTTTCTTTGTTATTACATAGGTAGTTGGTTCTATCAGCTAAAGCCTAGTGACTTAGATTTGTTTTATGCATATTGGATTTTGTTCTATTACTTTCCAAGAGATTGTACTCCCCTGAGTCAGCTGTGTTCATTGGTCAGAATAAATTCCAGCATCCGACACTATTTCCATTAATCACAGACAAGCCAGTATACGTGAGCAAGATAATAGAAAGATAAAAACAATATCTGGTGAATGGGAAACATTGTTTATGTATGCTGTTTGTACTACAGGAGAAGGTATCTGGAAGGAATTTTTTGTCTTTGATAGACAAAGTGAAAGATGGGCACTGTCTGAAGTACTTACTGTGCAGGGGAGAGCGTCTGAACTGCACAGGTCACATTGCACCTCGTAACACTCCTACAGCCCATCATTACTATGGCTGTGCTACAGCCAGAGCTTCCCAATCTATTTGCAAGCAATCTGAAGATAATTTGCTACTAAATAGCTGTGAAATTAATTTTTATTAAGTCGATGTTAACCTGGATCTTTGAAGCTGAATATTTCACCCACCCACACATCTGTAAATAGCGTATTCACTACTAATATCTTCCTGCCCATTACAAGTTAGGAATCATGGATGTAAAATACAATGAATTTTTCTTCAACTTTTTGAGCAGTCAAGACATTTCACTTAACCCTGTTGTATTAAGCCAGATATGAATCAGAGAAGTTTACAAACAAATAAACAAACAAACAAAAAAAGGCATAAATTATATTTGTCTAGAAACAGTTCATGGCCTTAAAAGGAAAAAAAACCCCAAAAGTAGTGCCTAGACACCCATAATCTATAAAGCAGGTAGTTGGAATTCCAGTAGCTCTGGTTCTCAGTGGCATACTAAAGATACCACAGAAATACTTAATTTTGTACATCAACAGTGCAACAACACCAAGCTTGATGAAATTAAGGCTTTGTTTCTTTAATAAAAGAAAAGTTAGTAGCCTTCACCACCACAGGAATAAAGAGTCAGAGTTGTGGTGCTGTGCAAAGGAGGCACGATATGGAAAACTGCACTGTGAGCATGCTGGGTGTGTGGCAGCACCGCTGTGCAGTTACAGCAGCTTCCTTCAGCTGGAACTGAGGGAAACAACCTGAACCTCCAGGATTCACAGTGTTCAGCAGCATTACTTACAGTCTTTCACAATTCACAACCAAGCCCTAAATGAGGCAATCGAAACAGGATAGCCTACGGGTGATTTTTCTCTTGCCACTACCGCATATAAATCAATGTTTGAAAAAAAAATTTTTGTTTAAAAATCTTACCTTTCTTAGGTAATTGTAAATAATTGTTAAAAATTACAAAAAAAATGCATTTACAAACCAGAGGAATCAAAGTTAATTGAAAGGAGGAAGGAAGAGAGAATCCAATTCTTCATATTATGTCTTATTCTGAAAAAGAACACTGTCAAAATATAAGCTCAGAGCTGGTACAAGTTCTAACACTGAATACCAAGTACTTTCTTGATAACACACAAATAGCAAAGAAATACAGAACTGGATTATTTTGTTTTATTCCACAAACTCACTTTTTAGTGAGTAACCTTTAGCAAATATATGTCATTTGCAGTACAAGACTATCTAGGCCCCATGCTAGATTTCTCTGTATTTACATTATACCAGCACAGCTTTAACATCAAGGAACTCACTCCTGATTTACAGCAGAGGAAGACTAGGCTTTCTGTTTTGGAACTAGAATTAAAAATAAAGAAAGAACATTTCAAGCAAGTTGTTTCTCTCCTTAAAAGTTCAAGCATTAAGGTGCCTATTCAGAATCACTCCAAAAACGCCTCAGTTCATCCTAAAAATTGTTTAACTCTTGTGCAGACAGTTTTGATTACACTGATCCAGGTAATCTGCTGGACAGGTTAACAAAGTTGGATTATTTTTCATTTCCCAAAACATATTCTCATTGGGCTTTGGAGGACTTGGGAATACCCAGGAATTATCTTCCAGAGAGCTCTTGCTGTAAGAATGATGTTCCTGAAACGTTTTGCCATCAGCTGGAACTGGTCTCTCATCTGTCCAAGCTTGTAGGGTCACCCTTTCTGATGGTACGTGGGCACCTCTCAGCAGAGGGGGAGACACAGCATTGCCGAGGGCTTTATCATTTTGTGAGAGGTTTTTATAGACTACCCCCGATGTCAAATTCAGCTTTGAAATGTTCAAGTCAACACATTGCACTGGTGCAGTACAGGCAGCTAAAGGAAGAAGATAAAAAAAGATTTTAAAATTACATTATCTAATGCTTTTTTCATGTACTCCAAATGTACTACAGTCTAGCAGGGATGTTAAACACAGTTTCTTCAAGCCACAAGTTTTTGGACCATATTCAGTAACTACTTGAAAGCTATAAACAACATACTGCCTTCACCACTCTCAAGTTGAACCCAAAATCCTGAAATCACAGTGTCTAAAACACAACCAACTCCAAGGATATCTCCCAACTCCCATTTCAACACAGATAAACTGATGGATCTTTCTGACCAGACTGAAATGAATGCTGAAACAGAGACTATTTTCACACATTTGGAGAAATCAGCCAGATGCTGAAGACTGAATGCTGCTTCCTGTTCTACTGATTCTTTTAACAGGTTGTATTCTCATGCCACCAGGAACCCAAATTCTCACCACCTGTGAAGCAGTAAGAGGGAAACACGTGTGAACGTGGTGTTCACAGGTTCTCTTGTCTGTCTTCCAAAAGTAAAGTGACAGACTGCAACATTCAGCCATGTTCACTCAGAAACAGAACAGCATCTACCTGAAATGTAAGAGCTGTACCTTCAACACACTTCTGAACATATGGCCAAATACAAGCAGGTCATTTTGTTTTGCAGTGATAATGTACATAAACATGTAATCAGAGTAGATAAATGCTGCCTGCAGTTAAACTCACTCTATTACATAGAGTTTTCTAGAGCAGCTGTTAATCCTGAGTATGAATTGCAATTTTTAACGTTAGCTCTTAAGAGACAGAAAAAGAAGCTGGTATCTTGGTCAAGGAATGCAACTTCTGTTTGTCACGATAAACTAAAATTTGTGGATGTCAGCCCAAACCACTTTCCAATAGCATGGGCATCATGCCTGAAAGACATGCTAAGGCACTGCATTCGGCAACTTTATGCTGGCAGGTGTAAAAAGCAATTTGAGACCTACAGAGCTTTAGAAGTTCAAGAAAAACTGAATCCACTGAAAAGTGATTGAAAACATACAAAAACCCAAAAATAACCCCCCCAAAAAAACCCAAAAAAGAAAAAATAAAAACAAACAAACAAAAGAAACAAAAAACCCCACAAACACACACATTTGTTGAAAATGTCTCCATCCAAAACAGCTAAGTAGAATCCACAAACTGATATTGTTTGTCCCACACAAAGTAATGAACATATGTTCTGCAGAATTAATGCACCTCTGATAATGGCGGCTGGTTTATAGATGCTAAAAGTCAGTACTAGAAGTAAAGGAAGTGGAAGGCTTCAGTCAATTTTACCCTTATTTTCCACAAGCCAAGATTTGTCTATAAATACAAACAAAGATGTATCTGTATTGCATTCGTAAGTGTGGCTGATGACCAAGATCAGACTTGTCCACTCTCACATACTTCTGAAAAATTACTGAAAAAAGTCTACAGATGAAAAGGCAAAAGTCCACTGTTTCCTTATCAATCAAGAATGCCTTCTATGGCTGTGGATGAACAACTGCATAAGAACTGTAGAAAATGAGACTCCTCACCAGATAGAAGAGAAAAATTAGTAGTTGTGTATTGGCAAGACAGGTAACTCCAGTTGAGAAATAAGGACATAAAGACAGTATATGATCACATCAAACCTTGACAGATCTAAGATTATTTAGACTCGTTCAGTTCCCAGTTTCTCTGCTGAAGTTACTTGACAAATGTGTTTTAGAATTGTAGGAACACAGACTCACCTGGTAACAATATGGCCAAGTGTACAGAATGGGTTGACAGTTTGTATCAGCCAAGTACCAGAGACAAAGTGATCATCAGTCACTGCTGACCACAAAGGCAGGGACTGCTCGGGAAGGGAATCCTGTCATTACCTCACTGAGCTGTTTAGAAACAAAATGTCTTGATCTGGTAATGGACAGGGACATCAGAGACTGTCACCAATACACTGTAACCAAGTTCATTGACTTCCACCAGTATTCTGAGCACAGTAAGGACCACAATTGAAGTGAGCAGAAAACAAAGGAAATTAGCTTTTTACCAGTTTGTTTGACTGATAGTCTAGCCTTTGGCTTGAGAGAAACACATGTATGGAACAGAAGAACTACCTGATGAAGCGCTCACATAATTTTTAAATACTTTATGTAAAAAACATTTAACCCTTAAAATTTTTAAGGCAGTTTTGCTTCCCCAGTATTCTGACATTCAGAAAATGTCACACTGTGTAGCATTTTGTTAGAAAAGACAACTTTTCTGAATACAACGTAAAGAAATTGGGAACCATAAGGGAATTTCAGTCTTTTAAAGTCTGATTTTAAAATGTTGCCAATTTAATACATTATATATTCTGTACTGAGAAAATAAGGCTGCATTTGCAAAAAGATTTTTTCCCCTCTAATATGAAGTAGTTGTGGTAAAAGGTCAAATAGGAGTAAACTTAACACCTCAGCCTTGTGCACATAAGCAACACTTGACTGAGAAAAAGCCACAAGGGGAACAGAATACAGTACTGAAGAAAAAACACATCAGCAACACCTTTATGTGTGAAGTTGACCAGTATGAGACAGAAGCAAAAGCAGAAAATGGGTAAACTGGAACCATAATACAGTCTAGCTTATCAACTTCAATTGATGAGATTCTGATAAGATATGATAGCTAGTTTATTTTTAAAATGCTACAGCTTGAATCAATGGTTTGTAAGGTCTGTTACTGCAAACACTGACTTGCCTTTCTTGGCTCCTGGTGGATTCCTCTTCAGTTTTCGTAGTATCTCAGCTTGCTTGTCAGTCACTATACGCAAATTAGACATTTCTCTCTTCAGGTCCCAATATGTTTGCTGCACACTTTCAAAACAAAAAATTTATCACAAGTTAAATATTGCTACCTCTAAAGCAGCCTATTAACATGCCTATCAAGTGTTAGCTGTTAATAAATTGTTCTTGCCTGACACATACTGCAAATTTTGTTAGAGTACCACAGCTGTAAATGGACTGAACAGTACTGAGAATTACCTGAAACGGATAAAATATACCTTTGTATATTTTATTTGATTCTTGCCTATTACAATATACAAAGCATTATATATTGACACACTAGGTAATAATAATAATGATTTCAACTCCCCAAAGGAAAGAAATATGAAGCATACTTTTCAGTATCTGAAACTAACCATCTTCCAATAAAATTAGTCATCTCAAAGGAATACTTTATTTAAAGTGACACCAGGTTATAAAAAAGGCAGAGTGTTACCTCTGAATACCTCTGAATTTACCTTTCAATAAATGATCACATACCCCAACACATATTATGAGCCAAGTAATATTGAATGATTGTAATTTCAAATAATCAAAACCCAATATTTGAGTCTTACACCATGCACGCTGCTACACTGAATTCAGACTAAATACCCAAGACCCAAACTGAGCATACACACAGAGTCCAAACTAAAATATAAACCATACTCTTTCATATTCAAAGCCTCCAGTTTATGTTAATAAACTCCCTAATCAGACAGTGTAAAAAATAGTGTTCCAATTCATTCTCTAAGACAGCATAATACAAAAAACATATTTGCAACAGCAGCACTGTTCCAACACTGATGTTTCAGGTTAATAACTGGTAAGACAATTAAGAGAAAAAAAAAAAAAAAAAAAAAGAGAAGTCAGCATTACCATATGTTTCTTGGTAAAATTTCTAGCAAAGGCTCACTGAATATCACATTTATGTTGATTAATAATTAACTTAGTGTTCAAAGACATAAGGATGTAGTTACTTCAGCTTAAACATGAAATCAGAATTTAATGCTTTTTTAATGCTTAACATTCTACCATCAGACATTTATTGAAGACAAATACACTGGATGAGAGTTTCTAGAAGTTTGTCTTCCTCACTACATTCACCTAAAAGGCATTTATTTGAAAACAGCTCAATAACTCAAACTATTGAGACGAGTAAGAATTAATAAGCTTTATAGCTGTATGTAACACTATTCTTCAAAAACAGCAATACAGGATCACTCCTGCATGAAATATCAAGCACAAATGTGCTCAAAATCACTCTGAGAAGTAGTTATTATGCAAGTCAACACTAAGAGAGTTCCCTTAAAACAAAGAAACATAACTCCTATCCACAGAAATACTTCCCCAGAATACAAATCTCTAGATTCATGAAGCACTGTTAAAGAACACAGGAAGCTGATATTTTAATAAATAATGTATTAAGTGTCAGCAATTTTGACAGATAGAAATTTAAAATTTTCAGAATCAGTATTTCAAGAAGTTCAGCTAAATGTGTGGCCTTTCTACTGCAGACTCCTTTTGGCTCTTTGAACTCTTAAGAGATGACAACTTCATTTTCGGTCTAAAAAGTAAGATCAGAAACTTTAGTTATGTCAAACCAGAACATTCAATATTTAACACAGAAGTAGTAAATGTAAGAACAGCTGAGTGTCTGCCACAAACCAGACGGAAAGTGCTTGGTTGAATTTTTTGAAGTTCATTTATCACAAGCATCTTGCAAAGGGCTGCAGGTACCAGAATTCCACTTAAATCCCATGCAACAGATTTTATTTGTTTTTGTGCATACTGACCTCGAATCCCATTGCAAAGCCTAATTTTCAAGGAATTTGTAACTGCAAAATAAGGACTCCCTGTGCCTGGAGGTTTATCCTATATTGCCTTCTAATATGTAATACAAACCTTCACTATGACAACCTGTTTAAATCTACAGCAAATTAGATTTGCACACTGAGAATTTAAAGTCAGATTTGCAGTCTCCTCATAAATATGAAAAACTACTTTCCAAGGAGTTAACTAAGTGCAAATGCCTCCATTTCCTATAAAAAGCAGGATTGGTTGCTACAACAAATGTTTCTTATAGGAAGTTTTTCAAGTGTTTTCTCTACAGATTTTTGAACAGGATTACATATTTATTATACATTCAGTATTTATATTACAATAAACACTATACTGTCCATATGCTATTTTAGATGGCTGAGCACCATTGGTGAAATAAATCTGCTCTGATCAATAATCCTTTGATTAAATGATCAATTTGATCAGAGCAGTGATCAAAGACAGAACTGCTGTGTCTTGAGAGAACATCTTTTATCAGGCGTGTGAGGCTGACTGCAAAGGTCCAGGAGGAAGCACAGGAGTAAATATCCAGTCAAGGTGAAAGGACAGAGTGTGACTTGTGTGTAGTGTGTGCATTATTATCATCACTGCACCAGGGAACATACGATAGGAAAAGTCTGTATGTTCTCTTTCAATGGCTTCTCCCTTCCTGTCTCTTCAAAGAATCACCAAGGCCCTTTGCACTAAAGTCTGATGTTGTGAAGGGCTGCTCTTCCCTCTGGTGGAAAATAGTGTAAGTGCACCAACAGGCACAGCTGTATAAACGCTCATCATCATCATCATCCCGTACTACAAACATAACAAAGAAAAAAGTGTACAATGATCTTGATAAATAACTGTACGTAGACTCTCAATGGAATTACGTAACTTGAAATAACACACCTAAAGAGTCTGCAACAACAATTTACTTGTTCAACTAATTGTCCCTCAGTAAACTGAAAATAAAATAATTTGTACCTCTGGATGTCTTGACTTGGAAGGTGGTCTCCACGTAATGGATTTTCCTCTTGAGCCTGGTCCTGTGTAACAGAGTGACAGGAAGACATAGAATGAATGAACATGATTTCAGATCTTCTCTCTCAAGAAACGGCAGTGAAACTCCAAGTTTTTTGGAAATTCATGTGAATTTCCAAATTGTGAAATTCACAAGTAAAGTACTCTTTGTGTTAGCTGCAGTGGGTTTCAAAAGGGAAATAAAGACTTCTACTAAGAATTTCCACCAAAAAATGCCTGAACTAGCTACTTATATGAAGGCATTGCTCACCCACCTCCATACTCTTTTTTTAAAAAAAAGCGCTGAACTCTCAGGTTAGAAATAGACCCTTGGTGTCCATTAAAAAAAGGAATCAATCTCAATTTTTGCATTTTAAACAGTCTTTTTTTTTGTCCTTTCCCCGTCACAGTACATAAAGATCTTTAAATTAAAGCAAACTGTTTCAGTAGAGATTTACTTAGACATGTTACTTTTATGAGAGAACATAATTTATCCTTTCAGTCTGAAAACCTACTTTAAAAGTGCACATATAGGCACCCTCACTGAATTTACCAGGACTGTTTAACAAACCAAATATTGGGCTCACTTTGTTAGCTGTTTTCCTATTAAACCCTCTCTTGTGATGAGCTCCCTCCCCCCTTCATAGCCCTTCTTTCCATGTTCCCTTCCTATCATTCCCTCTAGCCAAAGCTGTTATGGATTTGATACCTTTAAGTGGCTTTAAGACAGTCTGTACACATTTCAAGCAACTTGTTACTACAACATACACAGTGCATCAACTACAATGTAAAACTTGACTAAGAACATATAAAAGTACAGAAAAATAGAAGGTATACTTGCCTAAGGTGGAAAATATTTGAAAACTTGTTTTCCTGTTTACATGTTCATTATACTTTCATCACATGTTAACTAAACTAACTAATGCAATGAAAATAAGTAATAATGAAAATACCAGCAGAGTTGAAATAATACTGATTTGTCATTGCCCATTGATCACACTTGACTGTATTTTACCTGACAGATTTTCCCCTCCTGAACTTTCTCACCATCTCCCAAAGATTCATATCCATAGCTTAAAAGAGTTGCACTGTATTACCCCACATTTGAAAACGTGCTCTTTTTAATTTCTTATATTAAGCAATTACCAGGATCAAGAAGAAATTGTATTAAAGACAAACAAAAAAAAAAAAAAAAAAACAAGAACAAAAAAAAAGTAGCAAAACCCCCCAAAACAAAACAAAAAGCTCTTCCCTGTATTTGTTCTGTGCAACAAAAGCTGCTGGCATAAACATTATTTAAACAGTACCACAGGTAGTATTCCTTACAGCTGCTATTTTAGTCTGTTCTCTCTGACATCATTCACTCTCACAATACAATCTGCAATCTGAAATTATTCCTACAGCTGTTACTCTGTTCTAGTTACCCAAAGACACCAGAACTGCACACAAGTTACAGCAAGCCTTCAGATTTTACAAGCTATTGAAAGAGCCTGAAAGAGCACCTGAAAGAGCTCCAGACACAAGTGAAACAGCCAACAGTAAGGGAAGTTAACGAAACAACTCCCGTGCTTTATCCCCACCTAGTGGGAAAAATGCAAACTCACTCAAATGCTGTGTGGTTCAAGATTACATAATCATCGTTATTGATGACCATAAGGGATCTAAAACAGTCTGCCTCCTCAAACAATCGCATTTAAATGTTTTACATTAACTATATAATTTCAACGCAACTGCAGAGTCCTAGAGACTGGCACTGTACCTTTCATCAAAGGTAAGATGGAAAGCACTAGACAATAACTTACTGCTTTTTGTTACTGTTGTCTTAACTTTCTTTTTGAGATCCTAATAATGTCTAGGTTACAAAATGTGTCACTCAAAAGAGGCATTTGCCCCAGAAATGGTAGGGAAAGGTGCCAAAAGAGGTACTTTCCTGACAAGTTGCAATTACCCTGAAGAAAAGTGCTAGATCATCTTAAAGTTCATGACATCTTTTAACATTAGCATCTCATTGCTGTTTAAAAAAAAAATAAAAAATAACAGAGACCAGCTTTTGCCCAAACTTTCTTAGTAGCCCAGATTACATATAACAACAGAAAATGAAGTTTTATGATGTTTTTATAAGTAGCCACTAAAGTTCTATGGCAATGGCTAGGAAATCTCACCTCTACAGAATCATAGAATATCTCGAGTTAGAAGTGACCCAAAGGATTAAGTTCAACTGCCTGCTCATTACAGGACTACCTAAAACTAAACTTTGTAATTAAGAGCGTCACCCAGACACTTCTGAAATTTTGACAGGCTTCATGCCATGAACACTTCCCTGAGGAGCCTGTCCCTATTTCCAAGAAAAATGACAGTCTATGAAAATGTTTAAGGTTCATTTTACCAAGATAATCACCTTTCACTCAATTGCATACTTCATATTTTTGTTAACTCTTGATTTTGATTGACCATAGGATTTAAAATTAACTATTAATACAAAAATTCCTCAAAAGTTAAGGTACCTTCTGCTTGTAATTTTGCAACTCCTTCCTGAGATTGTTGCACTCTTCCTTGAGTTTTTCTAGATCCTGTTCCAGACTATGCACTTTCAAGTCACTGTTCAGCTTCTCTAATTCCCAGTTAGCCTGAGTGCAATTCAGACTTTTTATCACTGTAAAGAAGACAAGCAAGAAAATCAGATTCCAGTCTCAATCCAAGGAATGTAACTCGATATGCAAGATACTTCTTAACCAGCCCAAGCCCTACAAAAACAGCATATTCTGAAGAAACTGGAGACTCTGGCAACAGGGAAATACAGCACTGGTAATGCTGTATTTGGGTTTAAAGCATGGAGCCCTACTTTCTAGAAGTGCACTGGAGATTTGACACAGAATAAAAAGAAGTACTAGCATAAAAAGGCACTGGAAATAGAAAAATCATTTTATGGCAAACACACCTCATAGGTGCCTACTTGCATACTTCTTCCATGCTTTGTAAATATGAGCCTTTTTGCCCTCAGATTTGTATAGTTATTTGTAAAGTTTTCCCCGAGTTTAATATCAAGAAGTTCCAAACAGAACAACAAAAGATACAACCAAAACAAAAAAGGAAAGCATAAAAGTTACACAAATCTTGTTAGACTGAAGCAATTCACATGGTAAGAAGCAACCTAAGCTGATACTACCATCAGATCAGTAGCAGGGCATTAGTGAGACAGCAAGAAAGGGAGGAACATGACAAGAACAAAACCCACGAGTCTTCAACTGCACAGTACACTTATTTCCAGATTTAATAGTTTAAACAACCATAAGTTACAGTGCTTCTTTTTATTTAAACAAGGTACTCAGAGTCCACTTATGAATAAAAGTGAGTTACAAATAAGGACTGAAATCATCACATTTTCAGAGCTCTCCCTACAAACTCTTACAAATTCTTACCTCCTGAAATGATGAGGTCCTCAACAGTGATACTAGCGCTACCTGCAGTTTGTTCTTCTAGGTTTCAACATTTGTGAAACTGAAGTAGTGCGTTACATGCTTAAGGCACTCTTGGAAAGCAATCCAATTCAAGCACACCCATACTCTAAAGTGCCTTTCAAATGACTGCATTGATACAGACTCTGAACTCAGTCTGTATCTCTAACTTTATATAGATGGCATTTTCTTGTAACTGAATTAATCAAGGAATTTTTTTTCTTCCATGATGTTTTGTTTTACGCATGTATCACATACAGAGCACTCTATAACTGCAGTAAGAGAAGCTGGATTTGGGCTTTTGGAATTTCCAGGATATACTGTCAAGTTTCTCCTTCCTCTTTTCACCAGGCTCTCTACAACCAACATCTTTCTATCTCTTCTCCTTTCCCAGCCATCTAAGTAACTGTTGGCAACTGCAGCTATTGCTATACAATATCCTCTTGCATTTGTCATATCCCAGCAGTGAAACAAATCAATATACTGGACCCTCTGCAGGTGCCAGAGGAAGTGGGATTGACTGAATGATCTTTCTAATTGAACAGGCCTCTGCCCTGCTCTGAGGAAGAGGTGGTGGGGTCCAGAGATGTACATGACACAGACTATAAACTGTGAGGTGGTGCCCATTTCTCAAATTTGTAGATCATCTACGGTGGAAGAACACACTCATCACCATTCACAAGAATGAAGCCAAGTTCAAACTACCTCACTGCTATTCATGCCTCTCTTACCTTGTCCCTGAGGGCATAGGGTTATACCTCTTCATGCCCCGAGATCACAATATAACTACTACAGCTCCTCAACATACCTTAAGATGAGGTAACCAAATGCATACCTTGCTGAGTTTCCACTTCAGTTCTTAGTTGTAACAGCTCTACTTCTTTAGACTGCAACTGTTCGTTCAAGTTTTTCAAGGATTCCGCACTTTCTTTCACCTATTTTCAGAGGGGGGAAAAACCCCAACCCAAAATAATTTGTGAAGCATTTTTCTATCATATCTGATGATTCAATATTTTAGAACAAATACAACAACAAAAATATTGCTTTGATTTTTTTTTAAGCATTATTCTAGCCCATTAATAAAACTGAGGATTTTGAGTCATTTTTCCCACAGAAAGTATTGTCATGTATTTTAAGAGAGTGATAACACCAACACCACAGATCTTAAGTATATGAAGTTCATTCTACAGTAAACATGTACTAACTATGCAGTACTGATAAAGCATGCATTGAAGTCATTACTTAAAAAGGCACACCATTTTTTCCAGCTTGCTTTTCAAACGATCGCGGTCGATGCAGGCCTCTCGATAGGCTTGGTAGGCCTTATTGACTTGTTCCCGCCCAACTGAGCTGCATTCCTCTTCCAGCCGGGAGCCAACAACCTGAACATTTAACACACAGCAGAAGTGAGAAGTTTTGCATGTTATGCTGAGAACTGCAAAATTTTAAAAAGGCAATGGTACAGCCTGCAATATTCATGCAACAGCATTTCCTTTTTTTTTTTTTTTAGTTTAGATAATAAATTAATCAAATACACTTATAGGAACCTAAGTTTTGTAAAAAAGTGCAACAAAGGCTGTCTACAAAGTCTGAAATCGTTAACAATACTTAACACTCACTAATTTATAGAATCATAGAGAAGGTTGAGTTGGAAGAGAACATGTAAAAGCTCACATAGTCCAACTGCCCTGCCATGGACAGGGACACTTTCCAGTAGACAGCTATGAGTTCACTCCTATGTGTACCTAAAAAGTATTCCTAAGTCATGATTACTCACACTGACAATCCCTTAATTACATTTTTTCCAGGCTCTGAAAAAGTGTAAACTGCTTTTTGAAAAAGGAGTTTTAAGCATATAAATACACAACATATAGAAAGTTCAAAGGCAACTAAACATAATTTCTTAAATGCCTCAATGTAAATATTTTTTTTTTTCAGTGTATTTATGTAAGAAAAGCCAAAGCAGAATTATTTTACGAATAACTGTGAACTTTCAGATGATCATCATCTCACTGCCTGCTATGGCAAAAGACAAGTAAGGCAGAATAAGCACTATCAAGTGGATTGCTAGAAAAAGGGGAACACAGTTAAAATCTATTCAGTGTTTTTAATAAGACAGAAAGAAGTCTTACATTAAATTACAACCATTCATACAAAAAGTTCTTGCTTTAATTAAGTATTCCATTTTCTTTTTCATTCTTTTTATCCTACACACTTACTTTAAACTCAGTGTATCTCTTATAGATATTCACAACAAATTTGCACATATTTTCTTAAAAATTAGAAGTCACACAAGAAAAATTACTAAAACAAAGCATTGACACTCATGTATCTACCTTAAATATGTTCTCTTTTAAAGTGTTTGCCTGAAAGAAAGTATGGAAAAACAAGCCACAAGGATAGGATGCTCCTGCTCTTGCTCTTTTTTTTTTTGTATGTGTATGACTCCTTTAAAGTTTTGTCCGTTATATTTTTCTCCCCCTAGTAAAGCCACTCAAATAGAACACAAGCCTTAAAAAGCCTTCTGAAAGTTTCCATGCGTGTTGAAATTGAAAACTCCAAAGACATAACTCCCCATGTATTTTTTAAGCATACAGGTATATTAGCTATTGACAAAGACTGAAAATCACTAACAGCCTTGGCCTTCTCAGTACCCCTCCCTCACAGAAACATTTTTATGGCATTCACATACTGGAAGGTTTTTTCTACAGAAAACAAAGTAGAGAATTAAATTGAACAAGGCCAAACCAAAAGACAAGGCAAAAGAAATTGTCAAGGTTAAATCCCATTTACTGTGATTTTGAGTAACCACATAAAAGATGTTTAACACTCAGCACGGTTCAGAGAATATTAGGTCTAAAGCTCTATTCCTCTTCCCAACATCCCTCCAGACCTTATATAAAGGATGTCCTGGGATAGTTTTGCTTTTTGAGAAAAAGTCAATCCTGTCTTCTACCAAGAATTCAGGAATACGTGTTTCAACATTGTTTTACAGCGTCAAGTGTGACTCAAGCTCTTCATTCCAATGCCACAAAATAACAGACAATTGGTAAGTTTTTAATAGTCAGTAGCACACAGTTATGAGTAATTCCTAAAAATTTTTCAGCTCTAACACTAAGATCTGTCTTTGCACCTTACATAAGAAAGCAATCTATCAAAGTCAAGAACTTCTGCAGAACAAAGACACTCGGTACAGAACAATGGATATATGTTTAATGACAGCATTCATTACTTGGAGAGAAAAACCTGTGCCCTGATCAATTTTCTAGTTTTAATGAACTTCACTAGTTTATGGCAATGAGAAACTGCCTATAAAACAAATTCCAAGATTCATTTACATTTGAGAATTACTGCATCAAAAGCAGCCAGCCAACATCCATGTTAAGCATTGCAACTTTGTACTTCACACTTGAGGTTGTGATTAGCTAGACCTAGCTGGATATTCTTAGCAACCAATTTCTCCTTATCATTTTGGTACACTGAACCCAAGAGAGTCTTTTGATAGAAAATTCCTGGATTTTGATAATTTACAAGCTTTGCACCTCACTGTTCAACAATACTGTGCCCGAGCCAAATAAACACCATAAAGAGGCACCCAAACTATAGTGACAAATTCTTTGCAACTACATAGAATTTGCACATGCACATCTGATACATGCACATCTGTCTGAATCAAAGCTACTGTCTGCATTGCATCATATGTGCCCAGTGAAAATCAAAAATAACAGCATGACACAACTACACTACCAGAGGCACAAACTGCATTTCACTTAAACAAATATAGCAATTTATAAAAACTTTTTAACATGGAAATTATTTCAAGCGTATATTTCAAATCCTTAACCTTCTTCTCTGCCATCCAGCCAGGAGCAAAAAAGAAGCTGTGACTAGAAACTGGTACATCAACTATTTTCTTACCTTCTCTTCTAAAATTCTCACTTTTTTTTTTAAGAAAGAGTTCTCCTTCTCTGTCTCCTTCAGTCGTTTCTTGATATCTTCATATGCAGTGACAAGTGCAAAGTGTGAGGCAACAGACTCATCTCCAGTATACAAGGGAACAGGAATATCACTGTCTCTCTTGTGAGCATTGTCTGCTTTTTCATGGTTCAAAATACAGATGTCATCCTCTACCAACTCCTCCATGACAGCTGTTAAGAAGACAGATATAAGTGCTAAGTTTTCACAAAGACAAATTCATCAAGAGTCGGAAAACCTTCCAAAATAATACTACAGGGTGTTTCTATCTGACAAGACTGAATAATCTGGAAGTATTTTAATATCGCAGAAAAATCTTGAAATCCATTTTAACTCGAAAATACACTGTTTAGAAAAGACAGGTTTCACTGTTACTTGATAAAAATATTTTGAGTACCTATCAGATGTATGATTTTCATTAAGTCTTAACAACAATGTAGAATTTTGCTGGTACCAACTATCTGAACTCCAAAGGAATACCAGAGCTTTTGCAAGACACCACTGAGCAGTAAAAGAGAGCATCAACAAACTCCTGTGGTTGCTGAGCACAAGTGCCAAGGTTTCTTTATTTCTGAATGTAAATACTTATTTTTTTCCCAAACTTTAAACTGGAATCTTAAAGTACACTTGTATTTGTCCTTAAAGAGACTGAATGCGTAGCTACAATTTCCTTGGTCACAGTAGAAGACCTCATTCTGAATAACAATTACAATAATTTTTGACTGAAAATATGATGAGAATGTAAACATGCACAGTAACATGACCTGCATCAACATGAATTGAGAAAACTGAATAATCTGACCATTAGTAAAGTGTCACTCTAAAATATCCAGCAGATCCACCTGAATTACAAATGCAAAGTAGATGTTACACTGAGTTTTTGTTACAACCTACATCATTTAGACACAGAAAAACATCCAATAAGAAAATTTCATCTTAAAAAAATTCTATATATTTTCTTGAACAAGTCTTAAGGGAAAACACCCAAATGCATTTTCCTAAAGAGTTACAAGTTATCTGGAACAGGTTTTGAGCTTTTATTTAAAAACAAGCCTACCTCCAAAATGCAAAACCAACCAAACCAAAAAAGACACATCTCATTTAGTTATGAACATCAAGATTACTTGTATTCCTATACAATACTAAGAAATGCTACAAAGTGCCAAATAATACCACCCCCCCCCCCCTTAAACAAGCTAGTGATGTAACTTCTACAAAAAGCAGACTTTTATTTTTTCCCCTTCAACAAATCCTTAGGTTCCTAATGATTAGCTAATGAACCAACAGAAATGCTGGAATGAAAGAACTGAACATAAAGAAGACAGCTTTTTGTACTGCACGAAAACTTACTTCAACAGAAAATAGACTTGATCAGCAGAACTTTGCCATTGCTGAAAAAAACCCCCACAGCCACAATTGCTGCTTCTACTGTGTATTTGCTATTTGAATTCAAACTAAACTTCCATTTGTTTATAGATTACAAGAAGTAAAAGCCTGGAGCATGCCTGTATGGTAAAATTTCTCTCACCAAGCTGGAAAGCTTTCAGAGTGCAGCATTATAAAGAGCTGTAGTACAGCTACTGCTGAACAATGGTGCTGTTATCATATTTGTCTCAATTTGCTCCAAGCCAGTTAGACAACATGATTAAAAACTGACAGCTCATTTCTATTAAACAAGACAGCAGTGGACTTTTTCAATAGTTTAAAAAATAAAAGAACACTACAAACCACAGCTCAACTCCTTTTAATGGTTATGTTCAGGAGGTGACTAGATGCTTTGTACATTGATGCACTTAGACAAAAAAAGTAGCCTAAGCTTCCTTTACTTGTTGTTCTGCCTTAAATATTCTGTGATTTCATTGATATTTAAGTAGAAGGAACCCTGTAAGAAAGGTTTGCTTCCTATACATTGTAAGAACAGTATTACTCCATGCACAAGGTGACCTTGACCAAAAGCACCACATCATTCAAACTGCATTAACTGACTGAAGGAATTGCTCATTTTGTCTTCCAAGATGAGCATAACACACCAGCATATCCTCCCCCATTTCACCAAAGACCCTGTAAGTCTTGTCATCCATCTCATTCCCAAGAGCCTGCCCTCTCAAGGCAACACAACTTCTTTTCTCAGAACACTTGACTCAAATGTTGTTAAAGAAGTGTCACTGCTTATTATCTCTCGAAGAAAGCAACAGGTTTGTGACCTTGCACATAAAATAGATCTTTGTCCCCATGCTTTCCTGTAGCTCCTAAACCTGAGCATCATACATTCCCTATTTCTTGCACACATCAGTGCTACCAGGAGATGGCAATATGGGAAAACAGGACCATGTTTATTCTGCATTTTGTTAGCTGAAAGTGCCTTTGTGAGCTTCCACGAGAGAAACACCTTCCAAACAAGACTCAGCATACACAAATACTATTTTAAAAATTCAAGACCACACCTAACCTGCACCTGCTAGGAAGACCAGTTACTCTAACATTTTTTTTTTACTTGAAAGAGCTCTTTTATTTTATAAGATTATTCAACTCAGGTTTTCTGATGCTGCTCTCTAAGCCAGAAGCGGAGATTTATTTAGAAGCATATAATTCCACAAAATTCAAAGGGACTTTGTTCACATGCTTTTTTAAAATTCTACACCCAAGATAATAGTTCAAAAAAAAATCCAATATACACATTTTTGACTAATGGTATTATTGCATACCAGGTGATGACAAGCTGCCATTAAACAGTTCAAAATCAGCAGTACTATAAAAGGCCATGGTGAAATGCATATCTCAGCCAGCTTCTTTTGCTATCAGGACAGACAGATACCCTCAGTATAGACAAAGGGGCTATGTCTGCAAGAAATCCCCACCTACAGCTGTAGTCTTTTATTTCACTTAAAGACAGAAACCAAAATTTAGATTCCCCAGTACTACATTACCTCATTTTAAAAATATGAACTGACAGCAACAACCAAAGTAGTGTTTTGACTATTCCACAGGTTACGACTCCTTAAATTTGGAAGGATGCCAGAAAAGCTTTCAGGATGGTTCACCATGTCCAACCACAGCCTTCTGCCCTGTTTCAATCTGTTTGACTTCCCCTAATTCCAGGTCACACTTGTATGCACTGCTGAAAATGCTCCAGAGCTGACACTCTGAAACACTTGAGTGACTTTTGACACCTCTGGAGCTGCAATTCTTGAGATAATCTGTCCTACAGTAACCAGTTCAAATGAAAGATTTCTCATGAAAATATTTGAAGTAACATACTGACAAGTTAATGTCTATGAATGCAATTGATGTCTATCTCGGCCTCCTTAAGGCAAACTTCATAATCCCATTTACCATCCATCCCACCCCAAGAAAGGTCTCCCTAATACTATCTACACCCTTTACTTCAGCACAGTAGCTAAATATTTTGCCTGTGATAAATATATTGCATATACACTTTAGAATGATCTGCACACAAAACAGCCTACTTAAAAGGACTTTAATCTTTATGTCCAAAAATAAATACATTAAATGACTACCAGTACTACTGCTTGTGTTAAATAACTAATGTTTAAAAGCCAACAAACAAAAAACACAACCTAAACTGTTGACAGGAAACAGTATTAAGTTCTAGCAGGACTAATTATGTTCCCCGTTTATAAGCAAATGAATTTGAAGAGGTGGCCCCACTTAAGTTTTCTTTCACATAATGTGAAGAAAAGAAGAATTTACAGGAACCACTTCTGTTGCTCAGCATAGGTTACAGAGCAGCTTTGATTCAATTCAATAAATATCTTGAGCAAAAGAATGTTTTCCCATATCTTACTAATGCTTGGCAGAAACATGGCTTTTCTCTTTAAAGAGCTTTATGAGTACTAGTCATTAACACCATGGGAGGCAGTTAAATACAAAACACATTCTACATAGAAGGAACATGGGATGCAGAGGCTCTAATAGCAAACAGACCACGGCACAAACAGAGCTCTGTAGTTTGAAATGCTAATCTTATTCTTGGATCAGAAGAAGAGATAGCAAAAGCAGGATTACATTAAAATTTCCCAGTATGATGCAGATTCTCATTTTGGCCTAACAGTTGATTTGAAAGAGAATAAAACAGTTTTCAAAATATTTCCAAATATCAAATGCAAATAATTTCAAGATGGTTGTTTTCCTGTTTGCCTTCCAGACTCGAAGGGTTTGACTTCATAATGGTAGTATGAACAGTTTCCAGCTGTTGATAACAACAACATAATTTTTGTACTGATTTATCTTGCCTTACAGAGAAGGGTATACATATATGCATGTAAACATAAAAAACCCTTTAAATTCAAGAAATTCCTTTGAACCAAAGGAATTCTAAGTGAGAATGTTACAACCCTCACCTTAATTTCAGAAAAGCTGTACTGATACTTTTTTCTTTTTTTAGAAGACACTTCAGCACAGCAAGGAATAATACAGAATTCCTGCAGCCAGCATCAAAAACTCCACACAGTACTTAGAGCATATGACACAAGGCGCTAAAACAAGCAAAACTTCCAGTTTCTCTAAGCATCCATCACTTTGCATGTCTCCTTCAGAAATCTTGGGCTCTCTTTGGTTCCAGTTGTGAACAGACTGTTCTACAGAGAAAGGCATCACTTTTTACACATACTTGCTCCATTTTTAAAGAGTAAAAAAAAATTCTCACACATACACATACGCATGTAGCAGTAGCTGCTACTTTGGCCACAGTTCATCCTTCCGCATGGCCAAAGTCCACATGCCCAACGCCCTCCCAGAGTCCCTGAGCACAGTGTACTCAGCACTCCTTCAGAAACACGTCAGCATGTCAGCTACATCAGGCCTCACCAGCACTTTCGTTTTACTGCCTTCAGGAAATGGAAACTCACCGTCTCTAAGCTCACACACCAGATCACTGGAGCTCATCTATCCTGAACATCTGGGTAAGCTACAAAAGCTGAGCAAAATCTCCCTAAGCACTACAGGCAATTTTTTTTCAATCTCGAGGTTTTTACAATAAATAATCTACTCTCACAAGAACCAGAAAAGCAATAAAAAGCCCATTTTATGACAATAGCCCTTGATAAATTTTACTTTCTCTGAACAGTGTCAGACTCCAGTACCTCCACTGCTAATTTGCAAACTTTATGCATCCTAAGTGTAATGTATTCAATCTGCCTTTCTGCGGATGCTGGCACAATAACCACTTCCCTTGACAACTACCTGAAAAGTGGGAAAATAAAAACCCAGAAGCAGGAGTCAATAAAATATTATCCTTTCAGCATCATATAATCCTGTTAAATAAAGTATTGCATTTAATGTTGAAACTAATTAGAAGCAGTACTGTCAAAGAAATATAAGTAAGGAGCAAGATGGCTTTTGGCTGTTAAACACTTCTAGCACCAAACAGAAGTATCTTAAAAGGTTACTGAAACCCTCCTTTTGCTGTTCATTCATTCCCATTTCAAAAGGTTTATAAGGCATAACTATTTCCTAAAGGTCACAGGATTTGTTATGCGTTTTTTTTTTTAATTTGGATTTTTTCTTCATAGCTTTTCCCCCCATTTGGTTTCTTTTGTAAACCAAACAGAAGGTCCTACCTCCCAATCACAAGTTTCCTTCTATTCAATGAAACTGCCAGATTAATTACCATTCAATAAGTTGGCAAGTTCAGTGATAAGCCTTATGTAATTGCATTAACTTTTAATGCAACTGGAAATGTGCCTCACCTGTTACATCTACTGGAAGGAAAGCGAGTCTCACTGATGGTTCTTGGTCATTTTGCAACTACTGACAACAACATCTGTAGGTTTCCAAGACACAACTGGACAGGATGCCAGCAAATCTGATCCGGACTCCCTTTTATAGGGGAACCAGATGATCTCCCCAGGTCTTTTTCAACTTGGGCTGTCTTCTAAAATTCTATATTCAGATTTATATGGCAATATTTCAGACAAACCTGGCAATTTGAACCTAAGTTCCACTTAGCAGCTTCCAAGTATTTGCATATTCAAGCCATTTATGCTTCCTTTACCCTTTCAAACTTCATTTCTTCTCTTCAAAGGTCCTATAAAATTTTAGTTACATCTACAATTTCCTACAATAAGAACGCCACATAAAAACGTTCTATAATCATGTAAATTAATCATGTAAATCATGTAAATTAGTTAATTAATGCAATTATACTAAAAACATTTAGCAAAAACATGAGACTGATTCCAAAGGGAATCATGGATAATGCACACAGGTATGGAGTCTCCTTCAGCAGAGCTCTCCCACTGACTCCTACCAAGCTGGTTCCTATCTTGACTCCTTTGTTAATCCTATCATTGCCATCTTACCAACTGGATCTCATTATCACTGTTTTATTCAATGCAGACCGGCAGACTTCCTCTGTCTAGAAAATCCCTGTGAAAGAATGAAAAAATGTATCAAAAGGTAAACCCACACTGCATTCTATCCTGTTTCCTTCTACATGTTCTCTTTTTTTCTGCAAATTCTGTTCTAAAGAAACCAGATACAGATAGCATGTGCAGTGACAGGGGAGTTTCCACTTTCCTAAGTAGGCAACCCACATTTAACATTTTATAGTGCACGATTTCCAATTCAATGCATCTATTGAAATAATTCAAACAAATGTTACTGCACTGGCAAGTATGCAAACCCTATGATTTTCCAATGCTGTAAGATGAAACTATTATATTTCTCTGCCCTGAGTACACTAAGTACAGTTTGTTCATATATTTGACTAATTTTCACACTTTTCCCACCTTTTGAGTGTCACATAGAGACAGACTGAAACCCAAAGTAGAATACTTGCTGAAATTTAGGCAATCTTAAAACTATCCCTAATTTATTACCCATTTTTGCTGCACAAAGATGTCACTTCACCCTCTTTGCTGTTTTGATAAACTTTTTACTATTTAATTTTCATTGTAAAACATAACCTAGCTAGTACTTGGGCAATGGTCACCTCACACTTCTCTAAATTGCAAATGCAGCAAACAAGATTCTGAAAAATTACCAATTTTAGCAAAAAATATGAGGTTTGGGAGTGAGAATATGGCTAATCCCTTCATATAGTCTAATCTAGAGTTCAGTCAACCGGTGTTTTCTGACTTCACTGAGAGTTCAGATGAAAAAATTCTGCTTAAAATTTGAGGCAATAGTCATCTACTTAAGTCATAGGGCAATTATCTCATAAACACTTCTAAAAAAAGTCCTGTTATTAAAGAGCAATTATTCAATGAACTAAAAGAAGTCATAAGCTTAGATTTCTTTTGGTTTCTACAGTAATTCCAGTAGAATTACTAAAATTCTAAAATAGATGTGGGAAGAGATAACTTGGAATATTAGCAGCAGTAGCACGTGATCATACACCACTATCTAGAAAATAACATGTTTCCCATAGCGCACAACACTTCCCGGAAAACTTTTTCAGATGAGAAAGTGACCTTTGGAGTCCAGAGCAGACTTAACTGTCCTGGCAATAATTCTCCCCTAACTCCACTTTTTCCAGAGTCTGCTTCCAGCACACTGATTTTACTGCATACGTACAGTGAAAGGCAGTAGGGAAATGAAAGGATTCCTTAAGAAACAAAAAACTCCTAACAGGACTCACTGAAACAGTTGATACTTGTAAGTTGCTAGGGGACCAATTTATTTAAGGAGATAAGGGTAGTTTCCCTACCTGGTGAAACACCAGGACTTAAAGAGGTTATTTCTTAAAAGCTGAAAGCGCCGCTTTTAGCAAACACAACTACTTCAATGCTCATCCGCACTCCCTTCTTCCAAACTAAGACGGCCTGCAGCACCTGTACTCCTGTCAGCTCCGATATTCATCAGGTTTCTGTTTTCACACCCGTAGTCCTACTTTGCTCATTTCCTTTGCCAGATTCCCCCTATACCAAGGCACAAACTGCAACTCCAAGAACCCACGCAGTTTTTCAGCTTGATCAGAGGCAGCTTTGTAACCAGCCTGCCTGCCTGCCAGAGGCCCGAGCCCAGCTGGGCAGCGGTACCTGTAAGCCTTGATTACCGTCCCCCCAAGGGATGACCCCTTATTCCGGCCAAGGGTGACTGGGCAGGCACACGGCACAACACCGACAGCCTGCTCCTTCGGAAACTCAGGAAGTTCGGCAGTTCAATACGAGGAAGAACTTTTAGATGAGGGAGGCAGAGCACTGGAACAGGCTGACCAGGGAGGGCGTGGAGTCTCCCTCTCTGAAGTCATTCAAAACCCACCTGTGTCACCTGGAACCTGCTCGAGGTGACCCTGCCTTGACAGGGGGACTGCACTAGATGACCTCCCTTCCAACCCTAACAGTTCTGGGCTTTTACGAGGACGACTCTATTTTAAGGGGAGAAACGAAAGACCAGCCTCTTTTCCCAGGGGAGTCGCTCCTCTTTCCACGGGACACGAAGCTCCCCAGCACCCCGTCGGAGCCCCGGCCGGGGCCGCCCCGCTCTCCCTTCTCCCGCCCCGGTACCAACCTGTCCGGGCCCCGCTCGGCCGGGCGGCTCAGCGGCGGGCGCTCAGCTCGGCGGGGAGGCAGCGCCGCCCCTCGCGGTCTCCGCTCGGGCCCCCTCGGGCGCCCATCGCCCCCACCCCGCCGGCACGGCCTCGGTTTCGACCTCCGCCACCGCAGGGAATTCCCGGGGCTCGGCGCCGCCCCCGCCGCCTTCGAGGAAGTCAACAAACGCCGCTCCCGGAAGGAGAGAGGCGTCCCCGCCGCCTGACCGGGAACGGAGGGAGGGCGGACTACAAGTCCCGGCATGCAAGCGTGCCGCCGCCCGGCCCTGCCGAGCACCTCGGGAAGCGCCGGCCGAGGGCTGGCTCCGCCCGCCGGCGGTGGGGCCGCCACCTCCCCCAGCGGCACGGACACTGCTGCGGGTCGGCGGGCCCATTGGGATGAACTCACAGAATCACGGAATTGTCAGAGAGAGAAGGGACCTATAGAGATCATCCAGACCAAGCCCCCTGCCGAGGAAGGGCCAAGCCAACAGGTGCTACACTAATGCGTCCAGGTGGGTTTGGAATTCCTCCAGAGAGGGAGGCTCCACGACCTCCCCCGTCAGCCTGTTCCAGTGCTCTGGCCCCTGAGTGTAAAGAAGTTCTTCCCCATGTTGAGGTGAAACTTCTTGTGTTTTGGTTTGTGGCCGTTGGTCCCTGCCCTGTCTCTGGGCACCATCAAAAGACTCTAGCACCATCCTGTTGACACCCACGTTTGAGATATTTATATGCACTAATGCGCTCCCCTCTCAGTTTTCTCTTCTCTAGACTAAACTGGCCCGGCTCCCACAGTATCTCCTTAAAGGAGAGACCCCTGATCATCTTTGTGGCCTCCACGGACCCTCTCCAGTAGCTCCTTGTCTTTCTTGTACTGAGGAGCCCAGAAGCGGCACAGCACTCTGCTCTCGTCTGGCAAGGGTACAGATGTGCTCCCTGCCAGCACCCACTCTTCTGGCACCACCGGGCATTGCCACAACCAGGCAGCCTCTAACAAGCCACTATTCTCCCTTTTCTGAGGCTCACTGCATTCCCTGCCATCATTCAAAATAAGGCTGTATCAAAGCAATGAAAGCAGTGGCTTTTGGTGGGAGCTGCCCCCAGCTTGCTTCCAGTACTCCTCAGCATAGGAACCCATCCAATTCATGTTCTTCAGGCTCTTTCCAGCTTCTTGAGAAGTTACACCTGCAAGCAGCTGAAGAGCTAATGAGACATGGAGTAACATTTACGTTCTTCTTTTTTTTTTTTTTTTTTTTAATTTTTTTTATTCTCCCCACAAGCTGAGGCAGAGATGAAAGGCTGTGGATACTCTGTTGCTACAGCGAGGTGAAAGATCATCGCAGGCAACCTCATCTGCCAAAACCACAGCTTTTGTTCCTCCACCAAGATCCAAACGAAACAAGAATAAATCTAAATTGCAGATCAGGACCTCTGTTACAGGGAATAAAAGCAAGCTGATTCAACAAGTCTTATGTAGATCTACAGGGGAGAGCAGCTGTGCTGTTCAAGACTAATTTAAAACTAACAGGAGTTTCCTTTGAGGCTAAAAATCCAAGCAGTTTGCTTTTATGTTGTGAGAGTTCTTCGGCCTAGTCCCAAAGGACTTTTGGCAACTGTGCCACAAAGTCAGCTGGAGCAAGGGAAGTGTACTAATGTGCCAAATTGCTCTATATATGGAAAAAGATTGCAATATTGTGTACTCCTTAAATACTTAAAGACCAAATGGAAACAGGACCCCTGCTGTGGGTAGGGAATTGTTATTTGGACAAGAATCTAATTTAAAAACCAAAACCACAAGTTGTCCATTAATCATGCTCACAGACCACAAAACAACTTTTAAAAAAGTTTGCAGCATACTACCATTACTAAGATTTTCACTAGAAGTTTATGTTACATGTAAACTGCTTTGCATTTTATGAGACAAAGTAGTAGAATGCTGTTTTCCACTATATTTCATACCAAGAGCAGTGGCCTTTAGTCTAAGGGCAAAAAATACTATTTCCAAGTTAACACCTCTTTGTAACAAGTTATATGACATAGATACAAACATGTTTGAATGTCATTAAGTTACAGAACAGAGGTCTTACTTCATAAATTATCGTTGATTTGAAACAGTGCCATTATGAGATCCAGAAGGAAAGCACATAAGGATTTGGGCTATCAAATATGCCCACTCTTTTTGTGGATAGCATTCACAGACTAATTATCACATTTATTTTTAATCATGTATTTAATTTGTAATCTTTTTTCCATTAAAATACACAGTTGGCATCCTATCTACAGAGCAGTTAAACAAAAAATAGCCACTGACAATGGCTGGTATTGTAAGACCTGCTGCTACACATTTAAAACCAGCTTAAAGACAGTAATACTAAAATTAAATATAGAATTTTCCAATACTAGAGGGCCTGGTTTTGTTGGTTTTTTTTTTTTTTCTTTGAAATGTTGAATGTTTAGGTGGACAACGGTTCATCTTGTCATTTATCTTTTCTAAAAGAAACATACTTTGATTTCTAAAGAGGGAAAAATGAATTTATTATCAATCCATTTGCACAGAAAGTACTAGAACAGGTTATGGATTAAAAAGCTAATTAGAAAGTGTAAAAACATACATAATTCAGCTGCATATGGGCATGCATTGTTCTGTTGAACAACTATGGAATTAAAAAAAAAAAAGAGAATGAAACATACCATTGAACTGACAGATTTTTCCTGTAGCACCATCATGTTGCTACACAGCTGTTTGTAAGCTGTCCAGCCTAGAGCTTGGAAGCTACCAAGAATTATATTCTAATTAGCAAGACATTTCCCTGTATTTTAGTCTGACATCCTAATCCCAGCACATGTTAAGCACATACAAAGGAAATACAGTGCCAGGCACAAGCACAAGGCCTGCAGAACCAGAATACTGGAATTTTAAAATACAAACAAACCCCACCAAAAGCAAATCCTAGCTCTTTTCAGACTTTAGCAAATAATTCACCATAGCAGATGGCCAAAAGGATGTGTGCTAGAACATCCAGTGTCAAAAGGTGTGTCTTTAATTGAGACTAGTAACTTTCCAGTACTAAATACATTCCAGTTTCATGACCCATTAGAAAGGTGTGGCAACTAATTCTGTTGCTTCTTTTCAGATTTATGGTAAGACTATGTTTTGCTACAAAAGAGAAAAGTTAAAAATTCTATCATGAAAATGCCCACTGATCAGCAATCAAATACTCGTTTGGTCTAAGTAATATTAAATGACACCACACCAGTTTTTCACCTAGGAAACTGTAAATAGAAGATAAAATATTCAGAAATGTTGACAGTGTGAACCCCGGTAGTGTTCACAGACAGACTGAATAAAGCTTTGAGCAACCTGGTCTAGTGGAAGCTGTCCCTGGGGCATGGAAAGGTTGGGACTAGGGGATCTTAAATGTCCATTCCAACCCTTTAACATCCCATGATGATTCTCTGGCAGTTAAGTAAGTGAACTGCTTTAGAAGCTTGTGCCTAGAACAACTTCCTGTTCTGTAACAGTTCCCTGTTACTTTCTTGAATTCTCTTGACTACTTCTATTATATGTGATTTAAATAAGTACAATTAGAATGATATGAAATTCTTATTGCATATTAACTAGAACAGAATGAAGTGGATATAAAAATCAGCATTCTATGAACCACATTACATTAGATTTCACTTTGGCAGATGCAAAGGCTGTGTTACACACATCTATTTATGCAGTGCAAGTCCTTGCAAATATAAAAATAAGTCATAGTTGCTTTCTTCTGATCCCTTTCTTGCTTTGACATTGTACAGAAACAACAGAAAGATCACAAAACAGTCCTGTTCAAAGATAATGGCTTAGCAGTCTTTATACTCTTTGCAATCCTGCACCAGTCAAAGTAGGACACAAAGCTGCATTACAGTAAAAATCTGGAATTTTTAATAATAATACAAATAATAATATATGCAATTAAAATCCTTGTTGAGTATTTCTCTAGACTGCTGATAAAGCATAAATAACATTTAAAATAAGTCTGTACCAGCACAAACCAGCACACTCTGTTCAAGGTCAGTAGTTAGCAGTGGAATTAGAAAAAAAAAAAGAAGAAAACCCACAAACAAACCAAGCCCAAAACACTACACAGTGTGATTTCTGAAGTGCATTGTTTATGGATTTATAACAAATCAAGTCCTTTATCAGACATGAAAAGAAAAAAAAAATGTCCATGCAGTAATATGTGCTATGCAAGATCATGGGAACAATGCTAGCCTTGCCAAAATTACTAAACTTTGTAAGATGGCGAGACTGGTATTTTTTTAATCTGTCTGTCTTGACAGATGCAGACCATACTGGAAGGTCAATCTTCATGTTTTTGGCGACTGTGGCAGGAAGCTGGAACCTGTTCTGTCCTGGCTATTGTTACAAGGCCTCATTAGGAAGGCTATTAAATGAAGGATTTTGTCAGGAAAATCCACAAATGCCAAAGGTTTATGTCCAAAAAGGAGATAGAGGAGTCCTTCAACTTTATTCAAGTAAAGGGAGAGTCCACTGGGGCACACACCTGCTGGATTTTCTCGAGGTTTCAGAGGGTGCAGCCTCCTTTTATCCTGAACTCCCGGCCGCATGTTGCCCTCTCCCTTTCCCCACGGCTGAGGCTCTAGGATGGTACAGCCTTCCCGAACCGCCTTCCACATATTCCCCCCTTGAACCCACTATTTTACCCCAGAGTTCAGAAGTTCAGGCTTGTGCAGACCCATTTGTTTGTTCCAGGAGCCAAGCTGTCTGGGCTCTTCAACAAACCCGATGCCCAAAGTTAGTAGAGATTAAGATCTATTTCAAAGATGTTAACACCCATACCTTCACCCAACAAATCGCTTGTAAAGACATTAGCTATCCTCTCAATTTGATAACAACAACAACAAAAAAAAATAGCTCTCTCTCTCTGGGGGAAATTATTTAGGATATATTTATACTTCATTACTTTATTCGGATTTTTATTAGTAATTAAAATGCAGAAGCATAAAGGGATAATTTTATGACTGGCAAAGGGCAAGTAAAGACGAAGAAGAAAAGCAAAGCAAACCCCACCTTCATTTTCTTTACATTTTCCTTAATTAATTCTGAGGTATTTACAGTCCCCTAAGAAAACTATGACTAAAACTCCTCACACAAGCTCAGTCCGGTATGAAGGACAGGTGTGAGTGACACTTCCAGTGAACCAAATGCTTTATGGACATTACCGTGGAAGAACATCTTTCTTTTGAACCTTACAGTATATACATTATCCCTATTGTAATAGCAAATGGCGTTGCAGAATAATTTCTGAAGGTTTAGCTAGAAAGGATTTGGGAAAGAGCAGCAAAGTTGGTTTTCACCAGGAGGGGCTTGCTGGCTTGGGCACCCGTGGGTGGAAAAGCAAGATGAAGACAAGTTTCTGCCTAAGAACTGTCCTTCCCAGCGGCCAGCAAAGAAGATGAAGCTCCAAACTAAAAAGCTGACAAGCTCCGAGACTGCCGGCTGCGCCCAGCGCCGGCGGGCCCGGTTCGGCCCCAGGTTCCCCGTCCGCCGGCGCGGAGAGCAGGCCGGTGGTGCCGCTCGGCGATGCCCGGTTCGCCACTCAGCAGGGCGGCCCTCAGAGGGCTCCGGCCGCGGACAGGGCGGTTCCGCCTCTTCCCCTCGCTTCAGGTGCCCGCGGATGCTCGGGTGCGGCTTTCCGTGAGGCGATGGGCGCTGCAGGATCGCCGCAGGTACCGCGCCCTCTCCGGTTCGCTCGGAATGCAGGCAGAAAGGGGACGCCCAGGGAGCTCTCTGAGGGCTCGTCGCAAAAACCTTCCTTTGTTCCCTTCATCCAGAACCGTAACAGGTTGAAGGAAGAAGTGGTTGATCATACGAGCTTAGTGTCTTGGTTTTTTTTTTTTTTTTTTTTTTTTTTGGTTAATTTTTTGGGTATTTTTTTTGTTTTTTTTTTTCCCTTTAGCTAACCGTTAGCAGGCTCATCAGTAAATCTGAAGAATATTTTTTAAATCACGATTGATCTATGTGTATTTATATTTCTTGAGCCTAATGGTGCTGCCTTGGTGCATTAGCTGAAATGGTGAGTCCTCGAGAAGAACAGACGCTCTGGCAGATGAAAAATATTAAGTTCCTAATAAGGAAGAAAGTACTTTTAAGAGGCTGAAAATAAAAAATACTGAAGATTCAGTTTTCATCATCGTCTATAACTTAAGGAGTAGGGATGGTTTTTGATTGACAAAATCGGTGTCAAACCTTTTACTGAATTCAGCTGAGCTAAATTTCTCTTGTTGTCCCTTTAATGATGTCCCCCAAATCCCCCAAATTTTGAAAAGCTAAATTGTTTTGTGCATTAAAATTGAACATCTCTTGTTAGTGCTTAAGCCAATAATAGCTTTAATTTTTCCTGCTTTGTCCCTTCTCTACTTTGAAGTTTAAAATAAAATAGTAGGTCCTTATTGCATTCAATAAACTTGACTAACTTTTCTTTCTTTGTAGCTAAGACACATCTATTGGGTTTGTTCTGTGTACCAAATGTCTGCTTGAAGCTTTGTACAATTTTACAAATGTCTGGAAAACTCTTGGAAGTTCTATTTTGACTTTTGTGTGATGTTGCCAGAAAGTATATTTGTGTGTGAATGAAAAGAGAAAGGAAACAGAAAGGGGTCTGTCCAGAACTAATTTGGTGGTAAACATCATGCTTTGGCATGGTCACTCTTCTTTTTTAAAGGAAACTCTGTTCTGAAAGAAAATCTTGTCAAAAAAGGCATAAATTCTGAGGCACTGCCACTTCTATTCCAAATATGGCAATTTATTGCCATAAACTATTTTCACAGTTTTTTACAGAAAAAGGTTTTGGATTATAAAGGAATTAGGGATGAGGTGAGGAAGCTTAGAGTATGACCAGAGTTTTGTTACTGGCTCAGTATGGTATCAAGCTTATTAAGCATTTCCTTTTTTTAATTGACATTTAGCTATTTGTACTTTTTGTCTTATCTATTTCATGTGTGCATTTAGTTTTATTCTGCAGTGCTAGGATATGGCACAAATGGGCCCAGGATGGAGCACACTCAGATAATTTCAGTATGATAAAGAAAACACAAAACTACTAGTAGATGCAATTCATAAGCTGAGGAACTAATACTTTTATTAACAAGCTAGTTGTTAGCTCTGGGTTAATTTGTCTGTTGAATGTCTCCTAAATTGAAGTGGTGTCTGTCTACTCTTTCTTTCATAGACTATAGCAGAAGAAAGTGGTAAGAGCTACCCTCAATACCCTCAGAACATCAGAGTGTGCTGAGACAGCTTCCTGTAGCAAATTGGTTTTTGTCTGATTCCACAGTCAGAATTCTAATGGATGTTTTCTTTCCTTGTGAAATGCTTTTACTGTTTTGTATAACCCTGGGTTTTAATTACCGTTCAGGCTGATGACTTAGAATTATATTGTTAGCAACTTCTGTCATCTTATTAATAACCCTTCTTATAATAAGGCTTTACATTGTGTGAGTGCTGTTGTCATTTCCAGTGACAAACTGTTAAAATGTCAAAATACAAGGTAATGAAATGGTAAGGACTTGCAGGTCTCTGAAGACATTAAATTAACTGAATTCAAAAACTACTGTATCCCGCCCCATAAGCACTGTGGAAGGCACTGCAGGAGCTGGTACCTAATGTTTTGCACCTTTCCAGCAGTTGTAATCAGGGTACCAGAGCCAGAGACATCTGTTGACTGTCAGTGTCTGGTAGCATTTCAGCTGAGCAAGGAGAACTGGTCTTGAACACACCGAGCTTGTTAGTTACAAGGAATTTGAACTTCCATATATCCATACAATAAATTGAGTTAAAATTCCATTACCCTCTCCTGACCAAGCTTTTGAATTTTATTTCAGTGTTAATCCCAGACTGCTCATCTCTCAGTTATGAGTATTTGGAATTGAAAATTTAGCTACTCTTTTTAGCTAAATGTCTTCAGAACTTGCTCAAATGCAGGCTTCCCCACTGTTTGGCTGTTTGTTTATGGATTTCTTGTACAAATCTTAGTGAAACACATTAAGTGAGCAAAGGCAAAGGAGAAGAATTTGTAGGGTTCATTTTGTGTTTTTTTTTATTTGGTTTTCTTTTTCTTTCTTTTTTTGGGGGGAGGGGAGGAAGAGGTGTTTTGTGGGGAAGTAGGCTATAGGAAGGAAATGTTTGTATTCCTTATTCATGGAAGTTATTAAGGGGTACTGTGATAAATAGATGATTTGGTACTATAAAAAGAATGAGTGAGTAATTTTCTGCTGAGATAGTTACATTAATTAGAGACTGTTTAATAAGCCTCCAGTTCAGTGATACACACTGCAAATGCTTTGTATTCTCTGCTCTTTCCTAACCAATGGAAATCTTTTTCAACAGCTTCAGTGTTTTAAATATCTTAGTTAAGTTCAAGAAAATTGTCATTTTTCATCTCAGAAAAACTGAATGGCTCCTGTGGGGCCTTCAGACGATAGCAAAACCATTGTCCTACTCTTTATACCTATAAGAGAGGTATAAATCTCTTTCATGAACAGGAAGGTCCTTTGACATAATTTTCCATCTCTGTTTTCTACCAATTAAATACTGATGAGCCAGTCAAGTTCCAAGACTGCAGTTTCAAAGCCATTAGTTAGTACGTGTAATGTGAAAAGAAATGCAGAGAGGTGTTCCAGTCCAGTCTGCTCCTTAATAGGTCTGCAGCATGTTCTAGAAGGCCAAGAAAGATAACTCATTTTGTTAATTTTGGAGGAATAATCCCAGTTCAGGACAGACTAATGTACTTCCCAGAGAAGCATTTTCCTGGTGGCTTTTCCATCTTTTTTGAACCATGAGAAGGAGGAGAACTGTAGATAGGCATACTGTACTGAAGGTAGGCTCCATGTTCTTGGGCCTATGTTCTTCCTCTTTTTTTTTTTCTACTGGGTTCTTGTTTGAGAATGCATTTATGGATGTCTTTCCTGATCAGCTGGAATGTATATGACAGAAAAAGAAGAGTATGGACCAGGCATGTCATCTAGATATCAAAATATATTATTGATTATTTAATTTTTTTTTAATTTCTTTTTCTTGCATACATGTGCCTACCATGCTCCCTAATCACTGCACTCACCTTGTAATGTAGGCGAGATCGTTGCTCTCATACTTGATTTCATTATCAAAGCAATTAATTTTTAGGAAGACTCTCTTCCTCCCTTTGTGCAATATTCTGATTTGACAAAGTTAAAATTAAAAAATCTTTTAAGGTATAGTCAGGCTTTTGTGGCAAAAGAAAACAGACCTGGTAAACTAAAAAATGAGTGAAAATCGGAGGCTATGTAATGATTTTGTTGTTGAAGTGTCATTAATATTCATATAATTAATTATGCATTTTAAATATCTGATATTTCTTTAAGTGTAAGAACTATGGAGAAAGGGAGATCTCAAGAAACTGTATTGACATATATATTTTACATAATCCTACTTTTTCTCCACAATACTTTCTTGCCTTTTTTTCTTTCTACCTTTTTCACAAGGTGATAGAGCAGTCAGTAGCTGGAGTAATCTGTTGCCTATACACTGACTGACAGTTTCCTGGTATCTTTGTGGTGTGTAAAGATAAAATGCTTTTGTTGCAAGATGTTACTTTTAGATCATAAAAAAGCCCTAGAAATAACTTTACTGGTAAGTACATCTTCCTTGAAAAAAATCTGTTGCATTACTTCTTAAAACTTAGGGATTTTTGAAAAAATTAGAATAAATACAGTTTGACACTTTGTAATGGAGGATTTGCAAAGCCTTTACTTTCCCATGGCTGAAAAAAAAAAAAAGAAAAAATTATCCATATATAAAGTGTGGGTTCATATAAAAATGGAAAATGTTTGAAGGAGGGGCTGACAATGCGAGTTTATACAACTCAGCCATGGTGTTGCAATATGGATACTCATCCATATTTTAAGTGTAGGATTTCTGACAAGTATCTTCCTGAAGAGACTGAGCCTCATAAGATAAAGCAATTATATCTGTCTGAAGCATCCTCTGTGAAGCAGTTCTAGGAAAAATATGCAGATAGCCAAGGTAAGATTACAAGGGCTATAATCCTAATTTTTTGGTTGTCTTCTTTGTTTGTCAAGGCATGCACGTACTTGCTTTGTATTATATGCAGAATATTTTAGATGTGCTCTTTTTCTCAAGAGTATGAAAATTAAAAATTAGTTGTAGAAAATTACTTAATATTATTTCAATCACTGCTGAGTCTGTGTTCCAATACTGGGGGCAGAATGATTTATATCAAATTTTCAGTATATTTTTTAATGAGATTGTTCTTCTTGTCTCCATTGATACCTATTTAACTTTACTGACTAATGTTTTTAAGAAGTTTTTGTTGTGATTTTCAGCTCCTAATACCAGTTGCCTTTGAGCAAAGCTGACCTTTCTGGTGATCTAAGGTTTGGGTTAAGATGTACAGAAACAAGAGGAATATGCGAACCGATCTCATTTTTTCAACAGAGCAAAATCTGACCTGACCTCCCCACCTGACCCCTGCGTTTTCCAAAGCTTTTTATTCCTCAAGGCTTTATATTAGTTTTGCTCTCTTGGAAACTATTTCATAATCTTGTCCACAAATGAATATGCTGAACTCTTGCAAACCTCTGTCTGATACTCTCTAGCAGACAACTGTTCTCTGCCCATTTCTCTGGAGAACCTCACTACCAGCACTTTCCTCTCTCACCGTGCCCACAGAACAGCTTTTTATAGAGCTTGCAGACACTTCTATGCCCTGGCTTGTGGTTCCCAAGTCTGTTGGCATTGATTCCAAGCAGCTGTGGCACTTCTGGAGCAAAGGTTACCTCTTCTTGCCAGCTGCAGCATTGACAGAATGCCTGGCTCTTTGCTGTGGAACAGGAAAGCTTTCTAAGTCCTTCTGTGATTTTTTGTTTTATAACAAAATTAAGAACATAGAAAATACAAAACACGCATCTTGCATGTCACTCCAGTAGAAGTTCTTTCAATTGATGTTTTACAATCATTTTTTATTTTGGGACAGGATGATCCCCAATTGAGAAAAATTGCTCAGCTGTGATATTTGTATCATAGCACTTTTGGATTTTAGCATCAACAGGTCCTTCAAATTCATTAAAAGGATTTCTGAATGTTTATAAAGGCAATCATAATTGGAAAATTGATCACCAAAGGATCTTTGATGCTTATATCTATATTTTCTGTGCTTTTAAATTATAATAAGCAAATCCACAAAGTAAAAAATGAACAGCTAGTGTCTCCTGCTACTGCAGGAATAGCAATGAAATGGAAAAACTAAATTTGTTAAATGTATCAGATTGGACTTGCTCTCTGTTGGTACAGAGGTTTATCACAAAATTCAGATGAAGTCAATGTGGATTATAATTGTTCACCTGTGAGGGCTTTTGAAGTAAGATAAGGATTTTATTTCTTCCTCCTAATACATTCCATGCAGTAATTGATGGCAGCAGAGATACAGATACATCTCCCAAATAGACTTCCTGTGAGGACATTTTTTTATTTCAGTTACTTTTTAGGGTGCTCTGACAAACTTTGTTCCAATCCAGTGCATGGTGTGCAATTTAGATGTCTTTGTTAAAGCTGGTTACTCTTTGTTCCAGAGCTTAGGTTGCACCAAAACACATTGACAGTTAGTCCAAACTCCTTTAAGATTGGGGAAATATCATATTATGCACACATGACTGAGAGAGTATTTTCAGATATGAGTTACTGTATATAGCTATGCTTAAAGGTAGTTAGAAACACATTTTTCATGTTATATAGGTATTAACAGACATAAGAATAATATACTAATTATTCTGGAAATTTTGAGATTTTTTTCAACTGCCAAAACTTGAAAAGTAAAACCTTGTTTTAGAAGTGACTTAAAAAATTCCGTTCAAAAGTAAAATTTAAATACAAAGGAGACTGAAAAATCAAAGTTATACTCAGAGTCTGTCTGAAAATACACATGTATACAGTATTGTAACTGAAGCTGTAGGTTCAATTTGGCAAAAAAGCAGGAGCAGAAATACGACTGAATTTCCTACGATCATGAAGGAAGGGGGATAAAAGAAATGTGGAACTGTTGCTTGCCAAATCTCACAGTACTAAAACTAGATGGCATTCAATTAAGGTAGTTGGAGGTAAATTTAAAACAGGCAAGAGATGTGCTGCTTTAGGCATTGAATTCTTGGAATTTGCTGGAGATTGTGTAGTCAGATAGTACAAATGAGTTCAAAAAGAAATTTTTTTCATAACCAAAGTAACTACTTAGTAAGAACAAAAACAGACAAGTATGTGTTTCTAACATTCCTAACCCAACACTTACAGGTGCTGGGGGAGTATGCTGGGAGAAACTGGCTGGATGTGTGTTCTCCCTACACAGCATTTCCTTTTGCTACTCAAAGAGCTGTGCTATGTGAATCTTTTGTCTGACTTAGCAGTATTTCAAATTTTCTCATCAATTTTTTTTTTTTTTTTACTTGTGCATGCTGGCAATTTCATGGGAGCTTAAAACTGATATGAAATATAAAGTAATTTCTGAATTACTTGCAATTTTTGGGGGCTGTGTATTTATTTTTGTTTTTTATAGGCATTTGGAATATCCGTATGCATTTCTTGCCAGTGTATACTAATGAAAATGTCAGATATTTACCATAAAATAAAGCTATCTCATGACTATTGCTTTGACTGCTTTTGAGTGCATGCCAGAGATTAGAATGTGGATATAATTTTGTTTTAATAACTTCATGTTGGGTAGCCTTTCGCTCTAGTTTACCCAGATTTGTGCCAGAACAAATCAAATATGAAATCTCTGTCTTATTTATTTTGGAATTCTGAATGTAATATAGCTTATGGATATTTTAAGACAGTATGTTCTGTGTGCTGTCATCAACTATAATCTATTCTTCCTTCTGTTCAGTGTATCAGCACTTGTTCCTTGGTGACAAGCATGTTTTTTCTGGAAGATGTTACTCTTTACATCCCACTTAGAGGAATACAAAAGAGAGCTCAAAAGTGCAATCTCTTTTTGTTTAATATTATTTGAACCATTTTTCAGATGACCTTAATTTTCAATAAATCAATAATGCCTTGCAAGATAGTTGCTATGTTACCCACAGTCAGTGCTTGCTTGGTTTATACTGCTAGAAACAGCAGAATGGCCATACATTCATACAGGAGTCTGTAAGTCTCAATATTCACTTATTTGGGCTAGAAACTGTCAAAGTGCTGTCATTTTTGAATGTTCAGGAGCAGCACAGCTTTCCATCTGTGGATATATACCTGTGCATATATGCATACAAATAAATTGGAATTATGAATATTGAAACTAAAAAGAAATTTGTTTTAAATAAATAAAAATAGTGCTGAGAGATGTAATATTTTGTGCAGAAGGGAGTCCTGGTTCATTTTTTAAAACATTCTGTAATATTACCATGAACTTTTCTTATTTATATATAAGTTTTTTAGCCCAAGAATTAATGTCCTTTTTCATGTTTTTATTTAGTTTTCAGACTACTATTATAAGAGAAAAGGCTGAAAAGGTATTTTGAGTTTGTGTATCAGGGTCTTGGTAATGGGGAGGCTACAGGGCTGGCCTCTGTAAGAAGCTGCTGGAAGCTGTGTCCCTCAAATCCACCAGCACCAGTGACAGCCTGGCTCCAGGATGGACCTGCCACTGTCCAAGGCTGAGCCTATCAGTGATGGTGGTAGTGTCTCTAGTATGACTGATTTAAAAAGGGAAAAAACCAAAAAGGATAACTTATTTAAGAAGGGGGAAAAACTGCTGTGAAAAAGTAGGAAAGAGTAATGAGAATATGTGAGAGAAGCAACCACAGGTAGCAGGGTCACTGGAGAAGGAGGGGAGGATGTGTTCCAGGCACCATCACAAATTCCCCTGCAGCCTGTAGTGCAGCCCATGGTGAGGCAGCTGTGCCTCTGCAGCCAGGGAGGTTAATGTTGGAGCAGAGATCCACCTGCAGACTGTGGAGGACCCCGTGCCACAAGTGGATACCTGAAGGAGGCTGTGACCCTGTGGAAGCTTGTATTGGAGCAGACTCCTGGTAGGACCTATGGACCCATGGAGAGAGGAGTCCATGCTGGAGCAGGTTTGTTGGGGGGAACTGAGTTGTTACTCAAGGGGGAACCCATGCTAGGTCAGCTTGTGCCTGAAAAATTGCACCCCATGAAAGGGACTCATGATGGAGCAGTTTTTGAAGAACTGCAACCTATGGGAAGGACTCGTGTTGGAAAGGTTTGCGGAGGACTGTCTCTTATGGAATGGACCCCATGCTGGAGCAGGGAAAGAGTGTGAGGAGTACTCTCCCTGAGGAAGAAGGAGTGGCAGAAATAGTGGGTGATGAATTAACCATGACCCCCACTCTGTGTCACCTACTCTGCTGGGACAAGATAAAGAAAAAGAGTATTTAAGCCCGGAAAGAAAAGAGGAGTAGGGGGAAGGTGTTTTAAGGTTTGGTTTTATTTCTCATTACTTAGATCTGATTTGTAATGAGTTAAACTAACTTCCCTGAGTCAACTCCATTTTGCCTGTGACAGCAATTGCTGAGTGACCTCCCTTGTCCTTATCTTGACCACAAGCCTTTTGTCATGTTTTTGTCCCCCTGTCCAGCTGTGGAGAGGAGTGACAGAGCAGTTTGATGGGCACCCGGAAGTCAGCCAGGGTCAAACCACCACAAAAGGCAATCTGTCTTTTTATGCCTCTGATAAGTGTTGGAGTGGTTTCTTTAGGAAAGATAGCATGTTGTTACTGATCTTTAGAGTCTCCAACAAATTATTAAATGTACAGGTGTACAGGGTAGACAGATAGGCCCCCAAGCAGAGCTGACAATTTAAAGTTTCCAGTTTGTCTTAGATTGCCTGGAATTATTTTTTTTATGTGCTTGGAGACAAACTAAACCTTTGGCCTTTATGATGGACCAGAAGTATTTGCCAGGCGCCTGATATGACTTATGCTTTTTTCACCTAACTCATCGTGTATTTCTTAACACTAATTTGTTTCTTTCAAACATTTCAATTCTTTTTCTCAATAAAGATATGTCCATTCTTGTAGAGAGGACAAAAATTCTCAAAGGAATTACTGTGTTCTTGCCTTTGGCTGAAGCATATCTCACAGCTAAGATTGTGAGGGAGCTTGCTATGCCACTCTTCTAGACAAGCAGGATTCCACCTGAGATTAGTAGTCCTCTTGACTTTCTAGAATTTTTGGTAATATCTGTCTGAAAAGGTGATGACCTACAGCACTAATTGGCAGCAAAATTAATTCCAGATAGATACTATACATGAGGACTGTGGAGCATTCCTCCAAAAGACCTCAGAACCATCTGCTTGTGAGAACTCCAAGATAACATGCTTCAGGACTTTATTTCAATTTTCACATCCATCTGTCCTGATCATTAGACACATCTGATCTCCCTGTTGGAGAGGCTGTCCCTGACCAAGAGGGGCGGGGTATGAGAAGCAGCTTTATGTAAGTGTTCCAGAACTCTGACCCCTCTCCGTCTGTCCTACCCTCAAATCTGAGAAAGAGGTACGTCTTTCAGCAGCAGGCACAAATAAGACCACTGTGTTTTAATGAACATAAAAGGGTTATATATATTTTCATTCTGGTAGCACTTCGGCACTAATGTTTACCTTCTCAAGTACACCTGATGCCAGCTTTGCCAAAGAGGTGGAAAACCCTACCAGCAGCAACCACAACTTTAAGGATTTCACAAGTGTTGCTTAGACTGTGTTATTATACTGAGCTTGCTCTTCAGGAGGGGCCTTGATCTACCTGTAGACAAAATATAATCTAATGGATAGGAAGTATTCGCAGTTCTGCTGTCAAATATAAGTGGATGGAAACTTGGTCATGAATAGTTTTATGCTGGATTTACTTTTGTGAGTTTCTGTCAATTGCAATGTTAATCAGACAGATACAGGGTGAATCACGATGTATCAAAATGCTTCTTCTATACAGATCTGACAGTGGCAGCACTGACATTTTCCCACCTCTCAGCAGTATCTCCATTCCATATGGAGAAAAGGCTGTCTAATCCTTATCTTTACATCATGGCTTAGTTCATGCAAGACCGAGTATGAATGACTTTTTAAGTCAAGGTGCTCTCTGGAAATGTGTGTGCTGTACAACTTCATGTGTGGGACAAAACACTTCTTCATAGCAGAGCAATGTGGTCCCTCTCCTTCTGTATGTATCCAGTCACATTATTTATCCTGTAAATATCTTTAGTTTCTCTGGCCTCTTGTTTGGGTACTTCTGTCTTCCCTCCAAACTTATGCTTTGAGTAAGAGTTTTATGAAAGGTCATAGTACAGATATCCTTTTTGCAGAAGTAACTCTGTTTCATGACTTCATTCTGTTGCTGAGAATTAGATTTTTCCTTCTGGAGTGTTCAGAATGCACCTTATGTTGCTGAAAACTGCATTTTTATTACTTAAAAATATATATATAAATGAGAGACATTAATCCTCACTTTTTTGTATTCCACATAAATGTATTTCATTCTTGTCTAGGAAGAATATATTTGCAACAAAGGAGCATTACTTATGCTCATTTTATTTTGTTATTATTATATTCTTACCAAGATTGTAATTTGCTTAAAAAATTGATGAATGCGATTTGCAACCCTACTGAGCTCTTGTCATATATAAACTTCTTTTAGGCTGCTAAATGAAATACTAATTGAGATTTCAGGAGAAGGAAAAACCCATAAAGAAAGTTGTGTGGGACTTTCTAAAGAAGTGAATTCTTTTGTGGTTTTTGTAAGCAGATAAAATAGGAGAAATTCAACAAATCTAAATGACTGCAGGTAAATAAAATAGTGTGGATTTTTTTAAAAAAAATTCTGTTACTTTATTCATATTTTATTCAAGAAATACTGTTTTTCTGACTTTAAATTTCTGAATAGCTTAATTTTAATTTTTTTTTATATTAGAAGTTTTTACTTGAGTAGGTGTCTCAGTGACTATGATAACCAATATATTTATGCATTGAAATTAAATACTAGCTTTAATAGGGTTGGGCACTGGATCAGGCTCCCCAGGGCAGTGGTCACAGCACCAGACTGACAGAGTTCAAGAAGTGTTTGGACAGTGCTCTCAGGCACAGAGATTGGGGATTGTCCTGTACAGGGCCAGGAGTGTACTCAGTGATCCTTGTGCCTCTCTTCCAACTTGGCATGTGAATCTGTCATTATGATTTGCCTTTAAAACTCTTGCAAGCCTAAAAGTAAGTGAAAGTATCTGTAAGACTTTAAATCTTGTTTGGTAGGTGTGAGAAATTCAACATACCTCTTTCTTGTAAGGATCTCCAAATAATATTTCAGTGTTATATATCAGCCCTAATGAGCTGAATTACTCTTCAAAGCTGCACAGAGCCAAAACAAGGGTTAGGAGGAAGTTCCATTCCAGTAGGGCTTTCAAATAAAGAGGTATATTTTGTTTCTGAGGCATGGGTCTTTAAGATTCCATGTCCTTGTGTCTGCTAGAACCATACAGTTTGTATGTCATGAAGCCCACATCCAATTCCATTCACAGCGTTATTCAGGTGGTCTTTGATTTTTTGGATTCATATTAAACTTACAATTTAGTCTGTTTTCCTCAATAATTGAAGTCACATGTAACAGTGTTAATGAAAGCATGTCTCTTTTAAGGGTAGAACAGCATTTGAGTCAACTTTTTCTTTCATGTATCACTAATAACCTCACTTCTTAAATTTTAGAAAAATATCCCTTTCTATGTATAGAACCTATAAGTAGGGTACACTTCTGATTTTATTCTGCCTGACCTCCATCACTGATTACATCATCAGGGTTTCTGCTTTTAATAGCGAAAGCAAAGCAAACTGTGCTCTGTAGCGCAGTGTTCTGGGTTGCACTTAAACCGTGCGACCACGAGATGTCACAGCCCAGCTGCGGGTGCTGAGCTCGGCTTCACCCCACCGACGGCCTTCCCTGCCCCTGTTCGCGAGGAGCATCACACATTGCCCCCTCCCAATATTGTCTTCGGAAAAGAATTAATTTCCTAATGGCGAGTATTTCTGCCTTTATCATTTGCTCTCCATTTGCTAACTCGGAGGTCAAAATACTTTGTTCTGTGACAAACATTCATTGGAGTTCCTTCACAGCTGTACTGGTTTGCTTTTCTCCTTTCTCCTTCCCCTGTTGTTGTAAGTCTGTATTTTTGTGAGAACGTAGCAAAATAGGAAATAATAAAAAACCTCTTCACTTTCTCTATGCCAGTCAAGACAATATATCTCCATTTTACAAACTTGTCGGCCATTCCTTTTCTAAGGTAAAGAATTCTACCTTCTGTCATGGTACTTGAAAAGTATTCTCTACCTTGATTCCTTGTTACTTCTCTCTTTTTTGTTGTCTTGTTCTTGTGGAAAAAAAATTGTGCAGCCTGTAAGATTTGGGAGCTTTGTGAAATCATGCAATGGCATGGGGATGTGTTCCCCTGTTCCATCTTAGTAATTTCAAATAGTTCCCTTTTTTGATTGCTCCTGAACATGGAACCAGTGTTGTCATAATTTCAAGGTTATGCTTAAATGTCAATTTTTCAGCTTGCCATGTTTATAAAAGTAAACTTTTTTCTCCATTTATTTCTCCACTTTTAAGTTTTAATTTACCCTGTATTTCATCTGCCATTTTACTGCCCAGTTGGAACTAGAAAGTTGTGTGAGCTTTTTTTTCACATTTTTTGGTTGGTTTGTTGGTGTTGTTTTTCAGTTCTTTATCCCCATACCTTTCCTCTTTCTGGAACAATTTAGTGTCAATATTGGAGCTTACTCAGAGATTCCCCTTACTGTTTACTCAGTTTCCCAGATAATCTGTAACACAAAAAAAAAGGCCAGGCAGTGACTATTTTTGGATTCCATTAGTGAAAAGTCCTTACTGAGAAGACAGACCAAATATGCTTTTACCCATTTTTGGTTTTTTTTCTTTTGTTTCATTGGCTTAGTCATCTGAAGATCCATAAACCATGATATTCTTACTTGTCTTAAGAGTCTATAGTAAGGAACTAAGTGCCTTTCAGAAATTCAAGGTTGTATTAACCTGATTTCTTTGTCAAGATACTTGCAGACTTCTTCAGGGAGTTTGAGTGGAAGAAATAATCTTTACATCTATATTCATTCTCTGTGATAAATGTGATTCAGTATGCCCATCAACTGAAAGATCTTTGAAAAGCAATGTTTTTTCAAAGCAATGATTCAGCAGCATTGCATAGGTCCATTTTCTCAATAGCAGTACCATCATCCCAGCACTGAAGCCTAAAACTCATCTGGTACAGCCTTTACACTCTCATTGGGGATGTTTCCTCAGCCATGGTATGATCGATCCCAGTTACATAACTTCAATGTTCAGAAAAAAAGCAATGAAACAGGAAGATTACTTTTTGGTGCAAGCTATTTTGGATGGAAAAATGGCCGTACTTTCTGTGTATTTTTTATTGGTTGGTTGGTTGGTTTGTTTTTTCCTTGGAATTGTGTTTGATCCCTGTGAAAGCGGTTTTTTTTCTGGGATTTGGGTGAACAGTTCAACTTCTGAAATCCTGAAGGCTCATTTAGCATCAACCTGTGTACATCATTTCATTTTCCCAATGCTTTAAAAATATCAAACTTAAAAAAAAAAAAATTCATTGACATTATTCTGTCTGAATGGAGTGCTTATAGGATTGACGTATCAGTTTGACTTTCCTTGAGGGAACATGCTGGGCTCTCATAGGGCATAATTTCATCCTATTTTCCTCAAAAACTTGGTGAGTTATCCAAATATTAGGTACATACCTAGTTGGTGAATCTTTACTGGTAAGTCTGATTGAAGTTCCTGTCCTGGATTTGAATTATTCTACATACTATTGCCTTAACTGCAGAAACATAAATCAAAACAAGTAGAGTAGCCATGAGAGAGTTAATGCCTCTTCTTCAGTAGCCAGCACCTTAATCAGAAATTCTGCTTAACTACTATGCTTTGTCTTTTGTTTAATATGTTTTGCCTGTGTTTAACTGGAGAATTTATGCTTCCTTATGTTCTCTGTGCATAACATCTACTGAGGTCCTTGAAGAAATGCAGTTTCCTTGTTAATAATGGTGGTTCCCTAAGAATTATTGCCACAAATTTTCTGCCACTTCATCTTCTGCATCAAAGTTTACTTTGCTCAAGATAACATCACAGTTGAAGTGGTTTAACTCAGTGTGTGGTCACTTCACTCTCAGATGTTTGCAAGTTATTGTTTATGAATGCTTTCAAGAACAATGCCACTGGAGGAGGAATTCCTTTCCTTCCTTTTGAGTCCCTGCTCTAAAATAAAAGGAAGATTGAAATTAAGCTGTCAAAATGTGAATTTCCAGTTGATTATGCCAGTTTACAACATATTCATAGTTGGAAATAGGACTTGAGACAAACATTTAACTTTAAAATGTTTGTTTCAGTGACCCAGAGATTTGTTAAGGATTTTGTAAGCTTATAATCAAAGGATACTAATTCCACAAACAACAATATACAGAAGTAACTCTTAACGGTACATTTTCTTCAATAAGATATGCTCAAGAATTTAATTCTCCCATTGACTGAGTCTGTCAAGTTTTAAAAGGTGCTGATTTATTTCTCATACTTTGCTGGCAAACTGCAGTTCATGAGGAACTTCATCCTGAAGAGTGGTATGGAGCAGAAGACAGATTTTTTTTCAGGATTCTAAGGGGAAAGATCTTGGACAACAGCAAACCATTGTGATAATGCTACTCTCAAAAGGCTTTAATGGAACTTGGATAAATGTCCAATAGCTGTGTGTCTGGTCCAGTGTGATTGAACTATGTCCCAGTCAAGGTGGATATGATATTGAGTAGGAACCATCAAATTATAATGCAGTCCAAAAATACAAAGTACAAGGGCCTGTATTTTTGTAGTGGTCTTCCTTTGAGCAGTGCTGGGTATCTTCCGATACAAGTCCTGGAACCTGGGTATGGCAAAATCCAAGAATGCTATGAATATGTTGAAGATTCTCTCTGTTTTCAGATATGAACATTTGCTTAAGTTTGGAAGACAAAAACTTAGAGACATTCACCTTTTTTTCTTGTCAAAAAATGAAAAACATGACCCCAAAAATATCTGATCCTTCATGGTAGATTTTTCGATCAAGGTACTAAGTTTCAGTTCAGTGCTCTTTTACCAATACAGAGAATTTCAGATAGAGTTCTTTAGAGCTGTGAAACAAGAAATCTCAAAAGGACATGAAATTTGAACAGGATCTGTAAAGTAGATATTGAATCTAGAAGTTTTTTATTTTTGTATACCAGTCACAAGTATAGATTTTGTTATTGTTTTATTAAAGTAATGTCTAATACTGAAGACTTTAGTCCTAATACATGTTAGTATTGAACTTGTATCAAATTTAGAAATAGTTATTTAAAAGGGTTAATTTTAAACTATATTCTCTTTGATGCTTAATTTTTTTTCAGATTCAGAATCACTAGTTTTTATAAGTAACACCTTATTAGTCTAGAAACTGGAGGAAAATAATCCACACTTTATCTTAGGTAATGCCACAGCACATAAGCATCACTTTACCTGATGAAACTTTATCATTAGTCAGAGGCCTGATGCTACCTGAATGATACATTATGAGAGTTGAACAGTGTTCATAGTGGAAAAGAGAGATCTATGCTGGATTTCCTACAGATGCCCAGAGAGTTTTCATGTTTCAGTAAATATATAGAAAATTACTGCAGTGTTCAATTTGTCTTGATGCTGCTTTCAAGCAACAGCTCTAAACATGCTCAATAGTCAAGAAAGTTTCTTTTTTTGATTCATACTGTCAGCTTCCACCCAATATCAAACAGCTGTAGGTAGGTACTATAAATAGGCAACTGGGCTAAGTGGGTGCTGCTAGACTAGAATCAAGGCAGGAAAAACATTAAGGGGAACCAAAGAAGCAGAAATTAGGAGTAGCAAACATCTTAAGAAAAAAAAAAAAAAAGAAAGAAAAAAGGAAAAAAAGTGAAACCATACTTAGGAATCAGACTTTTAATGAAAATGCCACAGAATCAAAATATATACTAAATAGAAGGGCAAGGTGAGAGTTTATTTCAAGAAGCAGGCAGGCACACTGGTCAGGATTGGGAAGCAGGTATTAAGTGGGTCAGAGAAGGAAGTCACAAGAATGTAGTTGCAAGTGATCACAAATAACTCACCTGGTTGGCATCTCAGAGTCTGATAGAGCCAACAGTCAGACAAACAACCCAGTACCCACACAACCACACAACTGTTCAAATTGTTCAGATTTATTAGGTTTTACTGGCAGAATTACTGTCTCTTCAGTAGAAATCCAGATTAACAAGCACCATCAGCAACATGGTATCTTTGTTGCTGTTGTTTATTCTCTATCTGGTAGCATTTCTCATCCTTGCTTCAGTGGTAGCTCCTCCAGTCAGTATTTCTTTAAAGAAAGGAAAAGCCCCAAAACAAAACTGCTGCCCTCATTTGGTCAGATGGTCACCTCAGGTATGGCACATGAGGTATTCTGGGGGAACACTGGATGCTCCACAATCCAGAGGAGTTGACAGTGATGCCATCAGTTACCTATTTTCAGTGTATCATCTTAATTCCCATTTCCATGTGCTTGCTTAACTGGATTTTCAGATTGTATTACTTAGTTTTGATTACATTAACCCTCACAAAATGAACAAGTGTCTTAAAAAGATTCGTGCAAAGAAACTGTCATTGAAGATAATACTGAGCACAAACAGGGAACAAGAAAATGGTAGAGCTGACACTTCTGTTCCAAGTATGAATTCTTTGTCAGCCACACAACATCAAAATGAATGGTGATCTGATTGGATCTGACAATAAGTTGATCCAACATATTAAAAATTATCAAGACTAAAATATCCTGTGAGGAAAGGCTGAGAGAGTTTTGTTTGTTCAGCCTGGAAAAGAGAAAGTTTTGTGACAACCTAATTGTGGCCTTCCAGTACCTGAAGGGAGCCCACAAGAAAAATGGAGAGAGACTTTTTACAAAGGGGACAAAGGGGGCAAAGCGGAATGGCTTAAACCTGAAAGAAGGTAGTTTTAGATTACATGCTAGGAAGAATTCTTTTCAGTGTGGGAGTGGCAAAGCACTGGACCAAGTTGCTCAGAGAAGTTGTGGAGCTCAAGGCCAGGTTGGACAGAGCTCTGAGCAACCTGATCTAGTAAAGTTGTCCTTACCTATGGCAAGGGCATTGAAACTATCATTCTGTGATTCTATGAATTGACTTCCACTGTTAATGAAATTCACCAAAGTGTGTATTGTTTATTGAGATATCAACTAAAGGTGGTATGAAGCCTTTATGGTTAGCAAGGTGTTTAGAAAGCTAGATATCCAGAACATGAAGACTGACCTTCACAAATATTTTCCAGTAATGTTTTCAGTCATACGACTCAATCCAACACTTTGCAAAACTTAATGATAAAAGTCTAGAAGTTTCATAGGTGATAGCAGAAGACCACATGCCATTGAGGAAACAATTGTTATTCCTATGGCAATAAAAAAATCATTGCAATAACACAGGTAAAACAATATAGCAGCAATCTAAAATGTACTCTTGTCAGTAAATACTGTTGAAAGATGCATAGATGACACTGCTAAAGATTTGAAGAAACAAGCATTAGGACAATTTCTGCTCTAAATGTACTGGAGAAGATCTACTCTCAACAACAAGTGCCTTCTTGAATAAAAAGCAATGTATTATGGAAAAAATGTACAAATGTAGCCACTGATGGAGTGGCTGCTTTGGAATAAAAAAGGGATTCCAAAGTAAGGCTGCAGAGAGAGCACTGCACATGAAACTCCTTCACTGCACCACTCAGGGCTGAGCTATTGCAGCCAAGTCACTGGAGCCAGGAGTGCACAATGTGCTACAGGATGGCATCAATGATATAACTTGACAAAAACGAGCCCTTCTAAGAATGGCATCTTTACCAGACTTTGTAATGAGATGGGGAGGGGCCATGAAAATCCCTGGCACCACGCTGTGGTTCTCTGGATAACTTGTGGCAGTGCTTAAAAGCGTTGTCAAACTTGACACATTTTTCTTTTACAAAAAGACAAGTGCTCTGAATCCACTGACCTTTTCAGTGATGACAAGTGGCTTTGAGTAGTCTGCCACATAGCAGGAATTTCCAAAAAATAAACAGACTTAATGTGCTCCTTTGAGGGGAAGGTGATGCTTTAACAATGAATGAGACATGCAAAAATATTTTTATTATATGTTATTTATTAATGGTATGATGTTTGCTATTTATTAAAAAAAGATATATAGATATAAAAAAAGAGACCATGTAGCTAACATCTAAAATGAATGTAATTTGAAAAGTGTGCTGAAAAGTTATTATGCTGTTTTATTGTGACATAATAAATCAATTACAACAGCTGTATTAATATTTCAAAGGTAAGGAGTACATATATCATGAATAACCAGTATAATATAATTTATTTTGTTTGTCAGTTGTATTTGTCTTCTGCCTGTATTGGTTTTGAAATGTTTTTTGGCAGTACTAAAGGATCAAACAGGTAGTAATGATGCTCAAGGGAAGAGTGAGATCTCTTATAAAATTTGCTGTAAAATATAAATTTCTAATGTTCTGATTAATAGATGGTAAGCATGGTTCATAGTTTTTTGCAGCTCTTACCCTGTTTTGTTGTTGTTGTTGTTTTGGTTGTTTTGGTTTCTTTGCTGTCAACCAATTTTAGACCTGTAGCTCTTAAAGTACTTTGAAAAAAACAACTCCATTACAGCAATTCTGATGTTCTTTAGGACAGATTTTTTTTTCAAGTATATCTAGAAGATTGTAATAATGTGTTTTAAGGTATCATAAAATCAATTGTATTTGTAAATACTATTTGAATTTTGAATTATTTTCATATTACTGGTTTTTGCATATTTTAATTTTTTTTCACATGCCCTTTTGTGTATATTATTCTCTATTTTAAAAGTAGTAAAAAAGCACATTTGCAATGTACTGGTGCAGTACTGTGAGGTACAGAGAGGGCAAGAAAGCAGGATCAGGTAGAAAATCTGAGAACTTGTTAGGGGGTTTTGATGTGTTTAGGCATATTTCAGACTTATGTGGTCACATATGAGTGTTATTTAACAAGTAGCATGTAAAGTATTTGTTTTGTGTGAGTATGTTGAATGGTGTAATTCAGTGTCACGGGTTGCAGTGCAAACTGTAACCAAAACTCTTTATTCTATCACCATCTGTTGAAACAGGGGTGTCTGTGGGGTGGTATAATTGTCTGTCAATGGCCAACTGTCAAGAAACCTGCTGGGCAGTTTTCTTATCTCTCTACAACCTAGCATTCAAAGAAAAAAGGTGTTGGAGTAATTTTGGATCTTTAGAGAAATAACACCCTTCCTGAAGTTTCTTTTACCTTGCTACTAGTAGTAGCATTTCCAGATGTTACAGTTTGTCCAGGTGAACAAGTGGTACTACTTTTTAATTTAGTAATTTATTAGTCTCTGACTACCTGGAAATTAATTTTTAAAAGTACTACACTTCAACACAATTAAATGCATACTTAACATCAAAAATAGGGAACAGTTGTTAAATATGGGATAGAAAAAGAACTAAAGTGCTAGCAGGTAGTAGCTGTACTGTAAGAACAGGCTATGTCTTTGTCCCTGTAACTGTAACTACAACTGTACTTTTGTGACAGCTAAAATTTCTGATTTCCAGTCTGAAATGTGGTTTCTAATAACCATTTTCTCCAAGCTTATGTTGTCCTTATGTTTAAACATCTATGTTCCTTCTTGGTGTTTCCTTTCAACATGTTTCTATTAGCAAACAATGATCTGCACTTGCATTATAAGTTGGCATTGTTACTCTTAGCTTTAGGCTTTATTTTCTGTGTGCCAGCATAGCTTTACATACTCAGAAAAGAAATCCATCAGGAAACTGATGATTGAAAGGTTTTTATTGATTATAAGTTCCTTGTTCCAGTTCACTGCATAGATACAGGAGAATTTGAGCTGTAGAACTGTGCAGTTGAGGCAGAAGCCAAAACAAACTATGCTGGAATTAAGGTGGAGGTAAGGAAAAAAGGTAGTGTGCTATCACTTTCTTTAACTTTGATCTTACAAAACAGGGAAATTTCCATTCTCTGATCAGCCCAGTAACAGTTCTCCACGTGTCCTAGTTTGAATCCATTTTTCTGTAATATAAGTAGCCAGAATTCTGCGTAACAGTATACACAGGGCTCATTAGTGCAATGTAGAATAGTGTAACGGCCTCTCTTATTCTACTGGAATGATAATTTCTGATTTAAGGCCATGTTTGCCTTGTACTGTTGCATCACATTGGTGGCTCAGTTGTCCTGAGATTGACTAATATGTTATGATCTTCATTTCCCTAATAGGTTTTCAGTGTATTAGTTTCTGAGGAACTGTCACAGAACTAGATTTAGGCATAAATAGTTGTGTATGATGACAGACTGATGTGTCTGCAGAATCATCATGGTACAGAATTGCTCCCATATTTCATCCTCTCTTAGCAGCTCAGGGTGCCAAGATCACACAAGCATTAATTTCATGTGACTGCTGCTTTGCTGGCTGTGTACTCATCCCCTCCTGCTCACACCTCTTCCCCAACACTGTCAACTTGGTTGCTAGAGGGGAAAACAAAAAAGAAAATAATTAATTTCATTATGGGGGAGTGGAAGATGGATATAAGAGTTTAAGCTAGTCCTTGCTTCTAACAGGGCTGGGTGGTTTAGATGTCATATTAATCTCACATATTAATGAGACTGAGGAGTTTTGCTTTGTTGCCTACTCTTAATTTCTCCAGACAGCCGGGACAAAAGAGTGTTCTAGGAGGATTTGGCCATCAACAGAGGTGAGCACAGAGCAAACTGGGATCTTGGCCATCTGATGCTGGAACTGGAAATTCTTTTCACTCAGGATGTGCCTGTTTCACTTCTCTGTCTCTGCTGGTAGCTTTTCGTTGTTCTCCTCTGACAGGATGCAGGGCCCCAGCCCCGAGACAGAGAGAGGGTTATGCAGAAGGCAGTGGGACCATGGCTGTCTGTTATTGGTGGTAGGGATGTTGCTAAGCTCAGCAACACAAACTTCTCAGGGAAGATGTCCCTGTCTCGGTTCCTCTGTCATCACCACAAAATATAATTCTGCAGCCTGTTCATGTTGAGAAAATAAGTAATTTTATCCACTCCTTGAGGGCATCAAAATCCAATTTAGTATACACTGCTAAGAAGCCTTGAGCACTGAGCTTGTGCCCCAACCTCATACTTCGTATTATTAAATGTCCTGACACTTCTATTACTCCAGTCCCCGAGTCACCTGGTTTTTCCTTTATCCTAGTTCAGTTCTCTGTATTGACACATGGTTAAGAGGCATTGACATCTCTCCTACTTCTTATGCCAGGCAGTTTTAAAAATATTTAATAAAATTGTTCTCAAAGATGATCTTTGAGGAACTCCACTACTAACTTCACTCTAGGGCAGAGGTCTAGCTCACAGGAGTTGACATCTCCTCCACAGCCAGTTCCTTATTTCTTACAATTGCAGCAATAACCCAAATTTTATGTAAATCTTTTTATGCAGAGTGTTACAGAGATCTAGACAAATACTATTCTGCTTTTTATTTGTTCATAAAATTTGCTCCTTTTTAAAATATATCCAGTCATTCTAGCTGGATTGTTTTGCTGTCATGTAATTTTATCACATTTTACATTTACCCTCATAAATTTAATGGTTTATTTTCTTCAGAAGTTGTTTTAGATTTTTTGTACTCTGAGATCTGTTCAGGTGCGTAGATCACTTTTTTTTCCCAGTACTGTTTGCTGACATAAAGTAGGTATAGGAATAGAGAAGTAGGACAACACTAGCAAATGGCATGAGTTTGGCTATTGCTGTAATATTATTTTCAGTTATGGTTGTCATATTTTAAAAAAAAGAAAAATTATTGAAAAATATTCAGAAATAGCTATAAGAATGTTTGTATGCTACTTGTAATGTGGGTTGTAATGAGAGGCTTAGAAAGCTCAATCTGTTTAATATGTTTGAGTGAGGATTCAGATATAATTTGATCACGGTCCACAAATAGGTGCATGAAAATAAGATTTCTAGTATTTAATGGCCTTAAACAGTATAAATGTAGTAAGGTCCAGAAGCTTGAAACTGAATGTAGACAATCCAGACTAATAAAAAAGGTGCATATCTTTTAACAGGGAGGGTAACTAACCCTTGGAACACATGATTTAGATTGTCATTACTTGGAATCTTTACAAAGACATTTAGTTTTGATGTAATAGTAGGAGATTCTTTGCCCTGCAGAGGAAGTGTGGTCATGCTAATTTAGTTATAGTCCCTTTTGGCCTTGATACTTTTCTGCTTCTTTTTTAAAATTCCGATACATAAAACAAGTCCCTCAAACATGCAAAAGAATGGAAATAACATTAACCTCTCATCTCAGCTTGCGATGTACAATGTACTTATCTTCATTTTCTATACTTAGGAGAAAAAGACCTTACAAAATGAAATCTTCCTGCCCTCCTGCCTTGGTAATCTGTAAATGATGGCATTTTATAGCCATAAAGTGTTGGAAATGTTATCTTATTTTTATAATACAACAGAGTTTGTTATTTAGTCAAGATTATTTCAGCTTGAATTAATTCCTAGTCAGTCTGTTTTCAAATGAGCATTGCTTTTTTTGCACTTTGAGAACGAAGAGTAAAAAAACCCCATATGCCGAAAATTCGAAGCCACTTAAAAAAAGGCAAAATGCTATTGTATGTGGGAAACTCGCTGAAGACAGGGAAGTATTGGGGATTTTTTGAGCCAAGTTTTATGGGAAGAGACAAAAAATCTTTAAGAAAGATGGGCAGACACAGAGAATAGCAATGGTGCTGATTTTATTAGTTATGTAAAGCATAGGAGTAGGTGGGCCAGTGCTTGAAGTGACTCTGGTACAAGTACCTCTGGGTTTTTTTAAAAAAAATTGTCTAAGGTCTATGCTTTACTTTTGCCAATGTAAAGAAAAGAAAAGGAAAACTCTTTAACCTTCCATGTCTCTCCAGACTTCATTTATTAGTAAATAATTAAGGAAGCTGTTTCTATTAAACAGAAAGAGGAAATAGGAAATAAAAATGAGTCAGTTTCAAAATATTGCATCTTAAAATATTTCATTACATCTCTTTCTTCTTTTTTCACACATCATTTCACTTTTTTGTGTGCTATCTGAACAATTTAAAAGTTAGCATGACTGAGGAAAAAAAAGCATGAATGGAGAGATAAACAGAGACAGGTTTTTTGTTTGTGTGTTTTAGTTTTGGGTAATTTTCACTTTATAAGCACAGAATTACTGATTACTGTGGTAACATTTCTTGACATTGTGCACAAAGTAAAATTCAGAAGACTGAATTAACTGTGACCTTTAAGAAAAATCTTAACCTAGATGATCAAAGTAAAAATGGGTAAGCAGTCTTTGACAGATGGATTAAAAGATAGTCCTCTAGTACACTTTCAATATAAAATTTGTTTAATAACTGCATTATTTTGAGAAAAAATATTGGTAGTTTCCAGAAGAAAGTTGAAACTGATGAATTGTGAAACTTGAGGATCTAAGGACAGGAAACCAACAGGGTTTTACAGAATTGTATAAAGAGAATACAGTATTCTTAGAAGTTCAATAACAATTATACTCATTTTTTGCTTGGCACCTGATTCAAGGGCATTAAATTATGGTATAGAATCTTGCTGCAAAAGCTTGCCTTTGCCTTCCAAGTAATGAAAGAGTAAATGGGCACTATTGTACTTAATCCATGCCAGGAATTCTGTAATATTTTTATCTGGAACATTTTGGTCCAGAATAGTTATGACCATTTATTTGAACATACAAAGGGTTTAGGAAAAATTTACTTGATTTTTGAAAAATGATGAGGTGAAACATAACAGTATATCGTTACATAAATTCTTTCTGTAGGGGCAAATTTGAAGTGAAAGTGAAAAGTTCATCTGGATTTGACTGTTAGAGCAGATGTCTGGGATGAATACTGAATTACTTTAGTCTTAAACAGAGGATTTAGAAAGCTTCATGTTTTGAGTTGAAGTGGAAATAGCTAAAAAAACCCAAAATTATTTCAATGCTGAAGATATGTGAGTTTTTCTGTATAGTGTATATTATATAACTTTAAAATTGTAGTACTGTTGTTGTTCCATTCTCAGCAGCTTTTATGTGTCATCTTAAATCATGCCAGATTGGTGGGTTTTACAGTGGTCTAGTAGAGGCTACAGGAATACTACCTACTCCATTTTTAAATATTGAGCTTGCTAAATAGTAGCATATTGCTTGAGCAGATTTTCAGTGCACCATTTTGCCCTATGGAAAAATGTTTAGTAGAAATCTACAGCAGCCAGCACTAAAGCATATTAGTATATCTGAAGTATATTCTCAGTATAGATGTTTTAAAAATAATTGACAAATTGGTATCACCTTTCTTAGATAACTTCTTGTTAAAAAATGCAAAATTTATTAGAACAAGCCTAAATTCAAACCTGGAATTTACTGCAGCAGTTTCTGCCGCTCTTAATTAAACATGCTTATTTTTCACACAGAATCATTCAATAAAAATTGCTTTTTAATGAGTGCAGGACTTTACATACTACTGTATGGGACTCCTTGTTCACTTGAACTTGCAAAGAATTCAAATATATTGTGAAAAAAGAATGTTAAAAAGGCATAGAATTAGTATCACCTTAAAATAAGTTAAACTTACATGTTGAAAATATTTAAATTGCTATTTCTTAAATTACATGTGAGCACAAGAGCTGTAGTTGTTGAATACAGTATTACTGATAAGTAAAAGGTTTGCATATTGGCTGCACTCACAATAGAACTTAATAGAACAATATTGTAAGACTGAGAGAATCAGATAAATTATAATGACATATAAAGCAGACTCTTCTAAGTATATAATTGTTAGTACTGTAAGAAGGGAAAGTAATAATTATTGTTACAACCAGTAATATTGGAGTGACTGAAGGCTTGCAATAAACAACCTGGAGAAAAGTAAAGCGTTTTCATTTGACAGAATTTCCAAGTATAAACTTCAGGACTTCTTGTCCTTCTAAACATTTGAAAAACAAGTATGGCTGAATTTCTCTCATGAGTGCCTGCAATGCCCAAAGATGTTTCTGACAGGGTGGATAATATCTGAAATTCATGAGATTTGTGGAAAGCTTTGGGAAAAGCTTGAGAAAAGAAAAGAAACCTGGCTGGTTTATGTATAAGACAAGGTATAAGATGCAATTAAGTTTTATTAAAACAGAGCCTGAGAACTGCATATATTTATGTAGGTACCGGTAAAAGTGAGAGAACATAGGTTTTTCTTTGTTTGCAGGGCTTATATTAAGGCTCCTAGGAACAGTTGCAAGGATAGCTGTGCAGAGAAATTCAATATTTGATGTGGGCAGTAACTCTTCAAGCTGACTTCAATGCACAGGGTCACAAATCAAGAAGTTGCTTTAGATTTTAAGTGTAAGCAAATTTATTGTTTGGTTGATTTGTGCTTCTGACTGAATGTGACCTGTTAGTATTTTTTAATGATTACTTATCTACCATTCAATGGAAATACACAATAAATTTACCTGGGTTTTCTTAGTGTGTACTAATTTAGAGAATCTTAATAGGTAATAGTAAACTTTCATTAATGTATTAAGTACATCAAAAAGCCTGCTGCATGGGACGCTGCAGAAATACACTGTAAGCTAACCTCTTATACATAACTTAAATATTTCACATTGCTGAGAGGAAGAAGGTCATTGTGATTGCAAGATCCCTATAATAAAGAATTTTGAAGAAGAAGACACAGAAGGTAATAGTTAAAAATTTCAAGGATCTTCAGAGTAAATATAAAATTGTTTTATTCAGAAGTTAGAAGCACTCCTAAATAAGAATTCTTTCTCTTTTTTCCCCCCAAAATCACATCTGTTCCTCATTAAATGACTTATTGCTATTTCTAATTAGTTAGCTCTTCTTTGTGATTTTTACCAGGTTTCAGTTTCTGTTCCAAGTTATGTTAATGAAAAAAACAGCAGATAAAATCCTTATTGGGTAATAGGACAGGTCATTTATACCTTCATTGTCTCATTTATCAGTGAAAGTAATTACTTAATGGTCTACGTAACTTAGAATAGTTTGTGAGCTATTTAGGCAACAGATTCCCTAAAATAGAAAAGCTGTTTTTCAGAGTGTGGAACTGAGGAATTATTTCCTTGTTATAGAACATAAACACAACAAGTTAAGTACTATAATTATTACTATATAGTGAAATGATTCTTTTCCCACAGTCAGTTTAAAGCCACTAACTTTTTCATGAAGTGGTATGTCTGGAAATAATATTTAATTTTTTGAAATGGTGAGTCTTTGGGGTATTCAATGACATTTCACAAAGCTACACAATCTTTTTAAAGGAAAAGTGTACTAAGATGTTCAGTTGAAACAGTTCTTGTGGGGAGGTAAGACACATAGAAGTCCTCATTAATGAGGACTGTCTCATCAGAAATGCCTTATACACAAGTCATATAGTACATGTGAAATGTTTAATACTTTCTCTGTGAGGAGAAAAGAGTTTGTTTCTGATTCAGTAATGTTTTAGCAGTCATTTGTATGATCAACGTCCAGCTTTTCCGGTAGTGCTTTTATTTTTTTTTTGTCCCAACCATATTTTTCTCCTTAAGATTTTCTTCTTACAGTATTTGATATGTTTGGTTTTATGATTTTTTAATATAATCAAATGATTACAATTGTACTGATAGTACTATAGTTACAATAAGTATACATAAATGGTGTAAGAAAAAATTATTTCCAAGATATTTGTTATTGCCATACCACATTTTACTTCTAAAAATTTCAAGACTATAAATTACAAAAGCAAGTAAACCCTTAATTTTCAGCAGCCACATTCTTGGTGTTTCAGTATAAGTAATAGTTTTCATTTTGGCACTGGAACACAGGATGGTTTGCTATCCTACTGGTGTACCTTATTGCTTTATTAAGTATTGTGTAAGAAAAGATTGCAACATTTACTTTTCCTCACAGTTTTTAGTTGAGATAGTTCTGTTGGACTAGATTTCATTTAAAACCAGGTGAAAGTAAACGTAAATGGTGTCATTTGGGTCTTTCAAAAGATGGTGTCATTAGTGTCCAAAAGAAAGGTTCTACTAGGTTTTGTGGTATTCTTATGCCACACATTGTTCTGTGCAGCATCTCAGATGATCAGTTAATATAGTTAATTATTTTATAAACTGTGTGGTGTGAAAAAAACTCCACTCAGGAAGAGCTATGAAAGTTGAGAGTTGTAAATCTAGATCTGTCAGAAACATTGAGGCTAAAAGAGCCATTCTACTGTTCCCAGGCAAATTCATCTCCATATAAACTGCGGAGCATTTGGAAAGGATAGGATGGAAAAGAAGGAACAGGAAAGAGAAGCTGGACTTGCTTTGCTCTTACCTTTCCTGCATATATAGTTCTCTATGTTCTTTACCTAGGAGGCCAAAGAAATGAAACTTAGGAAACCCGAACCTCATCTATACTGTTAATTATAAAACCATTTTTGAGATAAACAAGAATCACAGAATTAATTTCAGGATCAGTATGAGGCTTTCTTCCCCCCCAGTTTTAGAAGAATAAATATTCACAAGTTGTTTTGTCATACTGATTCCATGTGGAGTTCCAGCTGTTTCTGTGTAAACCTTCTCAACTGCTTGTATAATTTTCTTTAGCCAGTCCTGGTTTTGCTGGATATCCCTGTGTTTTCCAGGGAAGTAGATAACAGGCAAACCCAGGAAATTAAAGCAAATTTGACCAAATTCCATTCTCAACGGTACTAAAAGTTCCTTAAAAATATTAGACTTCACAACCAGCTTTAGAGTATGAGGTTTTGGTGGCTAAACCTATGAAGTGACTGTGAGTTGCAGTACCTAAAAGTGTAAAAAATAAGACTAAGTGAAATAACCCTTCAGTATAATATTAAAATTATACTAGTGGCTAAATGGCAACTATTTGTTTTATTTCCCAGTTTTCGTGTTTGGCATTCCCAACAAGCTAGCTGTGGGTTGATTTAAAAATCCTTGAAAATACAGTATGAAATTTTGTGTAAGCCCATCTATAGGCTTACTATGAAGATATGTACTGTCAATCAGACAAAAAGAAAATTAAGTCAGGTCCCCCAAAAGAAAGCAAAACCAAACATCCTGAAATAATTTAAACAGAACTCAAAAAATCTTCTGCTTTTGCTTTTCAGATTTTTTGCTGAGTATTCTTAGCAGTGACATTGAAAAGTGATTAATAGTATTAACTTTTAAGATATAGAATTGTTGAGTACAACTGTGTTTCCTTAGCTGCAGCTTTGAGGGACACATTTTCACAAATAGTCTTAATACTGTAAAATAGTCTGGCTACAATAGACTACAATATGTAAAAAAAAATTGAACTTTTGACATATCATGTATTTTTAAAATACTTCTCCCTGATTCTTGGTATGAGTGTTTTCTTCTAAAAGAGGAATTTTTATCAATAAGGAAGAAATAAATCATACATGAAATAACCATTTGGTATTCTGGTAGCTGATTTTCACATAAACTGCAAGGAGCTGCAGTAAATTAAATGTTTCCTGCTGATCCACTTCCTTTTAAAACACAGTAGGAGGGGCATTAGTTAACATTAAGGCAAACACAATTATCTGCTGACTACATTGCATTAAAAATAGCTAACAGCGATAATTCTTTGGCTTCTACCATCTTTGCAGGTATGTTATAAAATTAGTTCATGTAAACATGCTGGAAAGCAGTAAAATACTTAATGATTTCCTGTATGGCACTCTGAGCCTTGGCTAGAGAAGTAAATTTTAGTTGTGAAGAAAAATATTAACCTTAACTTAAACTTAAATATAAAGTATGACCAGTTTCAAATTGTCTTATTTTCAGTAGAAACAATGGAAAAGTATTTGTGGTAAACATGAAATAAACCAAGTTTTTTAACATCTCTACCAATATATAAATAATTTTTCCCTCTTATATTTGCCTTATAAACCTGTATGGAAATATGGGAGATGGCTCTGTATGGTCCTTTTTCCACAACCCTCTTTTCTCCAAGTAGAACTCCCAAGCTGTCCTAATTCTGTGTCTGAGAGATAGATGAGCAAAAAACAACCAACCAAATAAATCCATAACCCTTTCTAGAGAGTTCAGTCCCAGGAACTTTATTTTCTTTTGTGGTGTTTTGTAACAATCTTTCCAGAGTGTTCTGCCCAAAAAGGTGAAGATGTCTATTTTGATTTCTGCGTATAAATAATATGGGGTTTTTTTAAGTATTCACTTTTAATAATGCTTCTACTATCATCAGTTATAGTACTGACCCAATAATTTCATATTCAGATGCAATTACTTGAATATTACTCACTTATTTCAAATAAGTAAAAACTCTGGGATAAATTATGTCTTAACCTAAAACAGAGTTAATCTTGCCTACTTTAGTATCAATAAGAGCTGATCTTTTCGTCTGCTGGTTTTAGTTCTATATGCTTTGCTAGTGTGAAACCCTTTTTTAATGGTTTATATTTTTTAATGGTTAAAAAAATATTTTTCTTAAAAATAGTGCCCTTCTGAGATACTATTTTAAATGATCAAATAATAGACATAATATTGCATAAAATATCTGGAACTCAGGCATGTTGCAGAGCAGTTGCTTTAGAACAGCTTGTGGGTTACGTAGAAAGAAAAAGAAGAGGTACAAAGAAAAAGATGCAAACTATATTTATTTTTGCTGGTAACTCATGACTAGAGCAATCCTTGAATTTTGAAGTATATACATGATTATAAAATGAAATTTTAAAATTAATTTTCAATTAATAAAAATTATTTCTAAAAGCAAATAATGTTGAGATCTCCAAATATTTCTTATACGGTGAATAATTCCTCCTATGAGGAACCTCATAATTTGTACACTAAAATTTGAATCCCTCCTTGTTGGCCTACAGAAATTCTAGGTCTGTTAAGGGGTCCAGTACTGCTCATTCTTGCTTGACCCATCTGTAAAAAGAAGATCATTCTCAGCCCAGTTTAGTCCTTTAATATGTGCTATATTAGTCAGAACTTCTCCTCTGTCCACATATCTACTTAAGTCTTTCTATTTAATTGCAATTCACTTGATCAGTGAGAATTGATTGAATTGATCACTCTGACATGGATCAAGCCCAGAGTGTTGCAATTCAAAGGGCTGCATCCTATCATCCTGTCTCTATTCTTCTTTAAGGAAGACTTTTTACTTTCTCATTTTGCATCCAGTTTATCACAAAAAGTCAGACATGGAAAATCATTTTCACATTGTACGGACATTTCTGCTGCCTTTCTCAGACAAGGTAGGATGCATAGGTTGGAATGTTGGTGGTTTGTTTTCTGTAAGCTTTCAAGTGGGCCATCACAGTTTTCGTAAAGGTCTTGAGCGTACTTCTAAGGTCATACCTTTATGGAAAAAAATCAGAGCTATTCTCTCCTGCCTCATTGTGTGCTAAAATATTATACCTGAGATCTGCCTTTCTTAGTCTCAACTGGACTCAATACAAGTTCTGTCTTGTGAATAGAAAATTAATTTATAGAACTGCAGAGAATAATGATGACTTGCATAGCTTTACTATATCTGGTGGTTTGTGGAAATGATAAAGTGTAAGAATCACATGAGAATGACAGTCTCACAGCAAACTTTTTAATTACACAGAGCTGCTGTTTCAATCGTAGTTGCAAATATAACAGTAAGTAGCACATACTGGAATTTGAACACAAATACAGCATTTGAGCTGGTAAAGATACCAGAATAGATCCCCACTACAACTCTTTCATAGCTATCAAAATTTATTATTCAATGTTGGGAATTTGAAGGATTGTATAAGTGGCTGCCTTTTCTGATGCAATTTATTTATAATTGATTTTGAAGAAAGGTATTTCCATACCTCATAAAGATGACTCAGTATATATCACAGCCTATTTTAAAAGACAGCATTATAAGTCAGCTTTTGTTATTATTTGTTGTTCCATGCACTTTCTTTTATTTGAAAAAGAAATGTTTTGGATAATTTTCAAATGAATTTTTTTTTATTTTCAGAGAAATGAGGCTTGTCACTTGGGACAACTTTTTAGACTCTGTTACACTCTGTTCCTTTCCCAGTCCTTGAAACATTAGTGGTCTGCATTGTCTTTGGACATGAGAATACACTTCTTTTGCTGTTCCCTCCCGGGAGCATTATCCCAGGAAAGCCCAGAGCTTGTTCTATCTTATGCCAGGCTGTTTGGTTCCCATTATGCTATTTATTACAGGAAAGCCCTTTAAGAGTAATACTTTTGACATACTTGAGCTCTCTCAGCTCTCATCTGTTTCTTGTCTTTATTTTCTCATCCTGACCCTTTAGGTCAGACACAGTAAGGCTATGTTTATATAATCTACATGTTATTAGCATTGAAATGCGCCCTCATGCACACTGCTTGTAGAGCCTCTTGGGCATGGTTTGGAAGTTCTTTGTTTCACCAGCGTTGTAGGGCCTCATTTTGAGTCAAAGTTGTTGTGAAAAGGATAGAAACTTACCTCCCTGTTGCTCCATTACCCAGAACAGGGTCATGAATTCATGTGCTTTTTTTTCTACAGTAAGACAGAATCTACACCTACGTTAAAAAGTGACTGGGAAGGGCTATACAGCATTTAAGTATTCTGCATGATCTGAAAGTTCTCTTGATTCGTTTCACAGCGTGGTTTTGTGTTTACATGCAGAGGGAAGTCAGATTGAAGCTATTATTATTTATAAGGCAATGGGTCATAACTTTTATTGTAAGATAAATTTTAGACTTGTGCGTTGTCTGCTAGTGTAGTGTGCTTTGAGGACAGCAATATTGGCCTAAGGCATTTCTTCAACTGCAATTTATTATAAATATTTTCTAAAATTTGTAAAACCAAAAGTTGTCCTTTGAGATGTCAAACAGCATATTTGACTAAATTGAATGCATGAAGCATATTTCCACATAGTTGAAATCAATTGTTCTGAAGGCATTTGATACAAGACATCACCCAAATGGATGAAACTTAGAAATTAAAGTCTAGAAGTGATTGTCTTTTAGGCTTTACCTACTCAGATGTTGGGACAGAGTTTATCTTAAAATTATGAGTTTTTGACAGAGGAAACTTGTAGCAATGATTGACTTCTAATCAACTAATTTTATGGTAACAGCATATCCTTGTTGGTAAGGAAGAAATTTTCTTGTTCCATTATTATTTCTGAGTATAAATAAACCATTTCCAAAAATTAAAAGCAAAATTGGATAAAACACAAACTCTGTTATTTACTACTTACATTATCTCCTGTAGAAAAAGTTGGTATCTTCTAGCATTTCCAAAAGCGTTCTAGCAATTAGAAAGTTTTCATCAAATTACTTTTGTCTTTTGAATGACTTTGCTGTGGTGCTACATTCTTTAAAACATTATCTTCTGATTATTTACTCTATTTTAAAACATTATTCTGGCAAGATTATTTGTGCTGTAATTTCTTATTGAAAGATTAATATATCAGACTTTGATCATATTTCTTAAAAGTGATCATGCATGTGCAAAAAATCAGGGATAAATTATCTAGAATTTGTTTAGAAAATTGGCCTCTTCCCACAAATGCTTTTAAAGAAAATAGGAGGAACAGCAGAAGGGACTGTAATCCTAGTACCCACTTGAAAATGAAAAATGTAATGATTCAGTGTAGTTTAGTGACTGCATTCACAGGGTCTTATCTTTTATATTTCTATGCACTAGAAACAGTATTTTTCAATCTCCCATTTATTAATATTTTATTTCAACATATTCTTGCACTTCTGCAGCTCCAGATCTACAAATGTTTTGAAATGGCAGAAAGCCTGGACAAAAAAATCTATGGTTTTTTACTATTGCAATGTTTTGCCTTTTCTGATGCCCAATTATTCCATCATGAAAGTATTATCACAGCAGTATAAAATGGTGGAGGTTGTAATAACACCCCAAGGTTGTCTGGTCCAACCACCCTGTTCTAGCTGGGGCATCCAGAGTTGTTTGCCCAGGACCGTGCTCTGGGGGCTTTTAAATATCTCCAAGGACAGACTCTACTGCATTCCTGGGCAGCCTGTGCCAGTTCTCAGACACCACCATGGTGAAAAGGTGTTTCCTGATTTTCAGGGGAAGAGTCCAGAATTTCAGTCCGTACCCACTGGCTCTGGTCCTGTCACTGGTAACCACTGGGAAGAGCTTTTAACCTATTTGCATGGTCCCTTCAGTTATTTGTATACTTGGTAAGAACCCCCTGAGTCTTCTCTTCCTCAGGCTGAACTGAATGCTGTTTCCTACCACTGTTCTCTTCAGAAGCACACGTTGTCTAAGCAGCCACTTTTTTTATTACTACCATCTTCAGAACCATAATACTTCACCTTTGAAGATTCTATTGAAATCTACCAGGAGAACTACTGTAGAGCCACCCATCTCATACAAGATAGAGCCAGGCTTAAAAACACAGATTTTTTTCACAGTCCAAAATAATTTTGTACCTCTTCATGAGATACTTTTCACAGCATTCTTGGTAAATGCAGGGGGTTTTTTGCATATAATTTTTTGTAAGCTTAGTTGGTACAGAAATAATGACGCCATCTAAGAAACAGTGCTTTTTTAAGTTTATTTTTTCAAAGAACCATAGAATGCTTTGGTTTAAAAGTAACCTCTAAATATCACTGAATCCAAGTTCCCAGTCACAAGCAGAGACATCTTTCCCTAAATCAGGGTGCTCAAAGACAGATTTTTTACATTTTCATTATAACATATCTAGGGATTCAGCCATGGAGAATCACTTAGGGACTTGTGTCACCATGCTCTCACTACTGCCCTGCTGAACTGTACTCAAATATTGCCCACTCTCTCACAAATTCACTGCTTCTTCATGAAGCAGAATAGTTTGAACTATTAAAAGGAATAATTATTTTAAGTGATATTACAAGACATGACACAATTTCTAAAAAACTTGTTGTATTTTCTAGTTTAAGATTGAAAACTGAAGAAGGATTCTTTTATCACATAGAAATCTTTTTATTTAGCTTTTTAAAAACTGCAGATAACTGAAATTTGACTGTTTAGATAGCTGCTAAAATAAAACCAGTCAAATTTCTCTGATTCTAAATCAATTTTCAATGCATTATAGGAAAACGCTGGATATTTATATGTTTGGAACTGATTTGGACATATCTTTCAGCAGTTAAAAACTGCATTTCAGCTGTATAGTCTTGACATTCCTTTTTCCCAATATTAAACAATAATGGGGTTTAATTGTCCTTTGATCCTCATATATAATTCCTTTTAGTTAACATTATGTTCAGTGCCAGAAGATTTAACTCTAAGTAGTATCTTAGTTTTTTTCACTTCAAAAATAGTATGTTTGTCCAGAGGAATATTAGCTGCTACAAAGTTTTCAGTTATGGTAGAGAACATCCAAGGCATGCTCATTTCACTGTCCTACAACTAAAATTATACATAAAAAAGAAAAACCCACAAAATATAATAAAGATCAAAGCAAACCTCTTTCCTCCCACCCTAAGGAGTAGGGAAGGAAAAGAGAAACAGAACAAAGTGGATAAAAATGGAATTAGAAAAGAGGCAGAAAGAGACAGATAAAATATTAATTTTAAATATAAAGGCCTTCCCTTTGCTAGTTTAAGGGATAAATGGTCACCACTCTTACATCAATTTTTCAGTGAAAAGCCCTTTAAAATTATTTTGCATGATTTTTGCAATAATTTAATTCCTTTTGAGACATTTTATAAAGAAAATATTACTGAAATTATTCTCAAAACAATTTTATTTCTGACAGCTCTTGTTATTGAGGTTTCTTAAAGAGTCATATAATTAGATATTAATGTTAAGAAATATTTTAAGTAATAAATAACCTCATTTAGGCTAGTCATCTTTTAGTATTTTTATGGCCTCAAGCAAACATAACTTATCTTTAAAAACACTTCTTCATTGCTACATGTTGCTTGTGACTAAAAGACAAAAGAATTCAGAGCAAAAGAGAAACATAAAATATGGAAGTGAAGCTCTAAAATCTATGCATCATTTAAAGCAAAAAATGTGGCGTTTGAACAATGTCTACCATTGTTCCCATCTTTAAAAGGATTCAAGAATTACTCCAGGTATCACAGGCTTGCAAGCTTCTCTTCAGTGCTATAAGAACTGATGCAGTATCATTAAGGAGAAAATAATGAAACACTTGGATAAATATATGCTGATATGATCAAACTGATCTAGCTGCCACAAGGGTAAATCACACATTCTTGACCAGCTAAATTCTTTGAGTCAACAGTACAGTGTATAAAGGGCATCTTGAGGAAGTAATTTACTTTGATTTTTTGAAAGGCTTTCTGACAAAATCTCACAGAAGAAATTAGGAAGAAAAATAAAGCAGCCAAGAGGTAAGGCCAAAATTCTGAGAAGGCTTACAAGTAAGCAAGCAAGCCAAAATAAGCAAAGTTATAATAATTAGTTTCTTCACAGACTAGGGAGGAATTCTTATCAGTCAATATGAAGCACTTAAGGAAAAAGAAGGTTTTATGCTTTTACCAACTATCTAAAATTTACCTTGTTTCAATAATTGCATTATCTAGATTGGTGTTTTTCAGGAAATCTCTCATGACTGCCTTTTCATTGCAGTTCACTAGGCCCACTGATGTATTTTAGGTACCATTTGATTTTAATCACACCTTTCTGGTATCACAGCTTCAAAACATTGAATTGACATTGCTGCAGTCCAGTCCTTCTGACTTTGGTGCTTTTTTCAGTGTCCTTTGGTGCAGTGAAGTATTTGTCTGAGTATTTAGTAAATTAGATCAGAAAACCAATCTGGATCAAAATAATCCCATATCCCCTTCAGCAAAGAGTTAGAGATTGTCCAGGTTACCAGTTCACAGTGTAGTGACATAAGTATATCTGGTGATGTAAGAGAGAGAATAGAGCAAGGGCAGGCCACTGTTGCAGGAGATTCCCTATTTTGATGACAACACCTGTTTATTCGTCTTTCACGTTATTTTTGAAGCTGTGTCTAACAGCTTCAGGTAGTGAAACAGGTAGCTTCAGGTAGCAGAACAGGTAATGAAGTCAATTATATTCAGTTCAAACTTGAATTCTAGTAGTTGCTAGCTCAGACAGAAATACAAATGGTGAGACATTTCTGATAAATGCAATGATGAGAGGTACCCTAAAAGGTCTCTAATAAAATATGATACATCTTTAAGCTATATATTGATTTTCACCAGACAGCTATGCTGGTATCCATTTCCTTACTGAATCAACAGTCAAACTGGTAATCACCAGGAAAAAATACTAAAATTCTTTTGAACTGGAAGTGTCCTGTCTGCATTGTTATGAGAAATACTTAAAAATGTAACTGAACTTCATAGGATGCTTGAAGATTTACAAAACAAAATATAAGCATGCAAGATGTACTGTATTAAATATGCTAACTAATGTATCATTTCGCATATATTAAACAAATTGATCTTTTGTATTTTTTCAGATGTTTAGTAGGAATAGAGTTAGAAAAAGATGATTAATTACATTAAATGCTAGTCTAAGAGTTTTTCTGCCATACAGAAATCTTAACAAAATAGTAAAATTTCACCATTAAACAAATGACTGAATAAATAATTCCTTAGTATCTTGATTACACCTGAATATTTTGACCAAATATTGTTGGTAATGGATATTGGAGAGGAGTTATCTGCTTGTTTTTCACTGTTCAGGTACTTGTAGCAGATGATTGACAGCCAAAATATTATGAGCAATATGGGCACAGTACCATTTCTGACTAATTTGCAGAAAGATAAACAGCACATCACCTTGTTTCAGCTGGCTGTACTTGGACAGGAATGGCATGCAGAGCAGGATTTTAGCATGCATGCAAGAAGCTGAAGTTAGTAGATTGATGTGGCTGGATAGGACAGTTTCTTCAGAACAGTGGATGCATAAAAAAATCTCTAGCTACATCTACAGTCTGTGAATATTCAACTTAAATTTAATAAAACTTGATTTTGTGAACTCTCTGAGTGTAAGGTAGGAGTGTTTTTTGTTGAAAGATCAGAGAGGTGCCAGTTCCTCAGAACACAATATTTTCCCTAAACCATGTGTCTTACCATTTACTCACATTGATCTTTAGGGAAACAGATTTCTTTGAGTTGCATTCTGCAAAGAGTCATTGAGAATGCAAGAAAGGAAGCAGCACAGTTTCTTAAACGTGTCTTATTTAACAGTATTATTAATCTGAAAGAGAGGAGTGTTAAAAAAGAAGGTAGCAAGTTTCATAGATGATGTTAAATTAGAAAGTGTTGCAAATATTAGTGAAAAAGGAGACAAAAGAGAAGAGCAGAAGGAGGTTGCAAATGCAGGAAAGAAATAAGTAAACCAAGGAAAGTTTGCTTAGAAAATTTAAAATTAATTATATAGAGAAAAATAATATGGAAAAAATCAGCATTAGAAATATGAAAAGTAGTAAAAATAGAGAAGCTACAAGGAAAATAATTGAACAGCAAATAGTATATGATTGTGAATTGGAACATGGAATAAAACCGAGCAATTTTATTTTGTAGGCAAACTCCCTTCTCGAGCTCTCTGATCTGCAGAGCATGTAAATAAACTGTGTCGTCTTTCAGAAAAGTGCATCTTGTTCTCTCAAGTTTATCTCGTCAATTTTGTGAGCTGGTTGCAAGAGAGGATGCATCACCACAATGAGCACTTTTGTCATGCACAGAGTTAATGGATGATGTGAGCTACATTAATATAAGCAGAAGAACTATAATCCCTCTCTATCTTTGAGGCCAGAGGTAGGTACAGTACAACTACTAGTGGCAGAGGCAAAGGCTGCGTCCCATTTCCATAGTTTCAGGTCGCTCTCTGCAGGCTGGGTCATATGGTGGGGCATTCTGCCAACTGAAGAGCTGCAAAGCATATTTTTTGCACTCACATTTTCAGGTCCTGCACAGCACTGCAGTTTCTCTCCATCACTGGAGGAGCTGGAAAGAAACTGCAGTGCTTCACTCAAGTCAAGACTGAACAAATGAGTTGCTGGTGCAATGGTGGAAAATGAGAGAGCAGGTGGAACACTGTAATAATAACCCTGTCAAGTAATTATAATTATTTGCTCAAAGTATCTCAGAGCTTTCTTTTCTCTGTAAGGAAGAGTCAAAATCAAAACACTTTTTGATATTGGAAGGGTTGGCTTGTGGAAGAGGGTATAAGAACCAAACATGTGTTCATGAATATGATTATGTCTGCATGGTACTGTAGGGGCTGGACCATGGAGCTCACCAAGGCTGCTGTGCCCCTTGATGTATCTTAGTGCTTTTCATGGTTAAATACAGGACACTTGTAGTATCCCCTAAAGGCTTAGAAAGGCTTCTGGAGCTCACACAGCCTGCAAATCCATCTGCCTTCGTATATCACAACATTGGGACCCTCTTATGAAAGTCACATGGCTGACTCATCATTGGCCATGTTATGGCACTGCAAGGCAGCTGATGCTTGGCCGTGTGTGATTCAGACAAAAGCACACTCCAACTTGCCCAGACATGATCTAAGTTTGCATCTGCAGCACACCCCAAATCTGTTTCACTTTTAGTTTTCCAGTATACAATAAACACAGCATTCATACCCAAACAATGTGGGCCTGGGACGACCATGGGTCTTAAGAAATGGGCTTTAAACACACACTCCACAAAAACAGAGATGAAGCCTATATAATGTGCCTAACAGCTAACTGAAGAGAACTTAATGAACATTCCCTAACAAAACAGATCCTGTACAATAAAATGGAGACTGGCACCTGTACAGCACAGTTCAGTTTAACATGAGCAGTGGTAAATGAGAAGACATTGTTGAGATGTTACTAAGTGCTAACTCAAAGGGACTTTGGATATATATCCTGCATTCTAAAGCATGCTGAATGTACTGTAAATCTCCATTGCTATTGTCACTAGACTGTTCTGCAGTTGCTTGTCACTTTGTTGAGCCAAACATGGAAAGTTTGCACAGCGGTCTCCTTCCAAGGGTGCTGCCAGGTTTGAATAGCTTTATTTTATGCCATGATCACATTCATCCTTTCTGGCTGCAGGTATCTCAGGAAATGCTGGTTCAGTCTGTCTCTTTAGGCACTGTGTGTCCTTCATACCTTCTCCAGAATTTCACTTGACATTTCAATATCCCAAACTTAGTATATGTGATATGTAGTGTTGATTTCCACAATTTAGTTAGGCTTAAGGAAGACTTCAGTGTTCCTGCCCCAAAGAGAGAAGAGATATTTCAAAGGATTGAGGCTTAAAAAATGTTGAAATCAGGAGACATGGGACAAAAGAAATAATTTTTAAAACAGTGTAATATGAATATTTTGTAAAAGATACACACATGCAATGCATTATTGATAAATTTGGCAGAAAGACTGCAGTCCTGTGATTAAAAAAAGGAGTTCTAAAAGAGCAAAAAAAAAAATGTCAACACCTAGGCAGCTGTTAGGGAAAAACCTTATCTTAGTTCTAAACAATAAGCTGCAAAGAAGCAAGGATCCTAATGTATCCTTAGCTGGGATAATGAGTATGAACATGGAATGAGTGGCAGTGAAATGTTTTCTCAGGACAGGGTGCTGTTTTGTTTCTGAGCCCTAGCCTGAACCAGTGTTAGTACAAATATGGCAAGTGGGCGTATTTTTTTGTCAGTCTTTCTCCAGATAGGCTAAGTTAAACCTAAGACTAATTCAGTTTCTCTGAGATTAAGTCTGGCAGAAGTGGAAAGTACAGTCTTACTGATCTCAGACTATTTCGATTGGCACTTGATTTGGTATTTCTTACCTAGTTTAAAAGTCTTAAATTATATAGCATGGTCTCTAATATCAGAATTCATCTTCCTATAATGCCTACAAATATTTATACTAACACCTAAGTGCCTATTAAAATCTACCAGAACTATTACATTCCCCCCCTGTCTTCCTTTTTATTTTTGTTCTTTGGAGTAGGAGTCATCTTTGTTCTTTCTCTCTCTCTCTCTCTCTCCCTTTCTTTTTTTTTCTTTTTCTTTTTTTTTTTTTTTGGTACATCTCCTAGCACAATGAGACCCTGATCTGAGACTGATTTTCTTAAAGTTCTTGAGATGTATTGGAAGCAAAAGTTTCAAAATAGATCTATGCCATCTGAACTTCTGTGCTTCACTGCATGACGCCCATTTTAAAGACAGGGTCAGATTCAGGAGCAAAATAGTTGGAAAGATAAAGTGGGGACTCTGTGAGATTTTAGCCAAAAATAAGGTCCTCCATCCATAGTCCTGCAGCCTCTGAGACTGACCTGTAATGTTGTGAAATTATGAAGCCAGCCTTCACTGTGTGTTGAGCAAACACAAGGAGAGAAGGTTACAACTGCTTGCAAAATAAAATAAAAAAAAAAAAAACCTAAAAATACGGAAGCATCATGTGAGGCTTTCATGATTGTTTTAGCAATTATTTGATTGACTGAGATTCTGCATCTTGTACTCAATAACGTTTCGATAAAAAAGAGTAAATTCCAAACTATGTGAATCTTGTATTATTCAGTCAGATAATATAAACTGAGTGACTATGTGAGACAGAGAAATAATTAACAAGAAATAGAGTTTACCATTATTAGCATAGTTCTTCAGTTTCATTCTTCTTGATTGTAGAGGGAATTTTAAAGAAACATCTACTACTGAATAGGGAAGTATTATGGAGTCACATAAAGAATACTTGCTGATAAGCAATCCTTTGAATCCTTGAAAATCTCTTCTCTTTAATAATTATACCAACCGCCACTTCCAACCACAAAGCAAAGCTTAACTGGCACAGTGACTTGAGAAATGCAGCAGTTGTCTAGGGAGGAAAAACAACATATTCTGCACTTATTTTAATAAAAATATACATACATATACAATTTGAAAATGCATGTACTTTCACAAATATAAGCCATAAGAACAAAAAGACCTCAGCAAACAATACGGTTGATGATTTATGATTCCATAATCCCCTTTATGGCCCCCTAATAGGCATTACATGTAGCAAAAACAAAAAAGGAAATTTTCTGTTTTAACCAGGCCTCTTAATCCTTAGAAGTATTTAATCTTTTGGAAATGTCTCAGTGGCACATTGCTGATGGCATGCAATAAAGGTAGTTGACCTGTCCCCTGTGGAGCAAACCCAAGGCAATCTGCCTAATCTCATCCTGGGAAAACACACCCAGTATCACTGAATCTGATGAAATCACATGGGTATTTTTTCAGATGCCTTGCAAATGCATACACAGAAATTATTAAAACAAGCTTTGTTCAGTTCACAATTCAGCCTTTTTAAAGCATCTCCCATGCCCTTGAAGAACAAAGCAGACAGCTGTAGTTAAATTTTGTTTTTAAGATTGTCTGCAAAATGACTCTCATCCCCTTGAGAGGAAATAACTCAATCCCCACAATGCTGGGTACAGTTAAAATCTAAAATAAACACATAAGAAATCCCCTTATTTAAGACACTGTCTTTTCCCATTATTAAGTGTCTTCAGATAAAATACAATTTTTCTAAATTTTAAATACTCAACTCGAAGTTTTCCATGGCAGGTGTCTGCCTCAGGCCAAAATGAATGTAGTACTTTACTTGTTTTGGAAAGCTTAAGCAAGCAGGTCCATGCCTCATGATAGATTTCATAGGAAAATATTTTTGCCCCAATGAGAAATGTTTACAATTACCAAGGAAACTGTATTATCTTTATGTTCTGGAGCAGTGGCCTAAAGCTTGGCATGAACTACCCTGTGAAAATCTGCCTACATTTGGCTTGCATTTATAACCCCCTGGGAAAAAAAAAAGCAAGAAAGGAAAATCCTCCATGTTTTTAGCCACTAGGGTTTGGCAGTTACCCTCTCCAAAGCTTCATCTTCACTGGATCTGCTCCTTGCCTGGACTGAAGGGGCCAAGTGGGGCTTTATGCAATTCCTCCTCTCTTTGACAAGTATTGTGGTTTGGAGAAGAGAGCTTGTAGCGGGAGATTATCTCTCTTTTAGTGTCAAAGAACCCCTGCTGATGCCACAGCAATAAAAGGAAAACTGCCTAAGTGGAGCATTAGGAGCTGGGCCTGAGTGTTACAAGGATGGGGAAAACAATGGAGCACAGGGCAAGAGAGAGTAACTAAAATTATTAGGGGAAAGAAATGAAGGCAGAGGAAAGTGGAGTTAAAATGCGAAGTTAATAGAAAGAAGTGGGAACAGCCTGGGACTCAGAAAGAAATTATTTGACTGGGAAGGCCACTGAGGAATCTATGACTGTGGTAAGGATATACAGGAAATAACACCCGAGGGGGATATCTGTTTAGAAAATGATAGATAGGTATTACCTTTTTCTTCCTCTAGAACTAGTGTTTTGCTCTGGCCAGGTAATAATTCTGTAGGCCAGATGACATGCATGTCTCACCTGCCTCTTGTGGCTGATTGACACAGGAGGGACAGCTTTTCACAACTCAAGTACTTTTCTAGGTTACATATCAGAGGTCTGTGCTGCACCCACCAATATAAACTGTTTGAGAGTGTGTACACATGATGTAACATCTGTTTAGAATCATTGCTTTTAAAATCTAGGCAGTTGCACTGACTTTCCAAACATAGTCCTGTTGTTTAGGCTTCTGTGAATAACATACACCTATTTCCTCAAAAATTCATAATGGCAAGTTTTTTACTGAGACCTGACATGAATCAGTCATTCTTAGAATACTTTCAAAAGTCTACATTGTACTTTGTGTATCTGCCAACAACGTGCCTCTGAGGAGGTGTTGGAGTCTGGAATTATGAGGAATTTCTCTTTGCATGTTTGAGAGATTTTAGAATCTCTGATAAACAGTGTTTTTAACCTTTGTTCATGGAAAAAGGGCTTTTAAGCTCTGAAATGAAGCAGAGTTTTTAAGAGTGTGTAATAGACAGTAGAATAGTGCATGGTTTTATCAAAGAGTGAGAATTTTAGATATATGGGGATTTTAGGATGGCAGACAGGTAAAGGCAAGATGGAGGAAGCACGTGGCTTTTGAGTTTCTTCTTCTTCCTCATCTGCCTCCATCTTCTGCAGTGAGGTGGCACATTATAGTTGGCTTAGAGTAGAGTCTAACCTTCTTCTAGTTATTGGAGTAGAATTATAAATACTGATTACGTAGAATGTAGTATAAATATCCATGCCACCCTGAGGGTGGGAACATCTGAGCATTAAGCTTTTTGCACTTTGTAGTTAGCATTAGAGCATTTTAGTATGGGGCATTAGGTTTTTAGTATTTTGTAGTGAGTAGTTGAACATTGAGCTTTTAGGATTTTGCATTTTGTGCCTTGAACTGACCTGCAAGGAAGAGCTCTGCAGGTCAGGAACAGAATGTAATGGTAAGAAACATTAAATAATGAAGAAAGAGAAATAAGAAAAAAAGTCTCATGCACCTGCTCCTTCAAACTCTCTGGCTGGGAGAAAAAACTCTATTTACATTCTCAGAAGAAGATAAATAGCCGGCCGGCACAGAAAACAAAAAAATTAAAATGTTTATAAATCCGAGAAGGAGGAAAAGGCTAAATCAGAATATCCAAGTAATGAAAGTATCTGAGACATATTTAAGCTCATGAAGATAAAAGATAGGGGTGTATATATAAGATCAAATGCAGCTACCTGGAAGAGTTCAGTGAAGAGAAATTTGCAAGGTCAAAGGACAAAAGCCTAGTAAATTACTTTCTCATCATTCAGCTATGCTGCCCAATTTACTAGAGCTCTGGAGGCAGAAACTGACCCATTCCCACACACTCTGCGGTGCTCTGTATTTAAAAACTGATCGTGATAATAAGCATTTAGGAGTTTCCTTTGCCTTTGTACAGTAGAACTAACTGGGTTATTATGCTACTTTTATACTTGTCTTTCTTTCTTACTGTTTACCATTTCTTCCCTGCTGTCATTTTTAATAGCACTGATATTTACTTCTACATCAAATTACAAATGAAGTTTTGTTATGAAACAGAAAAGAGTATTTTGATTGTAGTTCTGCTAAGTATGCAGTGCTTCGTCATGGTAAATGCTCCCCACAGATATCATGTCTTATGATCACTCTTGCTTAGAGTTGAGAAAACACCCATAATACCCAGGTGATAAAGTGTATTGCGAGATTGGTGGAACACACTGAAACTCCATTCTAGCTAGGAAAATTGAGTCATTGCCATGATTAAGAGAACTGAGCTGACTTACTCATAAATCCCTAGCAATCATCATCTTTAAAATACCACAGATAATAAATAACCATTTGTTTACAAATAGGCTGTATCATCCTCTGGTGGCCGAGGCTGAATCATGAAGCTGGATCATATTTTCCCTTTACTGAAGCCTTCCATTAAAGTTTCTAAAAGGTTTCCCTTTGACGATCTTATGTCTATAAAAACTGAATCCCCCTTAATCTCTTTGGATACTGTATTAAGTACTGCTTTACTCAGCCCATGCAAAAATCTTGAAATATTACTGTGAGAATTTTTTCAAGATAGTTTAATTGTAAGAATTTTAAGTGATATACTGTGGCTGGATTTCCTTTAAGAGTGAATTGTGCTTAATGAATTAATTATCTTTTGCATTTACAATGAATATTTTTTCCAAAAAATTAGGCCTATTAGGCACCTGAAAAGTTTTCAAGATAATAAACAATGTTGAGTGTATCCTGGTTATTGCAAATGTTAAACAATGAAAAGGAAACCCAAAATTTGATTACCAATGAGCACCTGACTATTATGACAAAGCTGTTTTCTCAGAACTAAGAATTTCACGAGAATTTTTAAATCTTCTCTCACCTTTGAGCTGTTTTGTTTTGAAGTCCCTATTTTTCAGTGCAGAGAAAAAGTTATGGATGCAAAATTCCTCCTGAAGAAGAACAGGGATTTCACTCATCAAACCATCACTATCAGTCATAAAGGCTGTTCATATATCAGATTCCTTTCAGTTATCTCCTGAAAACAAAACATATTTAGCCAAGTTTTAGTGAGACAATAAGGATCTGTATTTTTACCAGTATAGATAACTTGGTTGCTATGCCAAAAAGTCAAGTTTTCATTTTTGAAAAAAGAAATTACTCCAGAGAAATTTTTCCCCACAACTCTTAAAATATACACCAGCACTAAATAAGCAATCACGGATTCACTTGAAGACTTGAGCTGTGAAATTACATCTCAAGCAATTAAGAATTCTTTGTACTATGACAAGTAATACATACTAAACTTGTTATCCAGAACGGGCCAAATGAGATCTTTCAATATAATAGTAACTTTTTATCTTTTTAGTGAAATCAATACCCATAATTTTAACTTTCCAGATTTTCTGAATTTCCACTTGAGAGCATTTACTGCCAATATGGTCCTACATCCTTTCAATTTGTATTTCTTCTTTCTCCTACTCTTGAATCATAAACTTGTTCACCAGGCTGTCTTCTGAATCCATTTCATTTAAACTTAGTCTCAGCTTTCTGAATCAGGCTGCTCTTTTTTTAACACTTGTCCATAATCAGCTACACCAATTAGCTAATTTCTGTTCAGATTAATTTATTTTCCCAACATTTTAGAATTGCTTCACCAATCAAGATTTTATTCTGTGTTGGTTTGGGTTTTGTTTTCCTCCCCTGGAGACTGCTTTCAATTGACCTTTGTGTTTGAAGGGAACTTTTCAATTTCCATTGCTAAACACCCTTTTATTTTATTTTTAGAATATGATTTTTTTTCCCAATACTGTAGCATATTTTGATTGTAAATGCTTTTTTAGTTCATCCAGAAACACGACAAATGACAAGCAGGGATGTTTTAGTTTATAATTTACCTGCTATTCCATGTCACATCCAGGGGGGTAAGTGTATCCATATGATATGGGAATATATGCTTTATATATGCTTGTGCTTTATATAAAGATACATACCCATATGCTTAAATGCACAATACACAAGATAGTTTGAGTGGATGTTTAAATGAAACGTGAGATTAAAAAAAATATTTTCTTGTCCTCTTTGTTTTTATACATTGCAGTTATACTTGAATCATATTGTTTCCTAAATAGAGACTAAGAAAGTTATCATTCTAAATGGCATTTGTGAAGTTAGTTTCATCACAAAGAGTGGCCCAAAGGCAATATTATCTTCTTGTACCTATTTAGTCCTCCTGTCCCTCTGAATCATGGCTCAGAACACAGGTTTTTTAGTAGGAATAAAATCTTAAATAAGAGCTCTTTAAATAGATTGTTATGTTGTTGTGACAGGTAGAAAAAAGTAAATGAGCTATTAGATGTCACAGAACTGTAGAATCACCAGATTGTTTAGAGTTTCAATCTGACTGATAGCACTGCACTGCGAGATGCAGCTGCAGAAATCAAAATGCACATCTGAACAATGCTGAGTCATTACTCATGTTTGAGAATGTAATGTCTGCTGATTTGCAATTGCTTTGCTGTACCTTATTTTGGAATTTTAAAATGTTTTTTAAACTCTTAGAATATTAGATCTTTATATGGGTAAAGAGGAAAACAGTTACAGGAGTTACAGCAAAAAATCTTTTTACACTGCAGATATAATTTGTTATTTTTGGCATAAATTAATGACAGTGTGGTGGTAATTACAAGGAAAGTCTAGTACCAACTAGTTATTGCATATTTATTCAACACTTTTATCTACTTATTTTCCTTTGAAGTGTATTTGACACTGGGCACTGTCAGGGTACAGGAGTAGGAGGCCTATTCATCTTAGATAAGATACCAACTCTTAGTTTTCATCTATTTTTCTTTAGAAAAGACAGAAGTGCCTAATACAGTAAACACAATTATTCCATAGCACTTAATGGAGGACTAACAAAATGGATAACTTGACAAGCTAATAAAAGCTGTATAAATATAGCAAAGTATGTAAACTGCAATGTTTTCCATTTTTTCATCAGAAAGTAATAGAGATGCAAATTGATTTCATAGAAGGCACTCAAAATAGGGGCTTTTCCTGCAAATTTTTTTTCTCATTGTGAAACATCAGTGTGGTAATGCCCCAGGAAACAACAGGCATGTCTCTGTTGGCTTAGTTCTAAGAAAATAGGGATTTTCTCAGGACCAAACCAGCACAGGTATGTACAGCTTTATTGGTTCTAGTAAAAGCTGTTTGGTACTTTGACTGTCTTCCAGAAAATTTTCCAGTATTAGACCAGAAAAAATTCAGTAGATCTATTTCACATAGGCCTTCTTTTCATGGACGCACCCTCTAGCTCTCAAACTTGAATTCCATTTTTAAGTATACTGCATTCTGCTATGGTGGGATATCATTTATCTTATCTGGAAGATGAGTTTCAATTGAGCTAGATATAGGTAGATCCAAGGAATGTACCTTTTGGAAGTCGAGAATAGATTAAGTGTCTGATGAAGAAGTAAAAACATAATCTCTTGGATTGCTGTTGGATTCTGACTTCAACTATTTTCTGCAGCTGTGAGTTCTTCTGCTAATCCATGAAATGAGATGAATAGCTGTATAGATAAACTCCCAGACTATGAGTGACTGTGCTTTATTGTTTGAGGACTAGCATTTTCTCTTAAAGGCAAATGCAAGAACTAAACTGGACAGTGAACAGCTTTATAGTCTCACTCTTCTCCTTGGCAGCTGGGCCTTGTGTTTCAGAATCTAAACACTTACTCTAAATAAATTTTTTCTAGATCTTACTATAAAACTCTGTCAAACCAGAATAAATATAAAAATAATATATATTAATGGCAAGTACACAAAGGCCAAGGGAACCCTTTGCTCTGGGGATAGCTTCGACTGTGCTGATACAGAATTTGCTGAAGGGACAGCTCAATGACAAAGATGACATAGAGAGAGGTTAGCTGACTAATTCAGCCTCACACCTCTCCTCATCCAGGAATTTTGGTCCTGTTTACATGACTGACACCATTGTAAAGAACAGACATGCCATGAGTCTTCATGGCAGGAACAAATGAGTGCTGAGGGTTATGAATTGTGTCTACTTGTAGCAAAGCATTAGAACCTTCTCCGAGGTAAAGTTACCCCTAATGACTGTCAAAATTATGAACTGCTTCATTGCCAATTAAAGGTCATGAGAAAGGAAACAGACAAATGCACTCTAACATCTGCATAATGTCTGGCATCTTGTTTGATCATAAACTGTGTTATCTTATTTTGGTGTCATTGCTGGAAATAGAGTAGATCCTATCTGAAGCATTGTATTGGGACTTTGCTTTTTCTGAGCGCTACTCAGAACCAGATTTTCGAAATATGACATCTATTTTTCAGGTACAATTTGAGCATTGCTTTTTCTGTAAGCAAATGATAAAATATACAGATATGCATACAAACCTCAGCTGTATGTGCTAACTGAATACAAACTAAGCACAAACGGGCTTTTACAGATGTAAATTCTATCATTTGCTTGTACAAGTGACAGTGATAAACAACCACACACACCAGTGATTTGCATGCACAGAGCTGAAGTTTAGCTTTGAGTGCTTTTTGAGACCTTAAGTGTCATACCCTGTTGACAGCATATTTGACCTGAGAACTTCGGCATTTAAGTCAAAACATTTCCTTGCAACTTCAGTTTGTTTTCTTTATATCCATTACCATGTCTATTTATTGTTAATCTGTCATCAAAACATCTATCTTTGAATGGTTAGGCTGACTGGTGTCATTTGCTGAGCTATTGCTAATATGCTGGGAGGCATTGCTGTTTAAGTACATTTGCTTAATTTTGAATCTAATTCTATTCATTTTGCAATTACTGGACAGTTTTCCATTGGCTCTTTTGATTGTACATTCCTTTGGGCAGGGATGTGTCTTCCATTGTTTTTTGTGTGTGAACTACCAGTGATGGTGTCCAAGAAATACAAGTAGACAATAACCTCTTCTTTCAAGGAACAAAAAGATGTTCTTTTTGATACACTCATCTTTCATCTCTCTTTAGTTTGCCATTCAGAGTCAGAAAACTGTTTGCAGAGTTTTTAATTTTCATCAGTTTCCTAGGTTTTTGCATCTTCTAGTCTTCTCATTTCTTCATTAATTTGCTTCACTATTGTATTCATTAATACTCACTCCTTCAAATGTCTATTTTAAACTCTACAATTCTAAGTAGAAAAAGTAAAAATAATTTTTTCAGGTTACTTTTTGAAGAAATATGATATCCCGCTCAGCAAAGGTTTCTTTCAAATTTTACTCTGTGGGGTTTTTTTCTCTATAGCATCCAAAAAAAGCAGAAATAGCAAAAACATGGCTTTTACAATTGAAGAGACATTGCTAGCTCCAAAGTATAGATATATTGAAACTATTTATGGAATTTAAAATTATTTTGGAAAGGGAAAGTTCTGGGTTTTGTGTTTCCCCTTCAGAACCATGTCCTTTATTTCACCTTGTAGTTGTAAAACTGGCATCAAACCAGGTTTATCGTAGGCAGAGGCAGCAAAGTCAGATTCTTTTCTAAGTATTAATTAAAATGCTGAAGACTATACTGTTTAAATACATATTCTCTGTCTCACTGGATTCAACCAGTTGCAGGCTAAGACCTGAATGCAGTGGACAAAACTGGAAAATCCTGTACTCAAGCACCAGCAGTTGAATAAACGAGTAATTGATAATGTATATACTTATTATCAGTACTTAGCCTTAAGAAGATGTGATGAATTGTGCTTGGTCTTATTTATGCTTAGCACTTTGGGTTTTTTTACTCTAAGAAGTTTGATGAGTTTAAATGTATTTCCAATCTGCGGAAGGAACAAGGAGAGAACAGGGCATATCTCAGCAGGACCAGAGAGCCAGCAGAAATTGAAAGAAGTAGTCAAATTGAGCAGTATGCATTAATTTTGGAATTAAAAGCAGAAATATTTTAAGAAAGTGGGTTTGTGCATATTGTTTACACAGATACTACCAAACAGATTACTCATCTATTTTCATCATCACGAAAATTCTCCAGACTTCATTTTGACAGTTTTAAACAAAACCCATCATCCCAGCTCAAAACTGTATTTGCATATGTATATATGCAGTCTGCTATGAAAAAAATAAGATGCTATTGGCACATTGAGTCCTTATGCTTCACCCTACTACAAGAGACAGAAGCTATGAGAAGTGATTGGGAAAAAAACCCACAAAAAAACCCAAGAAAAAAAGGGATTTCTGGAGATAAGCAAGTAATTGTTCTGGGCTTGCTCCTTACCCCATGGCATGCTCCTGTTCAGATGATGTTTCCCTATGATTCCGCTGGGAATATCAGATAAAAAGGCACATAGGAACATGCCATGGTATGGAAGATCAGAGAGGAAGTGGTGGTCCTAACACCTGCACTAGTTCCTCCACAAATCTCCTCTGCACCTTACACAGGGCTGTGTGTGGCCTTAAGATCATCTTGTGAAGCAGAAATACTGAAGGGTTTAGCCCACACATCATCTTGTCTCCATCTCTCCCTGTTGGTGTGACTCCCAACTTCAGTTCTTGCGCACTGACCCTTGGCTGCCACTGGAGATGTTGTATCCCTTGTAGAACATTCTCATGCCTTTGTCTACTTCTGTAAGTTTCTTCTTTAGAAATGAGGATTTAACATTCATTAAGAAATTATCTAGCAAATTCTTTTTCTGTTGTTTTAAAGCATCTCCCTTATTTTTGTTTCTAAATATTATTATAGTGACAAATTACTTTTTCCTCCCAATTTCTAACTCAAGTGAACTCAGTGGAGATATTTGTTTCCCAAGTACTGAAAACTATGTCAAACTTTTCACTTTGGCCCAGATCCAGGCTTACTACAGGAACCGAGAAAACTGCGGCATCACCCAGTGAAATACAGATGTTTTCAGTGTGTGAAACAAATGTGGATTTTCTGCCCACCCATTTCCCTCAGACCTTCATTTCTTCCCTTTGAGTCTCCCAGGTCAGGCCTTTCATCCCACCCAGTGATGTCCTGACTAGCTATAACTCCAGGCCAACCCTCATAAAAGTCAGCAGAAATAGTTGCTTCTTTTTCAACTTCATGTAACAATTTTGAAGTGAATAAAGTCTTCCACACAAAAAGAACAAACACTTGTGTGCTCAAATCATGCTGCTGCTATGGAAAGTGAGTGCATGGCCATTGCTCTCATTGCAGTGTCTTGGGCAAGGAAGGATGAAGCTCTGGCTATGGCCAGAGAAAATTTTGTTTGTCAGTCATGTAAAATTAAAACTACAAGGAGCTATGCTCATGTTTAAAAGTCATTAAGCCTATCAATTCTACTTTGATGGTTTTCTAGAAAAGGAGATGTAGGATTTCAGTAGATCTCCCAAGGGTTACAGGATTCTTTATTCCAAAAAGGAACAGAGATACATCTTTAAAGGTGTCACAAAATATCACTCAAGGCTTGAGTTGTGCAGCCGTTCTATGTGGGTTTGGGATCTGTGAGCAAAAATGTTAGAATGGAGGGGAGAACTGAATCAAAATTGTGTGTGGAAAGATAGAAGACAAGATGCATTGGAAAATGTAGCTTGCAATGTATCAATTTTCATGTATCCTGTAGACAATGGTGAAATTCAAATAGTATATTCAGCTTTTACTTTCTATGAACATCCACAGCATATCTATATATCCCACTGCAATGCAATTGTTTAAGGATAGCATTTATAAGCACATAAAATTATAGACTTTCTGAGACAGAAAATAGCTGCATGGATAGATCTCAAAAATTACAGAAGTCCCCAGGTTACTAAATGTTTTCTTACCTGCAGTAAAGTCCCTAAGAGTGCAGAAGCAGAGGTCAATGAGTGAGAAAATGACTCATTGGATACTTGTATTAGTCACTTTGAAAGGTATAGTATGGAGGGAATTATTGATAAAGTCAGAGCCTTCATGAGAAAGCAACTCTGTTTGCAACTCTTAAGAGAGAAATAAAATTGCCTAGAATGCAAGTTGACAGATAAGACTGTTGAGTGAGGCCCCAAGGAGCTTGTGTTGACAACAGGAAACCTTTTATTTGAATTGTCTAAGGGTGATAAAAGGTCAAAATTATTCACATGCTGAATGCAGTGGATAGATGAATTCTGAACCAGCAGATTTTTGAGGCAGCAGAAAGCAAAATGCTCTGATAGCTGTGTTTTTATAAAGATTGCATAAGTCTTGCTAACTTGCAATAGCCACTTTTGAACATTTTACATGCAACATCTTCAGTTCATCCACATTAATGTAAATGTAAATGTGCTTGAGAAAGACCTGAAAATATCTTTGAACATTAATTCTTGTGTAAGTAAACATCAAGAAATGTTTTAGTTAGTTTCTGAGCAGTTATCCTAAATACTCATAAGAAGAAGTGACAAATTGCTAAGTGAAATAAATGACCAAAGGAAGAGATTGTGGAAAGGGCATAAATGTTCTTTTTAATCTGATGCTGAACTACTTTATGATCTTAGGCAACTCATTAAATTTGTGCATGCCTTCCTACCGTTTGTAGCCTTATTGATTAGGATTACATAGAATCTCCCTGCCATGTTGGTTGCAGAGTGTTTTACTATCATCTGATCATAACCAAGAATAACAAGATAAAATTACACTGGATTCTAGAAGAAGTAGTGTTTGACCCTTTCCATCAAATTGTTCCATTTCTTGGCCTGTAATTAAATTCTTATTGTCATCACTCCCTGAGCTTAATTCTTTGAGCTACAAAGAAGGTACTTTGTCATGAAAGGTCTTTCTTTTGCATTTTAGAACATCAGTCTCTGGAGTCTCTTTAGTCACCTACACCCATTTTACAGTACAACACACAACTGCAAAATATGCAAGAGCATGGAGTGTGTGTTAATGAGTCATAGTATTGATTTCAACAGCAATATCTTAATGCTATTTCTCTTGAAAAATGAACAATAGATCTGGGTTCAGAAATCCTTAATATATGTTGTGTATAGTAATAGATAGTCCATATTCAGTAATGCACTTTATTATTCTGTATAGAAGCTAAAATATATGCTGTTTTGCCACAGTGCACGTAAGTGAAAGATCCGTGTTAATTTTTTTCAGGCTGTCAGCACATCTGAAAAGCATTCAACACAATGTTGTTTTCTTAGGAACTCAGCCTTTTTGGTGTGGATTGGCTTGCCCTCTAGTGAGACTCCCTGCTTTCTGCTTCTCAAATGCATGCTCTTCCAAGACTCTTGCCATGTGGTAAAGCACTCTGGTTCACCATCCTTCCACCTCAGCTCCAAATACAATTCTGTGTTTTTAGTTCAATATATATGTACCAAGTATGTTGAATGTTCCAAAACCTTTTCACTAGGCAATACTGATGAACTGTTCTGTTTTGTGGCTCACTGCATTACCATGGTCCGTAGTCCCACTCTTCAGAAGGATCACTGAAGAGACTGGAAGGAGGTCATGCTTCCTATCTCCCCAGGCTGCTGGTTCAGATCAAGTTTTCCTGTCCAATCCCTTAGTGGGTCAGACCAAGTTTTCCTGCCCAATCTGTTAGTGTTTCTAGATTTGTAGTTACTGTTTCTATTTCAAAGTGTGCTTGGCCTGGAGATATTTATTTCTCTGGCTGAGGTTTGCAATGATTATTCAGAACCTTAGCCTAAAAAAGCATATTCTACTTAGGGTTCTCTTGAAATCCTTTGAATGACAGCAATCTGGTTTGTCATTGCAGAGAACAACTGAGAGCACACAGTTTTGATGAAATGTTTCTAATAATTCTATTTTTGCAATAGAGTTGGAAATCTCTTGCAGCACACAAAGGAAAGATGGGGTAAAAAAAGAGAAAGAAAGGGAAGTTTGAAATTCAGCAGCCAAATGCAAAACTTTGTACTGACATATAGTCTAGGGCCTGCCCTTTTCTTCTTTTGTATGATCATGTTCACTTTAGCTATCTCAGAAGTTTCTTTTGGTTTTGGGGATTAAACTCTCTAGAATTAGGAGCAGAGCTTTCTGAGTCCAGGGCCCCCACCTTTGGAATTAGTTTTACTTGCCAATGTCCAGCTCCAGTAATCTTCAGAGCACATGTACAAATATTTGTATTTGGGTAAGTTTTTCTATATTTTTAGGTGGGTTTGTTTTGCTTTGAATTTTACTTTACAGTCCTCAAGATGGTAGATTGAGAATTGTTATTTTCTAACAGGATTATTTAGTATTACACACCATGGGAAGTTTTCTATGCAATTTATCAGCTGTTTTTATAAGAGTGTTCACTGTAGTGCCTGAACAAACAATATATTTATTTTTCACTTTTATTTTCCCATTTTACAACCTCTGATACTGGGAGCACTTTGACTGAAAAGCTCTGGAGGACAGAACTTTCTTCCTTGCATGTCTTCTTCTCTGTGGAAAGAAGGAGTGATTGTGCAGGTGGACAGACAGTGGGATGGCTTATCAACTGTGTGGGCTCACTGCTTCATTCTGGGCAATTCTGCCATCGAATCCACCTTGGTACCTGTTCCGCAGCCATTGTGACTGTCCAACCCTCCCCTCCAAAGAGCCTGTCTGCAGCTCGCAGTGCTTTTTGCTTATGAGATCAAAACAGCAAGAGTGTCCAGAAGGTTTAAGGCTTTCTACCCCAAAATGTAGTCTTTCAATAAAGTCTATTGCAATGATTACAAATGGGTGATTGTAAGTAGTCTAAAGTATTTGATTATAAAAGTTAATATATACGGCTTGATTGTCTAATTATTTACCTCAATTTAGAAAAAAAATTATGCTGGCAATTTCAATAGAAAGGATTCTCATTTGCACCCATCTAAGAAAACAGCAGGGACTCTAAATACTTTACATGCTTTGAGAATAATACAAAAAGGTCTTTAGAGATGTGTATTTTAAAAATACAGCTTTGGTGTGACAAAGACTTTTTTTTTTCTCTATTGCAAGATTAGCTCTTGCCCTTTGCCTGAATGTATTGTAACAATAAGAACTGTTTGGGTTCCCACAATAACAGTACTGTTGGGGATAACACAACCCAAGGTCAGGAATAAAAGGGTGTCATAAAGTACCTAATAGTCACCTGCTTCCCAAAATATCCTTGGACAGGTTCTCTCTTGGTGTAAAACAGACCAGCTCCTGAGGATGTGGCCTGGTATCTCTGCAGAGCAGGTAGTCGCTGTTGGTGAGGTCAGTACATGCATATGCTGGATGATGCATAGATCAGATCTTTGCACTGCAGGCTCTTAGGAGATGTTTCCAGTTAACTTCCAGAGCAGCTGCTCCTCAGGACAATGTGGTGTTATATTTAGAAGTGCAGACTGGTCACCTGATGGTGTCCTGATTTAAGAACGGTCAGGTCTGTGCTCACCATTCACCTCTCTGAAATGAAAAGGGGAATAGCTGAAGAGTTGGCTTGGCTCTGGAACCACTAAGGAAATTCTTGTTTTGGTATAAACCACTCTTAATGAGATTGCATTTTTCCCTATCATGCCTAACTTCAGTCTGAGAAGGAAGATAACACAAAGAATGAAACAGTGGAGCGTGCGCTGCGGTCACAACTGATTTAGCAGCTTACACGCGATTTTTTTTTTTTTTCCCCTTTTCTCTTCTTCTATCTGTGTTGATAAAATCGGAGAGCCGATGGCTAGCACTGATTTAGATTTCCAGCCTGGATTTGTTCTTGTTTTTCTCCTTACTTCAGTTCTCCTTGTGCAGTGCTGCGTGGCGCTGGCAGCCTGAGAGAGAGGGAGCTCCAGTCACACGCATAGACTCAGACCGCTGAGAGGAGATTAACATCAAGGAGCCCACATTTGCAATAGCGGGTGGTGCTGGGGGGAGAGGCGAGGGGAAAATAAAATAAAAGCAACAATCGGGTAAATGCTCGTCTCTTCTCGCCACCAGCACCTTGCACAGGTCTGAAATCGCTTGTTTTGCTTTGCTGTATTGCGCTTGCCTGGGCTGTGGAGAGGGGAGGGGGAGGGGAGGAAGGGGGAGGTTTAACTTTTACTTGACATTACCGGGTTATTGTCACTTCCCCCGTGTTAAACCCCGGTGGTTTCCCCTCGCCCCCACCCCCTCCCCGGGCTCGGCTCCCTCTAGTTAACTTTGTTCAAAGGGCTGCAGCCGGGAGGGCTTGTCCGGGCCTGGGACACAAGATAGCGTAAAGTAAATAACCACCACAATTAGGCTGGGGCCGGGAGTTGATCTTCGTGGCGAGAGATCTGCTTAGTTAGCGTTTGCTGTTTCGGGGCGATTGAAGGCCGCCGTGCCAAGGACACGCATACACACACACACAGACACACAGACACACACAGTCACTCTTACACACGCACGCTGGATACAAAAGTCTGGAGGATCTAGGGGAGAATTGCAGCCGCCGGATCAGTACAGCAGCCGCGGCCAGAGCCATGCGTGTCACGGCCTCCTGAGGGGGGAAAAGGAAGGAAGGGAGGAAGGAGGAAAAAAAAAAAAAAAAGAGAGAAAGAAAGAAGGAAAAAAGAAAAGAGGGAGAAAGGAAAGCAGAAGAAAGACGCGGGGTGGTGGAAAGTGTTTGCCTGCTTTTGTCTCGCAATACAGTGAACTGGAAGATGGAGATGGATGTTAAGGGAGTTTCTCCGTGCCCGGAGCCCATCCCCCCGGCGGCGGGGTCTGGCGGCTGCCCGCACCAGCGCCCGCACCACCGCGATGGGCAGCCCGCGGAGCCGGCCCCCGCCGCCGACAGCGGCCACCCGGAGCGGAGGCACGGCAGTGAGAAAGAGGACAAAAAGGT